>RAHM01000191.1:276322-308822 GCA_003713295.1 Parotia lawesii | reverse complement strand
GAAATCCCTTCTTGTGGTACAAACTCTGAGCCTGTTTCTGCAAGCATGTGAACACAGTGTATACTCTCAGTGTGGTCAGCAAAAGAGGTGTATACAGTGTTTTCAATGTCTGTCTTACCAATACTTCCCCCTAATTAAACTAAATCATTTCTTGACGCATCTGTAATTCATAGGTGTTCTGTGCATTACTCCTCATCAGGAATGTTGGGGAATGCATTCGGATTTTTAATGTTCAATGCTAGAATGACCAAACGAAAATAATATTCATATGGTAATATAAATTTTTTTTAAAAGTAGAAATGCATTACTGTATACAGTGGAAAGCTATTTATTGTACCTCTGGGCTTATTCCTCTAAAAATCATTGCATAAAAAAAAATCTTTGTCAAGCCTGAACTGATGTATATAACTGAAATAATGTAAAGTTATATTTTCATGTTTTTATACTTAACAACATGATGGGAATACATAATGTATGAGTATTTCAATTCAGATAATATTGATTGGATAATACACATCTCAGTTAAAAAAGCAGTAATAATAGTTTAATATCCATGTTAACAGTACATCAGTATATTGCTATATAAAGTATGTCTGTGTGCATTTAAGTGAAAAGTAGTCAAGAGTGATGAAAGCTGTCCAAGGGTTTTTTATTCATTTTATATGAAAACTGTTATGGAGCAACCAAAATGTTTATGAACTCAAACTTGTGTAAATTTCAAAATGTCCTTTTACTGTAGCTTTTTGTTTACAGTACGGTATCTTATTTTCTGCTTTGTTAAATGAGTAATGGTACAAAGCTGGACATACACTTTCTAAGACATTAACGTTCTCGTTTTTTCATGTATACTTATATGACAGAAAATGCTTCTGATTTTATTTTTCAATCTAACACATGGCTTTTCTGGAGTGTTGTATAAACTTCAATCATACATAAAAAATCTTCTTAAAAAAGGCAAAAGACCTTTAACGTCTGCTTAGTATTATTGAAATCTGGTTTCTTATTTATTATAAATGTATTTTTCTAAGATTTTACATAGGGCAAACCTATTTGTCCCCACAGACATGAAATTTCCTTGAAGAGTTTATGAAGTTTCTTCTTTTCTTGAATGAAGTTTCAATGAAGAGTGTAAATCTTCTCCCAGACCATCTTGTCACTCAAGGGTAGTAGTTTTCATTATGGTTAAATGAARTGATGTAACTTCTTTTTCCAACAATATAATTGTATCTCTGGACTGTAACCTTCCTGATCACGGTTACAATGGGGCAGTGTGACAGGTAGATAAAGATAGGAGGTTAAGTATCTATTCAGTAACGCTACCTAAAAATCTTGAGTTTAAACCAGTACTTTTTTTAATTGAACGGATTGTTGACGTGTCCAAAGCAGAGAAAGAACCTGAGAAATGGCAAGTCCTTCAGGTGTCACTAGAAGAGACTTAGTACAGCAGAGAGTTTACTGTAATAGCAAGCAGAGTGTGAAGAGGTTCACAGTGTGAAAGGTTCAACATTTTCACATAAACATGTATTGCACTCGTTAACAGAGTATGCTTCTGCAGTGTCRGCCTCTTCTTTGGCTGATAGATGTAGACAGTATCTTTACATGAAACCTTGCACAAATAATTGTATTTTGAAATACAACTAGATTATTTCAGCTACCATTTGGTGCAGTTATAAGAATACAGCGGCCACCAGCAAAATAGAATCAGCAGCAGCTGTTCTGCATGATATTCCTAGAGGCTACTCAGACCTGTTTTCACAGCATCGAAGGTTATTATTTATTAAATCTTTTCATTTAAGCTGTCAAGGGATCACAAAAATTTGCTGTGAGAGATCCATCAGGTCTAAATTGTCTTAGGACTTTATATTATATCAAGCACTTAGAATGAAATTAAGCAAGTGACTTAGTTGTGGACTTAATTTGGAACATTTTCCCTTGCATCAATTTCTGTAAGTAGTAGAGAATACTATACACCACTGTGAGACATAACAGAGAATTGAATAAAAGAATTTTTTTTTTTTGTAAACAAGTGGCAAAAAATGAAACAAAGTAAGGTAAACTACAACAATTCTGAGAATTATAGCTCTAACTCCTCTCCAGCTTTAATGTGTTGTGAGGCCAGTCCCTAATCTTCTTGTTAGGGCATGTTACATGATTGTGTTTTCTTTCTTTCTTTCTCTCTTGCCCCACTACATGCAGTTAGTTCTAATGCATACTTTTTAGCTTGGTAGGCTGATAGGAARTGTAATTACTGTGTGTAATACTTGCTGTAATTGATTTGGCAGTCATTAAAAATGTTTATTATAGGTCATGTCATAAGTCTCTGTATTACAGCAGCAGTGATGATAAAGATAGGAAAGGTTAACTAAGCTAAACCCTTTATCCAAGTGGCATCCACTGAACTTGTTCTTCTGTCAGTTTCCTTTATACATCTCTTACTGCTAATGAGAATTTAGCTACCTCTGTAAACAGCTCAGTGCTTTACTTACCTCAGTGATGAGAAAATCCTTTATACATAGAAGAAAAGCACTTAATTTCCTGAAGTTGTCCAGTGAATGACTTTGTAGCATTTGCCCAAAGTTCTTCCTCTCTTTACACTTGCAACTCCCACTCGACAAGAAAGAACCATTACTACATGCTGGGCATAGAGAAAAAGTTTACATGTAATTTGTCATAATTTTTAATGAATGCTAACTTTTCGAGGCTGACTCATCTGTGTTAAATAAAGCATTTAATCCTACTAGTCTTCCAACTGCAGAATGAGATTTAAAATACATATTTAAATTAAAATGGGTTTTATTTATTTGCTTTAAATATCCCAAACCTGATTTTGAAAATGTATCTTATTAGAGAGYAGGAAAGGGCTGCTAAACTAGTGCCTAGACCAGCCCCTTGAAATTGTGTTCAGCTAGTTCCTATCTGGAGGTGGGGGAAAGGCCACAAACGAAGGGGTTCCAAATGCATCCAATGAGCCATGCAGGACCATGCTGCCTGCTTTGCATCTTTCCATGCACAGGAGGCAAGCAGGTGGGAAAAGCTGAAAGAGGACTTGGAGAGGTAGTTTTATGCCATTCTTCTGTCTCTCCTCAATCCTGTAAGGTGAAGTTCTCTTCAAAAGAGACACCAGAAAGGATTTATACCTGTTTTCTAAGGATAGACTATAAGAAATAGAAATTTTATTTCTTCTAAAAACTAACATTTTTTGTGCAATTTTGAAATTATAATGTCATGTTTCAGTTTATGATAAACAGATTTTAAACTGGGGAATACAATCTCCTTYCAGAGCCTTTACTGTTAGTACTTTGGGTTGGAAGGACCTTAAAGATCACCTAGTTCCTACCCCCTGCTGTGGGCAGGGACACCTTCCCCTAGGCCAGGTTTCAAGCTTCTTAGAAGGAGACAGCCCAGAGTACTTCTGGCATGTTGATGCTTTACTGAAGCATCAAGAGCATCTTGTTAAAAATGTACTGGAGGCTATTATATAACAACTTTTAACCCAATTTTCAAGTTATGTTGTTACTGCCTACCCTTCAGCACCATATTCTGTGAGTTTAGAGAAAAATGTAATTAGAGAGGTCAAGCTATAGTTCTTTCAATTAATAGTGTGCTTTACAAATAACATCGTATTTTTCAGTAGTTGCTTTTCTTATGAGTTTCACTATGAAAGGCAAATACATTTTGGGTTACCTCATAGTCATAAACAGCAGAATATCCACTAAATTTTTTTTTCTGGTTTTGAGTGAGAAGATTTTTTTATACTGTCACAATGTCTAAAGATACAGTAATATAAAAAAACATGATTTTTACTTAGGTGTTTTCCTTTGTGGTTGTTACTGTTGTTTTTAATAATTTCACAAGATTGTTGGATAATTATTTTCATTAATTTGGAACTAAGTGGTTTGGCAGCTTATCCAAGTTACCTGTAGGTGGAATTCTTAATTCAGCTTCAGCTACTTAGTGTGAATAAATAAGCAGAGATGCTAATATACGAAAATGAAGGTTGTGGGTGTTCCAGTGTATATGTATGTATACATATCCCTACCCAATGCAATAGTAAAACTAGCGCTGATTTTGATAAGGCCATAAAAAAGCAATGATAACCACAGCAATAATTCATATTAGGGCCAGTAGCAACAGGAAGGTTCATAAGCAAGTGCCTTACCACCTCTTGTTTGAATGAATATGGAATTTTGCATTTCCATAGAACAATATGAGTCCCCGTGGGACTCAATCAAGAGTGAATCCTGTAAATTCAAAATCTGGGTTAACTCCTGTGATCGTCTTTGTTCTCACTGATGGGATTAAGTTCTACGGAACTCCTGTGAGACAAACAGGCTCTTCCATGCTACCTTTGGCCTACACAGAAAGGTCAAACAAAAGCTATTGTGTGTGTCATTGCCTCTCTCTTCAGCAGCAAGGATGATGGGTTTGTGTATATGCATGTATGTGCTTAGCTTCTCAAATTGCAGTCTTTGCTATTTAAAAATCCAAATGGTTGATCTGAGAGGCTCAGGTTTAGTTAAATCTAACATTACATGGACAAACAAAGCAGTACTCTTTGCAGTTATTACTTGATTTTCTAAACCAAAACCTCTATAGAAACTTAATGCCTCGAAAACAAAATGCTGGGCATTGACAGGGCTGGATACTACACTACCTACTTTGAACATTGTGCAATAAAATATACTGCTATGGTGCTGTGGCAGAATTCTGTCCACATTTTATATTGTTTTGTTGGGTTTTTTTCTTTTTACTTGCATAGACGAATGAATAGTATAAGCTATAAGAAATAACTCTAATGGTGTAGGCTTGACAGACAAATTACAGGCAATTCCTATCGATTGGTTTTATCTGTGGCATTACCACGTTTTTAAAATCTGCACCTTCCAAATATATTAAAAAATGTGATAAACTGTTTTTATAAAGCCATTATTCTCAGTGAGAGCAGGATTCTGCTTGACATGTWTTCTTTATCCTGATGGGTGTACTTGCCTAAGGTACTTGTTTATTCTAGGAGACTTAAAAATGTATAGTTTTTTAAAAATCATTATAGATCCACAATTATATTGGCACATGTTCACAAGTTCTGCTTAGTCCACCTTATAAGCTGCTTTCTATAGGAGATCTTTGTCCTTTTATGCTTGTAATTTACTTTTTGATCTTTTGTCATTGGAGAGATTTTAGCACATTGAGGAAAAAAAGTAACATTGCATGCCCTGCTTGCTGATGTAAGACGCTGCCCAAGTCCTTCAAAGTGATTCAGCTGATAAGCATGTCCCGTGACTCACACCTCTGAAAGAATCTTTCTCAAACAGCAGGGACAAAGACTGCTCTGAGGAGACCAAAGTAATTAATATGCTTCGGTCAGACCCTGCCTCGCTGGAGTCCAGGGAATCTGGGGTGTCAGGACAAGCCTGACCCTCCCACCTGTCTGTGTGCAGTCACACAGTGATGTCCTCAGGCATCACCACACTTGGCACTCATGCTAACAAAACAGGATTGTTAGCATGGTCAAGATGCAAAAACTATTTCTCTGCTCTCAACACGATGCCAGAGTGGGGAGGAGAGAGCTCGCCCTTCCTTCCCCTATCTGAAAACCTTTTTTCCTTGCCTGAACCACAGCCATCAATGTTCAGTAAATTCAGGATGTAACTTTAGAAAAATTGCTTTAATATAAAATAATCATGTACTTTTTAGCATAGAGGAAACTTGGCATTTACCCTCAAGAGAAATAAGCACAGCCATCTTGGCTGGCTGAACAATTTCATGGAGATTTTTCTCATAGGGAAAAAATTCATTGCATTATGAATTATGACATCATATATTGTCATAAAACATGAGCTTCCCAAYAGGCAGGATCATGAGACTGTAGATGTTTTTTGGGTTTTTTTGTAAGATGCTAGCTAGGATTATATTATGTGGACAGCCTTTCTTATGCATGTTGTAATATACTATGTAAATGTGGGTTTGCCAAGTGTTTTTTCTATAGTGTCAGACTGTATACACACGCACATGCAATCAGTACAATTAAAGGGGTTTTTACTTTTTTAAAGGGTATCCTTTGATCACTTACACAAACCTAAGTTAGGAGCAATACAAATTATTGGAGTGTGGAGCAAAATTGCTCAATGTGACAATATCACCTGATCTATACTACATTCTTTTTTCTCTCTTTTTTAAGTATCTGCATAAAAGAACCCCCAGTGTCTTGCAAGAAGGAATAGGCAATAGAAGAGTTGGTTAGAGAAAGCAAACAAAGCATCCATGTGACTATAGGATGGGATTTTGAAGCCATGACTTAAAACTACAATGCTGAATTAGAACTTTAGTTCTAATTTAAGTTAGGAAGTTCGGAGAGGTTCAATAGATTTTTGCTGTGTAGTTGCATCAGGAATGTGTCATAATGAGTGTAGACACTGGATATAGCCTTTGGCATTTAAAACTTAGACCTATCCAGCTTCCAGGTATTCTCTATTTTAGGCTACTTTGTGAAATTTTTACAGGCAGACCTACTGCTTAGCTAAATCTAGATCCCATTCTGGCTGCTGTCATCAATTCAGATTTTGGGGTATCAAATCTGAGGGTAGACTACTTTCCAAATGAGGTGTCTGTGTTTATTTTCAACTGCCTTGCTTTATGTTTTAATGGCAATATTTCAAAGCTGATTATTTTTCTTTACTTTTCTTGCTGACAGTACTATCAGGGTTTGGGGTTTTTTTAAAGCTTTTAACTAAAACTGGTAAAAAAAGTGTTGGGAAGTGTTCCCTTCCCTAACACTGAAGGGAAATGTGAATTATTAGTCAAGTCAGTATTTTTTTTTAAGACACTGCCTATTTTATACTGAAAATACATATAAGACTTCATGCAATAGCAGAGTAGAAAAATACCAGGAATTGTTGCTAGAGGATTTAGGTGAGATTTTGCCTAGTTTGGTTTTTCTGGGAAAAAAAATCTTTTTGCTTGTTTTCCTTTCACTGCAGCTTTTGTAAAAAAAAAAAACAAAACAAAAAAAAAGAAAATTAATTTTCTCTATTACTTCCCTCTGCTATTACATGCTCTGATGACATTAGTTGGAGCCTGGATACCTTGGAAAATACTCCCATGTTCGTGTAGATAGATGGTAGAACTGCCCAATGTAGTAATAGATGTCTTCTGTCTGACTTCATTTCATTGTGGATGTGATTGTTCACTTGTTTCATACAGTTTTGGTTTTGGTGCAGCTACAGATACAGAGATCAGTAGATGAAAAAAAATACATTATTTCTTAAAAGTTTAGTGCAGAATGACAGAGCACTCCTGAAGACTCTGCAGAAAGATGTTTGAAAAAAAAGATATTTTTAAAAAACTGACTTGCCTCTGAGCATCCCTTAATGAGGGGGAGAGCTAAGTGGCTTCTGTGTCCTGCAACTCTATTCCCATGAGTAGAAAATCCTGTTCTAAAGGTCAAGAGTGTACAGAGGTATTTTTGCAGAATCAACTCTAAGTGACTGAATTCTATTTAAAGATGTCAGGATTGGTATTGAGAATGCAATGAAATGCACAAAAGATTTTTTTTTTTAGTAACTGTCATGATTTTTTTTTCCTTTCAGTTACATCTTCAAACCTAGCACTGTCAGGGGKTTTTTTTGGATCAGTACAAAATGCACATGAGTTAAGGCACCATGTCCTCCTCCTGCAGAATTCCATCACCATTACATACAATTTGCAATTTCTAGYATGAACAGATCATCTACAGTAGATGTCCTCATCAAAGGCTTCACGTTACAGAGCTTAACTCGTGTTTCATGTCAGATTCTGAAGAATTAATCATAGACTTGAGTTCTATCATCGAAGTGCCTAAAAAATGATTTTGATAATAGACTGTGCGATAGACTAGGACACTTCTCATAGCAAAGAAGTGTCACCAAATCATGTAGGGTCCTTTCCCTGCCTGGTCACTGCAAACAGTCTGCTGTTACTGCTTTATTTTAATGTGACTTTTCATCCATTTTTGTCTTTCTGTCTGAAACATCTTGCATGCTGTTTTTCTGCTTCTTAGGAACAATATGATGATGAATAGGATACCACAGATATATTTCTGAAGCCTTCTGCAGATACTGTCATTTTTATTTATAGGTGCTTGGCTGTTTCTCATCTTAATTCCTCTGAGATCTTTATGACTGATAAGATTTAAATCTTCCAGATTTTGTATATATGTCTTTTTGTCGGAAACCTGTTTTGTAACCTGCTAGCATTCCCTTGGCCATTAACTACTGATTAATGATGCCATTCAGGTACAATGTTTAATTTATATAAAACCTTGAGGCATATACAGTGTTTTACAAATAATTTAATGTTTATGGTACACTCAAGTGAAGATTTAAGCATGCAAGTTAGGATGCTGAGGATAAGACATGATAAATGAAGAAATGTATAGGAGAAATAAAGTGTGAGACATGGCAGGCTGGTTGTGTTGATGTGAACATATACTCTGCTTTGTGTTTAATACTAAGGCTTTAATACTTGATTCTAAATTGTCTTAATGAAAAATGGAGTAAGATATAGAAAAACATACACATATTGTGACTTCCATCTGGTGATCCTTATTCCAACTAAATGAATTTGAACTCTAATGGTGATAACTGAGGAAAAGAAAACCTTTTCCTCTGAGCATCTTATGCTACTGATTTTATTTAGCATAGCATTGCTGCTGCTTGGAATATTTCCTTCACTTCTTTTTGGAAGCTCATCCTTCAGAGACACATGCAGCTGCAAACATAAAATGCTTATTTTGCAAGTGTCTGGAACTTGCTGAATCATTCTGTCTTTGCCAAATAAGTATTTTTYTATGTTTTCACCCTGAACTTGAGGAGGTAGTACATTCTGATAGCATTTGAGTTCTGAAATCAAGCTATGATACCTAGATGCATGAAAATTAACTCTTAAATTAGTTTCTTTCCACGACTTAGCTTAGAAGCTTCTATGTCGTCTGCAATATGGATTGCCCTTTGTGTTGTTTAACATGTTAGTGATTGTTATAAATGGTAGTAGGAACCACAAAATTTAAACTTTCTGTGTTAAAAAAACTTTCCAGTTCCATTTGTCTGTGTGCTCATGTTCAATCAGCCATGTGATGTGTCTTATTTCAGATACATTCAATTGTAGTCAGGCCTGTAATTTCCGTGCTTATTTGGAGACTTTATTGAATAAATTATGTAGCATTCACTAAAAATGGAGTTAATCTTTCTGTTGTTCCTTCAAGGTGACTCAGACTTGGAACCTGCTTTAATCATGGTATTCTTTAGAGGAGCTGTTGATAGAAATTATGGATAAGGTACTGCCATTCCTCTTAGACGCCAGCCATTTAGCTGTCTGTCTAACCTAAATGTCACTTTGGGAAAAATAAGTTAAGCTGACATAAGCAAAAAGGTGTTTTACAAACTCAAAAACTTGTGTATTCTACTGCTTCATAATCTGCATCACATTCACCTCAAAACTACTTCTAACCTGATCTCTAATAAAATAATAATCATTGTATTAGGAAGAATAATTTCTGTCTCTGGGTTACAATATGTAGAGCTGTAGAAAAGGCCTATTGTTCTTTACTTAAAGTGCCTGAATTCACAGTTTGGATGAAAATGTACTTTTGCACAAGTAATCCACATGTAATAGTRCAGGGCTGGGTGACTGTCACTTTTTATTTAAAGGGCCTCAATGAACACAAGTCCTCTTTGAAGCGGAAAATATTCTGGCACAGAGTTCAGGAGATTTCCTGCTTCCAGACACCAGATTTAAAGGCAGAGTGATCCATGTAAGAAATAATAGATCATAAAAACASTGCAAGGACTGGTGCTGGGCCATTACTTTTCCCAAAGTGTAAACACTCATATGTAGGAGTGATAACAGTAAGCCATAGGAAATTGTAGCTTTTCCTGTACCCACCTGTCTATCCATTTCTCCATTTCACTCTTTTCAGGGGGAAAAAAAAATAGAACAGACAATCATCCATTTCCTTATGCTGGAAAAAAAATAATAAAAAGAGACCACCAGAAAAAAATAATAAAAAGAGACCACCATCTCATTTCAGACATCAGACATAGCCTATAAAATCAGATCAGGTTGGTGAAAGCATCCTGCGTAGTTTTTACTATGAATGGTCTCATTTTTTTGAAGGTTTCATGTGCCTAGTATCTAAATTAAATGGGGAAAATCTCTTATAGGACATTTATCAGATTTTACTCCACATGCCTTTGTCAATTAAGATTTCCCTGGTGATTTCCAAGCCTCATCAAAAGATTTTTACAAAGGAAGAAGTTAAACTGACATAAAGATGTTTAAGATATCCTACTTACAGAGCTATCTATGCCACTAATGACTGGCAGCATACCCCGAAGAGCAGTCTTCTGGGACAGCTGCCGAGTTTATTTTTCACAGTCACTGTGAAATGAGGCAGGAGGAGACAGAAGAAAAAGGCTTTAAATGCACAAAGGTTAAAATATGTCTAGGATACAAAAGTGCTATCTAAAAAATGAACAGATTAGCATTAAAACACCTTAAACCCATGGGGCATTTCCAGGATCATTGGCTCACCGTCAGATGATGATTGCCATGCAAAGATTTCTGTAATGAAAGCTCTGAGGACACCAGCTTGTAGAAAGTGACCTTGTGCAAGATGATGATGAGTTGATTCAGTATAAATGTAGTGTAAGAATAAACAAAAGTAGCCATATAGTTAAGGGTCTCTCTTCCAAACTGTGACACAGCAAGGCTGGCTCTCTACTCACAGATAACCAGCGGTGCGTGGCGTGTTCCCAAGCACCAGACTCATCACCTATCCCATTCAGCTGCTACAGCCTTCCCTGGTGTGCTGTTGGCTGATGCCGACCAAGTATATTCCCAGGCAGTTCCCAGGGACAGTTTAGGGATGTCCCAGCGGTGATTCCCAGCATTTGGCATTTTTTAAGTTGTCACAACATTTTGGTGTCTAGGAAAGTTCACTGTCATAACCAGGGAATAGTGCATGCTCATTAGCTTGAGTACACAGGAATATTTTGGGGCATTTTGTTACAGTGTGGATGTCACCTGTGGGAACTAATTAGAGTTGCAGGAGAGTAGTCTTTAATTTGGAGGAGATCACAAGATGTCTTTCGGTAAAATTATATCTGGCAGAGATTTTTATTAAAAGTCTTTACTCCAGTCCCAACTGCTGGAATACCCACACTAGGAAAGACATCTGAAATAAGTGAAGAGATTACCAGAAACACACAAAATAATGAGACTGCTTATCTGAAAAAGTTTCAAGAGAGTTTGAGTCAGAACATATGAACAGTTTAAGAAAAATAAACCTGCAGTATGTTTTCCAAAAGATATTAAAGACCAATTTTTTTTCATGCATAAATATATAAATACCAAACATAAAGATGTGGGATTTTTCATTAATGYCAGTTTAATTGTAACTCATGAAATCAATGCATATTTTAGTTCTRCTTGGACAAGCAGTGGGGTGAACAAATTGCAGAAGGTTTTCTCTCCAAAGCAAAGGAGCTGTTTGGTAAGCAGGAATGTGGATAAAGGAGATGGCATTACATCAGGAAATTTCACACTGGAAGAGTAAGCCCAAAACTGCATTTTTCAGTGATCAGTATTAGGGTCAGTTCTATTTTTATAGACAAATAGTGACCCTGACACAAGGAGTGGAAAATGCCTGGTGAGATTAACTTGATGATTTGAAGTTAAGATAAAAATGAAACATGGATGTGCTTGTGGATTGGAAATAAGTCTGAACAGCATAAAAGGAAAGGCACTTAGAAAAAAATTTAGGACAGCAGCAGATCAAAGGGAGACCTATTGTTTTGCTTCCAACACTGTCCAATAATGAAAGCYCTGCAAAGCCTGAAGATTGCCTGTACAGTGGCTTTTGCTGGGTGATGGTGTGGCCTCCAGCAGTTTGTGGATCAGGGACTCCCTCAGACACGGATGATATCTTTGCATTTCATATTCTTTTCAGCAATTTATCTAATCACTTTGAACTCATCTCAWCTTTGGCAGCCATAATATCCTGTGGCAGGAATTGTCATGGCTGAACTCTACACTGTGTTAAGAATCACCTTTTTTTTTTTTTCCTTAAGCCTGTTATCTGTTAATTTCCTTTGTTGTCTCTTCATTCTTACACTATGAATCGTAGTTAGAAGTTGCTCATTAATTCCTTTTTCTGAACTGAGAGGCTCATAATCTATCATGTGGGAGAAAACTTTAAAAAACCCCAAGCTACTTTCATGCGACAAAACGAAAGCTGGTGTGGTGTGTGACTGTTGTTAACAAATGCAAGTGGGAGAAGAGCTTCTTCCCAAGGAGAAAAGCTACTGACTTATAAAAAAAAAGCTGGCAGCAGTACAAGTGGAGAAAATTGGCAAGGCATAAATTTAGGGTGGATTGCGAACCTTTCTAGCTTCAGGGCAACAGATCCTCTTGGCAGTCAAGTCAAGGCTGCACCTTGCACAGACATTGCCTTGGCCAGTGTGGTTGTGGAACAGCCATTTTTAGGAAACAATCCCACAGAGGACCACTAGTTCCTCATTTACAGATGATGACCTGAAGCAAGTGTTCAAGCATTCAGAAATACGCCTTTACATCATTCTATTAGCAAAACCATGAAAATGCATTTTTGTGTGTGAAAGTCAATGACTGGGAGTTGGCAATCCAGGAGGTCCCTTTCCACTGAACACTCCTACATGGTCTGGCTGCAGAGATGCACTTCATTCTCATCCAGATTCATAGTCCTGTGTGATCTCCTGGATTTAGTTGTCTATGTCAGCCTTTTTGCAAAAAGACAAAAATGCACATGATGCCCTTTTATCCCCTGGCTCAGTGATTGGAAGTGATTTAATTAAACCAAAACCAAAACAAACAAGAAAAAGAAAAAATGACAGCAGCAACAAACAAACAAAATCTCTTGTCCAAACTAGATTTTTTGTGAAAAATCCCTTTTCTATCCTGCAGGTGAAACTTTCATTACTAGTGTTTACTGTGTGGTTTCAGAAATTAAATGTCTTCTGGAAAACCACCTCTGTTTTGCAAGAAACGGCTAAACAGTCAGAGTAGGATCAGTGCAGGAGGGTTGGTGACTAACCCTGAAACAAAGCTATGCTCACTTCCATTCCAGTGGCTCTAGGGACGGGACAGAAAACTCTCATGTAGTCAGCAAAAGAAGAACTGGAATCCAAGTCTGCATCTCTCCTTTTGTCATCTTGTACAGTCAGGCTTTGTCTTTTCCCACCAGAGAGCTGGCTCCTTGGGAACTGGAGAAGCTGCATTAGGGGCACATGTCTTGTCCATTTGGATTATTCTCTGTTTAGCAATGTAGCTCTGATCGTCTCATTGCCCAACCACTACACGTTTCTGAATTTTGTCTACTAGCCAGAGAACTCCCTCTGAAAGAAAACCTAGGCATTGTTCAAAAGGTATCTTGGACTCACAGTTTGTTCCTGACAGACAGTAGAGATGCAGCATGACCAGACTTTGCTTGCTGTGTGTATTTAGGCTGCTCTGAAAGGTGGTGGCTTTGAAGAGTTTAAATGTGGATCAGGCCTTGGTGTCTAACACAAGCTGCCAGGATGGGATAGGTGTGCACCAAAGTGCCATAGTCATGCAGAAGGCATCATCTAATAAAGGGTTCCTCAGGGGAGAGAGGAAYGTGATTCAGGTCTCCCACTATCTGCATAAGGGGGAAAACTACGCTGTTGCTGCCCCTGTTTCTTAAGTGGCTGGACTTGGTGATGGTAATCTGAGAAGATTACCTCCTCACACTGAGAAGATGTAAATGATTACAGACATATCCAAGCTGGCCATTTTGAAGCTCAGGTTAATCCAGATWTACATGCTTTGTGCTGTGTCCCAAGCCAGATGTTAAAAGTTCCCAGTGAAAGATGCTTCACAAACCTGGACAGCTCCTAGGAGTGGATGATAGTGAGTGCTGAGTGCTGAAAAGTGCTGAGGTGTTTAATCTTAGATGTAGGCAACTTTAACAGATCTAGCTGAGAGATTTTTTTGGTAAGTTCTATCAAATTACCTTGAGTTGACTGGGTAAGTTACAAATGAGGTGTGGGTAACCTCTGCCTTAGTACTGATGTCCATGAGGATAACCTTGGTAGGGAGTCACAATATGGTTTTCTTATTCTCTCCAAAGTCAATGCACTTGATGTGGTGAAGTATAAAACTTGCAGAATAGGAAGGTCTAAGGGAAATTATGTTAAATAGRATAGCCTGTGCCAAGACATGTGAGCTGGCATTGCAGAAATTTTTAAGGTCTCTTATCATTAGCTTCTGATTTATTTTTTTAATAGGAAGAGGGGAAATGTGCAAAAACCCAAGCTGCTCAACCTTGATTACTGGTATTTTATGCTAAATGTGGTTGTTCCTGCCAAAAATATTAAGCTAGCAAAGAGAAGCTTAGATGTCTCATTATACTATTGCCAAGAAAGTCATGATTTTGAAAGCTCTGCAGGGCGGACCCAGAGGCTCTTGCTGCCAATCTGTTCTGCTATTCACTGCAGAATGAGCAGAATCAGTGCTTTTTTGAAGAAACAAAGCTTCAGGCTACTCTGGATGTGCACTGAATAGATTTTAACAATGATGTTTTTTACGTAACAACTCTGTGGAGCTTTGTTTTGCTTTATGGCGCAGGCTGGACTAGATTTTAAACAAACCAATAGAGTTCAGGATATGGCTTTGTCTCTAAAAGCATATGTAAGAAAAATTATAAAGTAGTGCTTCTAATGCATGAAGTGAGAAATGAAGACCTGAAATCCCATAGTACTCTACAAGAGGATGCACTGGTTTTTCTAGAGGAAYAAGCCAGCTATTTGGGATTTAATAATCATCTTTGTCCTGAGGGCATGTTTAGTGAGAGGCATAAAATTATATCAAATACTCAGGCAAAAATTATACCCAGTGCACATGTTTAATTTTGTGATTCATAATCAAGTCAGAACACTGTAGAAATAGACCACTGAATGTCAGATTACTGACATTTAGCAAATTAATATATATTTTAATTTTTTTCCGTAGTGGACGATGAATCAGTCAAAAGTGAGAGAAAGTAGAAAAAGTTCTAATGTGAGAGCATTTACTAAMCTAACCAAACAAGAATGAGCTTACCATTCCTGGAGTCAGAAAGAAAAAAAAAGAAACAAACTAACAACAACAACAAAAACACCCAACCAAATTTCCCCCCCACCAAACCAAAATACAAGGAAATAAAAGTGCTTGTTGAGATAAAAAATGTTTCATCCACATTTACTGGTGTACCTCATGAGATGTGTTTTTAAAGAGAAGTTAGATTTGGCACTGATTTTGGAGTCCAAAACCAGAAAGAAACTGTCTTCTATACTTATACTAAAAAGATATATCTCTCAGTCCAGAAGGATGATAGATCATAGGATCATAGATCTTATGTGAAAGGGAACTTTTGTTTACTTACTCTTGACCTTCTGCATGCCAGGAAACCATCTTTGGAAATTTCCATATTGAGCCAACCCAGCAGAAACTTAGCACATTTCTTCGTAATCTATTCTGGCATCTTGTTAACTTCATTTCGAAATCATAATCTTAAAAAATGCAACCTAATCCTTAGTCAAGCACTCAAGTGCCTCTTGGAGAGCCCAAGTTGGCTAGATTGAAAGCTCTGCTGAAGTGAAATATATTCCTTTCATATGGAACGAATGGATCATGACTCAATTGCCTCTTAAACCTCTTCACTTGAGGTGCCTTAGTCTTTTATTTAGTCTTTCACTGGACAGAACAAGGTCATTTTCAAGGTCAGTCTTCCACTTCTATTGTATATTGTATACAATACACATTAGTTTGTCATCATTGTTTTCAAAACTGTGTCAGATTTTTACACAGATAATGCCATTTCTCCATTCTTGTTCTATAGTAATAAAAACAACCTCGTTTCTTAGATCTTCTTAGATCTTCASGTGATGAAACTCCAGTGAACAAATTTAATACATGTGGGATAGCTCACATTTCTCTGTATTTTTTACATGGATGCAAAGAAAAGCRAAGAAACCTCAGTGTCTTCCATTTCTTCATCTCTTTCAACATCATTTCACTAAAAGTCTGCTGAAGAAAGCGAGGTTACATGAGTTCACTGGGAACTTCCATGTTCCCATTCCACCATTTGGAGACAGCATTAGTAGACCTTACATATTTGGGTTCTGTGGAAAAGACAAATGAGTGCACAAATTGCAGCTGTAATTACTTTGTATCTATGCTCATTGMACACCATCAGAGTAAACTCCGGGAGGAATATTTTATAACAGGAGAAGTTCCCTGCAGGAGCTGTGCATACTGAGAAGATTGCTGATAAACAGTGGGAAATAGTGCACAGTGGAATTTCTAGCTACGATGAAGTCTGATTCCTAGGCCAGAAAATACACATTTTTCACTCACTCTTAAGGACTTGGGATAGGAAGGTGTCACGTCTGCTGGCTGTAGTGTCGGAAGCTGTAAGAGAGAATAATTTGGGTGTGGTTCTTTAGGCAGTACATTTTTCTGTGCAGCACTGAACTTGTAGCCCTTTGATGACAAACCCCTGGGAAGTTAGAAGAGCCCTACCTGGCCTTTCCAATTTGCATTTCCCTCTCTGGTAGTTCCGATTTGAGATGCCAGAACTGGGACATTACAAAGATCACTGAGAGGAACAAATAACTCAGAAAAGGGAGCATGTCAAAGCAAGGAGTCCTTAAAACACCGTAGGTCATTTGTTCGTGGCTGACGTCATCTCAGCCCTTAATAAAAGTGCTGTTCAAAATCCTCCTCTGCAATATTGTGGAGAAAACTRTGTCTTTCAGAAGTGTGAATGTCAACTGAAAAAGAGGGGTCATGTTTTCCTTGAGAACTTATTTTGGCTTTGCAAGACTGGTAGCTCTTTGTAGACGCACTATACATGTGACAATTATCAAAGCCAGCAAAATTTGATTCTAACACTGTGTACTCACAATGGGGCAGCCAAAGCTGAGATACTTTGTCAGTTTAAATATCAGCCAGCTAAAGTCTACTAAGCAGCCAACTACACATCTCTTTAGCAGTATTCTAATTCATGTACTGTAATTAGGCTTGAATACAAAATATTGATTTAGTAGTAATTACATTTGTGCAAGCATTAAGATAATGTTTCGGGAAATCTGCCTAGGTTCAGCATGAGGTTCCAGATAATGAAATATTCAGTCTACTGCTGTGTAAAAGAGCTTTTAAATAAAACTTAGTCTATACTCTAACTAATATAAATTTATTTGATCYCGTCCTCTGACGTTTTTGGCTTGAGACACTCCACCAAAACTGAAATATCTTCCAGTGGATTCTAGCTAATTAGAATATATCAGCTTTTTGAATGTGTTCTGAGATGATTCAGGGAAAGRATGTGTGACACCTGTTAGAAATAAGGCAGCATTTAGAGAGCGCTGATTTATAGCCATGAATTTCATTAGCTGTAGTGCTAAATATGCCGCAGAGTTGTAACTACTCTGTTAGCCTTAAATATTGCACAAGCAACACATTCACTYTGAGAGAGCACGAAATCTT
Organism: Parotia lawesii; assembly: GCA_003713295.1. Taxonomy (NCBI): domain Eukaryota; kingdom Metazoa; phylum Chordata; class Aves; order Passeriformes; family Paradisaeidae; genus Parotia; species Parotia lawesii. Next base: position 291,263 of record RAHM01000191.1, on the reverse strand, counting down.
GTGATTCCTGGGTAACAACTTATTTTCCTGTTCACTCTTCTTACAGTATTTTTAGAATTTTTCATCTCAAGATGTGCATAAACATGTTTTATCTGCATTTGTACACACTAAGAGGCAGACCTATTTATGGCATCTACAAGTATATACAAGTGTAAGTTCTGGGCATACAMAAACATTTAGTCCTAACTTGTTTTTAATCTAAATGGCTGCTCGATAAACTTCACTCCAAAGATCTGTTACTGTAGAAAAGGGGAATCAGTCAGAAAATGGCAGATATCCAGAGCAATGGTTTAGTTAAGGATCATCGTGGCAATGAAATAACTCAGGACTGAAGTAACAACTATATAAATTGGACTTTCAACAGGAATGCTTGTATTACCAGTCCAGGTGGTCTGCATGCAATTTGTACTTTGATTTATGTTTCATACCAGGGTAGATATTATGTCTCTTCCAGAGGGAAATAAAATCATATTTGATTTTTAATTTGAAACATGGTATTTGAGCACTCATTTCAGACCAGGAGCAGCTATTTAGCAGATCCCCTGCTCTCTGCTTGTTATACTGCAGGGGAAGAGGAATTCAGGAGGAGAATCATGGATGGATCCATAGATAGATAAATAGACAGATAGACAAACACACAAATATAAATATATATATACATATATATATGCATCTGTCTATGTAGGTGTAGGTAGATATATAGATATAAACATAGATACAAATACATAAAATAAATGGGGTTTATATAAACCCCACTTGCATTCAAGGCAAGAAAGATCTGAAGACTGCACTATGCTGCCTCTGCTTCTTTGTCAGTCTGGGAATATCCCGAAGATGAGGGAATTTTTTTGACCTGAGCTTTGTAAAATGTAGAGACTGTTGATTATCCTGCTTTCTGTGYCCCTTCACATAGGAGAACAGCTATAGATAAGCAACTGATAGTGAAAATCCAGGCCTGGCTCTACCCTGCCATAAGTTGGGAAAGCTGGAGAAATGAAGCAAGTGTGCAGGTGAAGCCAATAACTCAACTCACCTGGGAAACATCTCTAGAAAGGCTTATGGCAGGTTTCTATTTTAATTATGTTTTCCGAGGTAGGATCAAACTGAGGAACTATTAACCTCTGGCTGGTGCCACAGCTCTCTTACTCACACAGTAATATAAAATCTGCTGTGTCTAATCATATCTAACATCCACCAATGAGTCTCCCCTGTTGGATGGGGGTCAGGCCTAGAGCTCTCAGAGGAGAAAATGAATTCCTGTAGTTGGCAGACTTAAGCTGACCTGCCCAGCCCCCATAACACGTTTCATTTTCATGGCTATCTATTAGCATAGTTCTTAATATTTGAAGCATCAGGTGAAATATGTCTTTCAAATAAGAACTACAGCTGCATACAATATCTATGAATTRCCTTGAAATACAGAAGATCTTTTTTACTGAGATAAATATTAAATGTGCTAAGCATATTTCCAGAAATAGCATTGAGCTAGGAAACCACATATTCAAATAAATATCTCTTTGGAGATTCATTGCGAGTGAATGTTCAAAACCAGTTATGTGAGTAATACACTGAACTAGATGACTTCATCACAAYAGGGAATATGTATTTTAAAAATGCTTCTGCATTCAAAAAGGTTCTAGTAGCCCTGGTGAGAAACACATTTATTGCTCTACAGTATGTCTCCATGTGAAACTTTGCTTTATCATGAATAATATCTTAGATCCTCCTGAACAGCAATAACAAAGAGGGTAGATTAAACTTCCTAAAATTCAGTTTGAGAAACCCCAAGAAGCCCACTTCTGTGCATTTCTCTGTGTGCCAGATTCTGCTGTCACTGCCCTCCTTTGCCTTTACAGTCCTGCTGCATGAGGAGTGGCCATTTTGATTTTTTCATGGTGAGACATCATTAATTCTTCTACAAAGAAAACCTTGGCTAGAATACCTCTTGCAATATGAYGGATTTGTTTTATAAAGGTTGTTGCTTAGAGGGTTTCTCATTATTATCATTAATCCCAAAACACTGATAATCCCTACTTTGGTGAGGCACATGAGAGCTCTACATGCACTTCCTGTGAACAGGCTATTCAGAAAATGAGAGAGGAAGAGGGGGGAATAAATTTTTTTATAAGAGAAAGATTGTATCATCAATTGAAAGAAGCTAAAGAAAACACTTCTAAAACACAATTTACCCCATAACCCACTTTTCAGACACGTCTCAAAACATACTGAGGTACAACACCCTGCTATTACAGCAACAATATCGCAGTGTAAGAGAGAAAAGCCAGGTAGGTGTTAAAACCCCTGGCAGRGGATTGTCGGACACCTTTCTAGCCAGGAAGAACAAATGAAACATCCTTCCCAGAGTGTCAGTGCCACAAACAGACATCAGTTAAAATCAGGTTTGGGACCTTGAGCATCCCATGGGCGCAATCCTCTGATGTGCTGAACGTATCTGGATTTGATCACGTCCTCCCTCGGCTGCTAGAAAGGAAGGGGGCTCTTCTCGTCCTTGTTTGATATCTGCTGGCCTATGTGGAGTGCAGCAGCTGTGTGGGAGCTGACCCTGCCAAGATATTGTCCCTTGTGCATTCCTTGAGCTGCCCCAGGCAGCCCAGCCGTGGCAACGGGAGGGAATGAAGTTCCCTTGGTGGTCAGCTGGGTCTGTCCCATGCAGCTCTCTGTGCCTGGGAAGACGTGAAATGAGAGGGCTGCCACTTGCTTTTATGTTAAAATGTAGCACCAAAGCTGTCAGTGTACCCCAGCGCCACTAGCAGGGGCTCCGGCCCTCTCAGCATCTGCACAAGGAAGCACTTGACTTCCCCAAGCACACCTCGATGGCATTAGCTCCAGGGAAAATCATCCCTGCGGATATCATCTGCATGGGGTGGGGTGCTTCTCTGCTGGGGTTTGAGCCAGGGCCAGGTACAGATGCCGCCTGAGTCTGGTTGTGTCCATGCCAGGCAGCTTCAGTCCTGCAGTGAAAGGGGGTGTGTAGGATGAGTGCTCCTCCGTGGGCCTGGCAGCTCCCACTGAAGGAGCCCAGCACTGCTTGGCTGAAGCTCAKCCTTGGCAACATCCCTAACTGCAACCTCCACACAGCAGTACAAAGCACCAAAAATTGTATCTGTTCCAGTGGGTCCCTTAGACTCACTTCAAGATGGGATTGCTAATATCTGTCTCGTTGCTCCCTAGCTTATTAGCCACCCTCCCTAGCACCGCGGAGCAGCAAAGCTCAAAAGTCTCCATGTTTTTCTCTTGGCTTAACCTAGGAATCACCATCCTCGGGTCACCTGGGCATGTATATGCATCCACCAGCACTCTCATGCTTTGCAGGTGATATCTAGGGGAGCCCAATCCTTGCACTGACAGGTTGCAGTTTGCACCAAGCAGAGAGAGCCAGAGGCAGCTGTTTGGGAAAGAATGAGCCTGAGGCTTCATTTACAGAAGGATTATGCACCAGCACATTTTGTCAGAGGGTGTGATTTTTTCCCTTCTCTATCTAATAATATAAATGCATTCCCTCATGTGAACACAACTATATCAGTATGTAGGTGCTTGCGTCTTTATAGTTTACGTCTTGCTGTAATTAAGGTAGCAGAGTTTATGTTCCTTAATTAGGAGGAGAATGTCTCCAGCTCTCGAGCCAGCTATAAGAACCCTCACACATTGCTGGCCCAGCTTCTTGTAGCTAACCCACGAGATTTTCAGCATCTTTTCAGTGCTGATTAGGGAACAGAGACAATGAGGAAGGACTGTTTCTTGTTATTTTCATGAACAGGCTAGGCCTTCAAAAGCATGCCACAAACAAACAGCAAATTGCACAGTAAAATATAAATAAGGCCTGGCTGGGAGTACACGGTGCTTGGTAAAACCAGGAGGGAGCTCAGGCTGTGGGAGAGAGGGATAAAGAAGGAGCTGCAGGCAGTGCCCAGCCCTCTAGCTGGGAGGTTGCCAGAGAAAGAACGAKTCAGACGAAAAGAGCAATGGGGTGAAATGCAGTGGGAAGAAGACTTAGTTAAGCTGACCCACAAAGATCACTTTCCTTTGATAGCAGCAGTCAGTTACCTATGGTGACACTCACAACTCCGTTTTTTTAAAGTTATGACCCAAAATCCACATCTGAGTCATTACGAGCAGAAGGGAATTGTGCGTTTACCCTCTGCTGTGCTGACAGCTCTTCACACCCAGGCAATTCTCAACAGCATCTCTTTTGATGAGAAAATACCCACTGTTCAGAATCAGCAGAGGTAAGGGTAGGAGCACAGTTAACACAGGATGATTAACATGGCTTCAGTTTCTGAACCAGAAGAACTGACAAAATACGTGATTTTCACCTTTTTAAGTTTGACTTTTCTGAGACTCATTTTCCTTCTACACAATTAACTTGTTAGCTTGAAACTTAAGATGTAACCGTGCAGGGAATAGTAATGTTATGCATTTACTGGGATATGAGTACATATCACATAGCCTTCTCTACTATTGGAAAAGCCAGGAGAAAATTTCATTAAGGGGATGGTAGTATAGTTTATATCCCCCAACATGCAACAAGTGTAATCCTTGCAGCAAGTGTCATGCATGAAGCAAATTAGAAGTGTTGGTCTCTCTGACTAATGGCTGATCAAATAAAGCACAACGACCTGGCGAGGAGCAGTTGCAAACTGAGGCACTTTGTAACCTTATTCAGTGCAAAGGGAGCACTGCTCCTGAAACTGCACCCTTGTTGCTGCTGGGATACCCTGATGTGACTCCCCACTCAGTGTGCAAACTCCTCATGAACTTGAATTGGAGCTGGGTTGTCCCCTGGCTTGCAAGGGAAATATTTTAAAAATTTCCAATTGCATATTTTCCATTGCACACACATTTATAGAGAAAGATTTCTCCCCTTAAAGGGTACCTTATTACAGAAACTTCTGCCAAGTGGAATTCACACAATATGCTACCAGGACATTTAATCTGTTGTGAAGATAAAATAAAGCCAATAAAAAGGCAACAACATGTATTACTTAGAAAATTGTGTGTGATCTGGTTTTATAAACTTCCTGTTTGTCAAGAGGTTTTTTAAAACCTTTTCCATCCCATTTAGACCCAAAGTCAGGGAATATTGCCTTGTGATTTCCAGGTAGATAAGATGACATTACCTTCTTTCATCTCATCTAGAAGAAGGAAACATAAACAGATCCAGATTACAGATTTTTACACAATTATCTGCATTACCAAGCCATTAATAGCAGATTAGTAGCATGATATTAGATGCCAGCACATAAAATAGATTGAGAGTTTTTTTCCTGGAACATGAAAATTTTCCAGGACAGCTTTTTTCAGGAGGTAGGACATTTTGTCTCTCATTTTACAAATGTGGTGTGAAACGAAAAGAGGAAAAACACTCCCTACTCCCTCCTCCCCCAGCTCTCTGAGGAGGAGACTCATCATGGCAAATACAAGAAAAAACAGCCACCCACACACTGGAGCCCTTCAAGCAGAAAGCACCTGATGGGAATTTAAAAGTAGGTTTTCAATGGTGAAGTTGGCAGAAATCTACATAAAAGCAGTTCTTCAAGGGAGGGTATTATGTGATACGAATTAGATGAATGTATTGAGTTCCTCCTTTTATTTTTCTCTTTTGAAGCTGTGAAGTCTAAAATTAAGTTATTGTTATCCTGATCAAATATTTTCTTTGCAAGAGCTCATGCCTGAAGACAAGGAATAAAAATAAAGAAAATATAAAGGAGCATAATATATTTTAATGAAAGAAGGGTTACTTATCACTCAAAATCCTGAATTTCTATTTTTAGAAATCTGAGTGCAAGCTGCTTGAGTCCTCAAAACCCCCGCTACACACAGAGTCTAGCATTTAAAAATGAAATACTTGCAAAGAAACAGCAAGAAAATATGAACATGGTAAGTAATTAATTTGATTTTATGATCATTTTATAAGACACTGAAGTGTTTGTATTTTTTCTTTTAGTAACAAAGCCTAACAACATTTTGATAAGAATTACACCTGTTTTTCCAAAAGTTTTTCAGTCTTCACATGGGCCTCTTTAGGGCGCTGCATTTCTTATCCTTAGAGAGTTTATGGCTACATTAAATACATTTCACTTCTGAATCAGTTCCTTCTTCTGTAATGAAGGGAGAAGAAAACAGATGATGCTGTTTGAGATCTCACTTAAATTTTCATTGCCTATGCATGTTTTATATAAACTGAATTTAAGTAGCTTTCTCAGTTTTAATTTTTCTTCCTATTTATTTTCAATTTTGGAGCCAAACAATTGGAACTTTTATAGCTATCTTGTTTCCTCTGTAGTGCAATGAAGCTTTTAAATGGCTTACTGATTTGCAGGTTATTGATAACTGAGTCTGGCAGGTAATTTCACACCGGCATCATTGCTGGACTTGGTCTGGATCTTCCATACACCAAGGACATAACCATATCTGTCCTTCTTCTTGATGTGAGTTTCCTCTGATTTACACCATCTGAAAATAATAGTGTAGGAAAATTATACTTCTACCTTGCCCCACCAGTTGCGAAAGCCTTCGTCAACAGCCCCAGCTCAGCACATCTTTCCTGTGAAGTATCTAAGGACAACTGAGATTTCTTTGTTTACCACCTCATGTATGAATTAGCCCATAAATCACTGGTGTTAACTCTGAAATTTGAATTGCTATGCACATGTCCTGGGCCTAGACTTTCTGACATGCTGTACCTGCAACTGGCTGGTGGTAACTGCATGTGTACTCAGTGTGATGTGACTTCTTAACCATTGAAAAGGGAAGCATAGATTGCTCAATTATTTAGATGAACAATAACAATCCAATAACATCCTCATCCTGGCATTCATGGAGTGCCATTCTTTTTAACTACTATATCCCTTTTATCTCTACGATGTGGCTTTCACAGATGAGGAGCACAGTAACAAATGCACACATTTCCTGCTAAGGAAAACTGCACATCCAGTCCTTAGTGATGCCTTTTGGTGCCACCGCTGTGCAGAAACCTCTGCCTCTAGCTGCAGCAAGGCCCCTGATGGCTTTGCAGATGAGGAACCCACTCAGAGATGTTAAACAGACAGGGGGGTTGTGTGGTCTGACTKTCTGGAAGTCCCTGCAGTGGTATTGACGTGTTAGATTGTCACCTGCAGGTGGTTGAAATGAATGTATGCACAAGTCAAAGCCTTATCCTGGGCCACTCTATGCCAAGTAACAGCTCCTGCCTTTTCACATGCCACTGTGCTGCTGGAGTGAGTCCAGGGAAGGCCATGAAGGTGATCAGAGGGCTTGAGCACCTCTCCAGTGAAGACAGGATGAGAGAGTTGGGGCTGTTCAACATAGAGAAGAAAAGGGTCTGGGGAGCCCGTGTAGTGGCTGGAGGCTTCCAAGAGCTGGAGAGGGAGTTTTTATCTGGAGAGGTAGTGATAGGACATGAAGAATATCTTTAAACTGAAAGAACATGGGTTTAAGTTAGACATTGGGTAGAAATTCTTTACTGTGAGGGTGGTGAGGCACTGGAACCAGTTGCCCAGAGAAGTTATGGGTGCTCCATCCCTAGAAATGTTCAAAGTCAGGCTGGATGGGGCTTTGAGCAACCTGGTCTGGTAGAAGGAATCTGTCCATGATGAGGTAGTTGGAACTAGATGACCTTTAAGTTCCCTTCCAATCCAAATGTGATTCTGTATTTCTGTGGCTCTATTTCTTATTCATGGATCTGTAATCCAGCTAAATGTGGAAATCTTGGTATTTTCGAGGGTGTTTTTACCTCTGTGATTGGCTGATATTTGTAACCATGTGGGAGCACCCAAGGTACTCTGACTCATCTCTTTAGACCTGATGGAGGCTGGGATTCAGGCTTTTTATTAATAAAATGATGTCAACGTGATGGTGGTGGAGGAAGATCATATCATATCCTACGTCTTAACTGTTCCTATTCCTGCTGTCTCTCAAATAAATCTTAGAAGTTCCCTTCCTGCATCAACTGCAAACACCAATGTGAACTCTGTTTCAATGGAGAATTCAGCGAAACTGCTGTTACCACAGCGCTGTGCAGCATGATACCAACTGATTCAATTAAATTCCTCTTCTTAGCTGTAATCCTTGAGAGCGTGTATATTATCTTCTCGTATCCTTCAAATTTTTAGTATGGTTCCCAAGCTGTAATTGGACCTCGGTGAGATACGGAGCCTCACTGTGTTACAGACACAGACACACCAGCCAGGTGCTGCTGCTCAGTATCTGATCCTCCTCTCATGCTGAACAGAGTTGGAAGGTGATTGACGACCTCATTTGTAGAATTTGCAATAACGATCTCCCCTGCATTTTGTACATGCAACTGCCACTTTTTGAAGATCCTGAAAATTAATTTGTTGTAGCTCTCTCCTTATGGATTTACTGCAAAAGGGTCGGGGTAACTATAAAGGAAATCTATTCCTGCAAGTGGCAGGCCATTTTCTTGGAGAGGTGCCTCTTAAAAGCACAGAAAATCAATTAGCCATCCTTGTATTTCTGGCTTATGTCTTTTATGCCATTGAGCACCAGATTAATGTCACCCTTGAAGTCAGTCCCACTCTAACACAGTGCTGCCCCATTAGCAGGCATTTATTTTGACAAWAAAATCACAGCTCTTGTTTCTTGGAAGTATGGCATTTCTCATTCCCAATAAATACTACTTCTGCCTGTTGGAGAAGATTTTTGGAGGAAAGATTAAAGAATTACATGAAACGTAATGAAAAATAAGAGATTTACTCTAAATAACTATATTAAATGATGGCTTGTGGACATTATAAATATCATCTGTGATGAATGGCTTGGAAACTTAAATAGTAGTTAGAATATGTACAGTTTAAATTTCTAGTCTCATAAAACTCTAATCTTAGGAAACTTTCTACTAAGCTACAGAGACTTCTTTTGCTCATCATTTTAAGCCTGTTCCAGAAGTGAATTATGGATCACACTGCAGCACATCAGCTGTCACAGTGAAATTTGGCAACCCTGCCAGAGTACCCACAGTCTGTTTTATGACTTCCTAAAATGCCCTGTAAACAAACACTACAAATATATTACTGATATCAGAAGTCTTAGCCCATAAAGGAATTCCAATACAGCCACAGAACAAGTCCCAGAGTATTTGATTTCCTGTAGAAGGGCATGAGGTGACTGGTGTTGGTTGGGTACAGGGCAAATTGCCAGAGAAGGGTTTGTCATTTTGGTTTTTAAATATCTGCCTGCCATTATTCATTGTGCCATGATGCAAATTTCCAACACATTATAAACTACGTGCCTGTGTTTGGGCATTTGGTATTTCCATGTCATGGCAATTTAAGTGATTGATTTTGAGGGTTACTGCACTTTTTCCCTATTTTTAGAATGTCTGTAAAGCAGAAGAAGATAGAGCCTTAAATTTTCTTAATCAGTCTGAGTACAGACCTGAGTATGACATGAACACTACAAAGATATCTTTGATGGATGTTATGCAGCGTGAGCATATTAATTTTATTTCACTTGTACCATGCTCTGATATAGGTGAAATAAAGTAGCTATGACACTTAGCAGAGAGAATTTGGTACGTCACAATGAGGTTCAGCTCATTTAAGAAGATTCCACTTATGATGTGGTCACTCTTCTTTTAAATCTGTGTAACTCTGTAATGGGAACTAAAAACAGTATTTCAGGTCTCATCTCATCAGGAATGAACTGCAAAGTCTGAGTTTACAGGAAATAAGATCTCAGGTGAAATCACCCTTACTTAAACTAAATCAAAATAAAGTACCTAGTGCCTGAGAAGTGGAGGAAACACACATACAAGAGGAAATAATTTTTTGGGGGAGAGGATACATTCATAAGTGGCACTTCCACCCCTCAATATCTAAGTCCTTGGGAGAAGATGAGATTGAAAAGCAGYTCTAAAACTTGACTAAGCTTTTGTCAATATAAAAAAAAATATAAAATTGTATGTAGCTTTTCAAGAGTCTGCTAGCAAACTTTTAAGAGAGAAACACAAACACAAATATTTATTTAATTTGGCAAGACAAATTCCGTGGAGTATTTCCCTGTGTATGTGTACATATGTAGAGATTTAAAATAAATTTATCTCAGGATTTACTAATAAAAAGCCATGATATTAAGCAAAAGCRTAGAACTGAAATAAGCATGATAAAGCATGGTGTCTGGTAAAGCTAATGTGAAAATAAATTTAAACAGACCCAAGGCTGCCAGAGGTCTGCACAGTTGAGAGAGTCAGCAATGTAAGTGTAAGTCTGACTCCCTGAACACAATAAATCTGAGCACAGGCTGAAGAAGTGATGACTGCTTTTTTTAGCAGCCTTTCCCTCCATCATGGCCATTCTCCCTCCAGCTATAGCAGTGGGAAGGGAATTCTATCATGGATGCATTGAATCCATGGATCTGGCATGGATCCAATGCATCAACATATCTATGTCTGAAGGAGCAAACTGTAATAATAGCAGTAAGTTTAGAGAACATCCTGAACAAAAGAAATAAAAGAAAGAAAATTACCTTTGTGCACACAGAGAGGAAAATCATTGAGATACTAAAAATTGCAGCATTTCTATCTAACTGCAGTCATTTGTTGTTAAACTCTCTGCCTATAAGAATGATATTATAGATATTAGGCCATTTGGCTTGTAATTGCTGCTCCTTATTCTAATCTCATTAATTTGAAAATTGGCAAAAAACCAGGCTTGCTTATCCCTATTTAGCCCTATCATTTTACTTCCTTGTTTCCTTTCTCTTTTTTTTTTYGTTTGTTTGTGGTTTTTTGGTTGTTGTTTTTGGGTTTTTTGTTTGTTCTGGGTTTCTGTTTTGTTTTGTTTTGTTTTTTGATATTTTGTTCTTCCACTTGGAAAACTTCATTTAATATTGTGCACATGCAAGATTAAGATAGGGTCCCTGCTGAGGTTGGTATAGTCAGGCTGGGGAAAGGGAGTTGCTACCAATTCAGTCCTCTGCTCCCAGTTGTTTCTTGTTCTGTTTCTGCATCATCTCCAGGGTCCTCCCTGCACCAGGCACCCTTCACCAGTACTGACAGCTCCTTGTGAATTTCCTTGGGTTTACTTCTCTTCAACTTTTTGCTTCTCTTGCCTTCTCCATTGGTAGCTCTTGATTTCTGGGTTTCCTAGCTTAGGGTGCAAAACATCTCTGTTGAACTTCTCATGCTGATTTCTCCTGGTTCACATCTGTCAATGCAGGCTTCAGGCTCACCACGTTCCCAGCTAAACATCTCCATGGGAGCTGTATTCATGTTTATAATACAGCTTACTGTTGGACTGTTCAAAATGCCTGGCATGTGTAAGAACTCTGCATCCTCTTCAGCCTAAAACAACTTTATCCTCAGCCCCCTGGCCTTCTTCAGCTTTTCCTCCTGGGTCTAYATGCAACCATTACTTCGGACTGTATTACAGCTGTGGCCCTTCTAGCTGTTTTGTGGGCTCTCACATGGTTCTGTCCTGGATCTTTTTGCATTTGTAAAATTTATTTCTCATCTATTGCCCATCTCAACTATTGCCTCTAGGAGCATGAATCACACATCTGCCACATCCATCTTGTAACTGCACCATCAACTCAAATTCACCCTAGAGGTCTGAATTTTTTCAWCCAAATCTCTCCTTATTACCGCCTTCCTCATTCAATATTTGTGAGTCAGGACTGCAGACAATTTGGCACTTTCCTATACAGTGTAGGTCTTCACATGTAAATCACATATATATTCTGTAGTAGTCTCCCTAGAGAAATATCCACATTTCCAGCTAAAATTATCCAGGCCATTTTGATGTTTAGCAACTTCCTTTTCCTTTGTCTTCCATAAATAAAGTTTTGTGCTGATCATACCTATTCAGAATTTGTAGAAAAAACCCTGTTCTCTTTGAATGTTAGAAACTTGTATTCTCATTCAAGACCCCTGAAAGATCTGTTCTCCTCTAGTTAAGTGTCTATCGCCTTTCACTGTAAGAACTAGAAYGTTTTAAGTTGTTCGCTTTTTAAGTTTCCCTGACATTTTCATGCCTCTCCTAGGCTGTACCTCCCATGTGAGGGGAAAAAAGCACCTTGTTACCATTCATCAGATTATTGTGACTCACTGTTCTGTTTCGTGATGTAAAGTGAAAAATAACACATTAGTTATTTAACTGACACGTCGAGTTCACTGCCTCTCGCGACTGCCCCAAGTGCATTCTATGTATTATGTCTCATCTTCTACCTACGTGGCAAGTTGACTAAGAGGAATAACAATGTATTTCTGGTTTTGATGAACAGCTGCTCCTGCAGTTGGATCTTGGTCCACATCTAGAGCCTTTGGAGTATACAAATAAAAGAGCTGCCAAATAAAAGTGATCGTTCAGAGGTTTTTGCCTGTCATTCCCAGTGGTCTAGCTCATAGTGAAGGATTAAAATGTCCTTCAAGACAAACTGCAGGAGTGTGCTCTTTTGATCCATGGCATAAGGTATTCCACTGCATTCCTCATCCTCCCGAAGCATCTCAGCGCTTCCAACGCAGAAAATGCATATAACACAGAAATCTGTTACCATAAAATTTTAATTAAGTGTTCCTAGTTCAAGTAGTAAACATGGATTCATATCAGGATGAATATATAATTTACTGAATAAATAAATAAATATACGGAATCAGTTGGTTATTCCTAGCATACAATGGGTTGATTCCCAACTGACATGGCACTTTCTCTGCATCATTAAGGTTTACATCAATTTTCATTCTCTTATCTATTAAATCTTCCTCAGATACATAATGCAATCAGGTTACCTATTATTAAAAATGATCTCAAATTCTTTCTGGTATTGTTTTATTCATGGGTGAGTCTCGAAAATCCTTAAAGATGACTAAGATCACACATTTTAGGAAAAAAACATTTCTACAAAGACTGAAAGGACTTTTTTTTTCCCATTTGAAAGAGCTACTCAAGGAATAAATTTCTCCCTTTTTTAACTAATATGCCCTTTCTGAGCCCACTTACTGATTTGTCTCACTTTAAAAATCTGCACATTAACATACTCTATTAAATTTCAATTGGGTCATTTAAGAAGTGCTTAAGAAGTAAGTTGTTTTACTTAGAAACCTTGGACAGAAGAAAACATAAAAATGCAATAAAGTTGTTTTAAAAGCTAAAGGTTCTTTTAAAAATGTCTGTTCATGGACTCCTATCATTCCACAGAAAGGGAAAGCAGATAGTCTAGCCAATAGAAAATGTACTAGGGAATAATAATTTTTAAAGAAACTCTTCAGTGAAAATGAGATAATCTGAAAGTAATAACACTAAATGGAAGACTGTACAAGAAAATGAATAAATTGCTTTGTAAATTAGTCAGGCTTTTCAACCCCATAAAAAAATTAATAGTGTTTTTTCTCTTTATCTTATTTTGAAATATAAAATTATACTAAAAGGTGATTGAGATAGAGTTCTCCTTACGGAGAAGATGTGAACCATAATGATTTTCATTTACAAAGGAAGAAAAAATGAGCCAAAAAACCCCCACAATAATCACTTCTTAAAGTATTGGAAGAAAATTGAAAGAACCTCTTCAGGCTAAATTCTTTATTGGTTGAGGAATTTAGTTTGTGTTTGGCTATTCCTAATCTCACTCTTTTAACATCCTGAAACTTTCTGGGCATTGTGTCTTGTACATCTCCAATTCATTCTATTACAAGCTATTGAAATGCCAACTTTGACTTTTATCCAATTAATTTTGTCAGCACTTACTTGAAATACCAGGTGCAATTTTTTTTGTTGTGTTATYTTCAACACTACAAAGTCCTCCCAAGTATTTTGAGTCCCCAAAACCTTAACAGATGACGAACACACATAGGAACTCWTCAAGCATTTGATGTGTTTTTCTGAAATATTTCTGAAGAAATTCTGAGACATTTTATTCTAAGGATTGATATGATTGTGGGTTTTTTCCTTATGAGTTTGCATGAACCTGGAAACAAGTTGTAGCTGGTAAATTCCTTACACATGGACTAAAAATCACTGTGACAAAGATGTTCTATGTGATGGTTTGTTTCTTTTAACCTCTCTTCTAAAGGAATTCTAATTTTGGAAACTTGATTAGTGCAGGTTAATATTTTGACATTCTTCCAAAGAATTTAGAGGAATGTCCTAGTATGGGAGGTAGCAATTAGATCAAACTAAATGGGACACTCATTCAGGTAACTTATGGGGCTGTTACGTTTCAGAAGTAACAGCATCTGGTAATATAAGTGGACATAATTCACTGTGAACAATAGGTTTTCTAGATATTTTCATGCTAAATAGTCATGATGGGGTTTTCTTTCTTTAAATATTTGTACCAATACATTTTTTCAATGCAATGTTTCCTATGTGTAAGATAACCCCCATTTAAAAATAAAAAATCAACATTTTATCCCTTTCATCTTTTATACTGCATATGCTCTCATATTTTCTTTTACAAATACATTCCTCTTCTTATATTAATGTGCAGATAAAACATTATAATTCTAGGATTTAAATTTCCAGGAAGGGAAATCAGAAAATGAAGGGTGTGACCTCAGAATAAAGAAATAAATAATGAAATGTTTTGCTAGGCCTTTATAGATGAAAGACTGTGAAAAAACAGGAACTGATATATGAAAGACTTGCTATAACTACTCTGAGAAGAGTGAAAAGAAAAAATAAAGGAAAAAGAGGGAAGAAGAATATTAAGTTGTTGTAAAAYCCTGTATAAAAGAGAGGATTTGCTGCATTACATCACATAAAGGACCATCTAGGTAGGTGTGCCAGTTTGGCCAAAATTTAGCAATATATCCTCTGAGAGAAAACCAGGTTACAACCACCCTTCCTCCCACGGGGTTCGGGAAAAAAAGAATATTTTCCTCGAAGGAAAGTGAATGAGATAAGAACTATTTATTTAACAAGCACACAGGAAAAAGATAATAATGCTAAATAATGAAATGAAATCT
>RAHM01000191.1:0-275987 GCA_003713295.1 Parotia lawesii | reverse complement strand
TGGTTTTTTTTTTTTTTTTTTTTCCAGCTCAGTTTAAAGGCACAGAAAAGGCACAAAATTACTTTTTTGGGCATAGAGCATGATAGGGGATACACATGATAGAGTCACCCCAAGACAGTAGGTAATGTGTCTTTGACAGTGGCCACTTTTGACAAGCAGCCTGAGGAATATCAGCTGCTCAGGTGTACCTTATCATTTATTAATTAAATTATTTATCTTTAAACAGAAACTCATTGCATCTGTTAATTTTCCTCTCTAGGATGTAATAAATGGGATGTCATTTTTGCTTATGAACAACCTGATCTTAAATGAAAACAAAGATCAGTTACAAGATATTCCAAAGCCCAATTTTGAGTAAAATGGGATTATGCTAAGAAAGTGGGATTACTAAACTGAGATATTCAGAGTCTGTATAAGATTCAGAAACACAGAATATATGTGACCTTGAAGGAACAACCTAATCAACATTTGAAACTGAGGTCTAAGGATGGAAAGGAAGGAAACACTTGTCAGCAGTAGCCTTTCTGGTATGTCAGCTGGGGCTGAAAATGGGCACTGGGTGTAGACATGCAGGTGCAGTATTTTGCTGCATTAGGAGCAATGCATCTTTGAGCTTTCCTGTGGTGATGCATGGTAGCACCACAGAMAGTGAGCTGGTGTCCAGAGCCAGGGACCATGAGCATCCCTTCTGCCAGAGACCTTCAGGCCTCAGCTGGTGTTGCCAGCAGCAGCCTGGTGACCTGTAGCCGTGGAGATATAAAACTTACCAACATTGTTTAAAAGGAAGACAAAATAAATTTTTAAAAGAAGCCCAGGAAGACCTTGCAAATGTACTGATATCAAGCTCATTCATGTAAGTTTACCTTAGCAGTACTGTGCCTTAGTTCTGTTGCAGGGAGAACTCAGTATATGAAGTGAGGATCCTGCCTTGTACATTTTTGTTTCGGTGTTGTGCTTTTCATTTTCTAGCTGGAAATTATAGTGCTGGAGTAATGAGTCAGGCACAACGGTGGGCTTAACTGCTTCTCTTCTCTGAAGACACATTAATTACATTCTCCATTCAATTGAGCTTAGACTTGAATGGGGAAAAAATAAATCTTATACACAGCTTAGGAGGCTGGGCACATGTCAGTAGAGGAGAAACTACAGGTTGCCCCTCCTGTAGTGCACGCCCAAGAGAAATGAAAATCACAATATTCTGATCTTACTGATAATTCTCATTTTGCAGCCTCAGATATCTTAAATATAGTAAACTCTTTGAAATTTTATGCTCATGACCAGTGGGGACYTACATAATATATTACTTGATGTGGGTTTAATTATTGGGGTTTTTACTGAGGAAGGTAAGGAGAAATTGAACTTTACTGAGCAGTTTTTTTGCACATTATTTTTCCAGGATTTATTTGTGATGATTGTGGAACTAAGAAACTTTTTAATCTTGAGAAAGGACTTTTCCATAGTTTTGGATTTGAAATAATTTTCTGTCCCTTCTATTCTTTGTTGAGATGAAAAGAAGCCAATCATTATTGGACTCTTGGTTTCAGAAGTAAGTGGATATTTTATTTTTGTTGTATACCTACATCTGTGTGTATTGTGTGAGTTTCTACTAGGAGATGGCCAACATCACAGGATGACTTGATGCTTTTTGAACTTCATAAAAAATTTAATTTCCTTAACATAGTTTTTTAAAAAATAGACCATAAAAATTTAGATGTGTCATTTTAAGAAAGGAACCTAAAACTTTACCTTGACTGACCTGATTTTTATTTAGTGTAGTATTAGACAGCAGTTTGAAATGGAAGGATGAGCSATAAAAGTTCTTAATATAATTCCATCTGCTATTCTAAAGCCTATGTTTGGTTTTACACTCTCATCTCTTCAAGGATAATTAATACGTGTTTCTAATCACTCATTCCTTCTGTTTCAAAGGAATAAAAGAGGTAGCACTTAAATAGGTGCTGAGCTGCATGAAAGAAGTATTTTTGGTGATTAGAAAYGGTAGAGAAAAAAAGAATCTAATGACAAAAATGAACATCAGCAGATTGACATTTTCGAGGRTCTGAATGACACAAAGAACAAGAGCACCATTATACAAACTTGTTTCCTAGAACAGAAAATGGATTGAAGAAAATTGCTTAGAATGAATTGCTATCAAGTTAAGTTACAGGGGAAAATTAAAAGAGGCTTTATAGAGCAGTCACTGAATGAGGCAGTACATCAAGACTCCTGAGCAACCATTTATCTTAGGGTTAGTGTGTTACAATGAGAGTTGGGTCATTTACTGATGAGTAATATATATATTTATATTTACCTAAGGGTGGTAACATAATTAAACAAACCTTTTCCTTGAATTACCCCTTGAAGGCAATTTGCTATATCCTGCAGAAAAACTGTTGGCAGAAAGATCAGCTCTGTACATCAGAAGCAGCTCTGTTCCCTCGGGATTCTTTTCCYAGCTGTAGTGTTAACTCCTCGGACCTGCTCTGTGTCTACATCTTTTGCCAGAGTAGCTACATGACTGACCAACATGAGAAATTTGCTCAGCTAACAAATGACAAAAGATAAATGCATTTCCAATAAAGTCTCTGTTGTGCTGTGATTTCCTATACTTGGGGATATGACTAAGATACGCAGATAATTATTCCTTATTTCTAGTAGAAGAATCAGTAACCAGAATGTGGCTGGAACAAGATCCAGCTGAAGGTGCTGCACTGATGTAATGGTACATCATGAACGTTTAACCTCATTAACAGCGAAATTTAGCTATTCCTCTATGTCTATTTTAAGTGCAGAAAAAAAGATTAAAATTTATTTTTATCCTTAGTATTCCAAAAGATTATGTAATTAATATATTCTCAACTGATAGGCAGAACTGCAAGTTTTTTGAAGCAGGTTCCAAACCCAGGGGAAGTTAGAAAAAGAGGGAAAACCAGCAGCTCTTTCAGTTAAATGAAAGACAGACCTGGTTGCTGGCAGATTCTTTTCTATTCAATCAAGTACCTTCATTTCATGACAGGAGACGTCTGGAAGTAGAGCCCCAGTGCTACAGCAAGGTCCCCCCTGTATTAAAGATTAGTAAAATCCAGCAATAAATTAATATACAAATTATAAGATACTGCATGTTATACTAAAGAACATTATGACCTGAAGTCTAGGAGCTGGGATATTCACTAGATGGATGGTTGTGTAGCAGAAAATAAGGAGTTCCTTATTTGAGCATTCAGTGGCACATGAAGAAATAATTACAGAATCTGTCATTTGTTTTACCAGGACAAATGTTTGTTGTTTTAAAATGTGTGTTCTGTAAAAGGCATCCCGCAATTAAATGCTCCCCCACTCATGTTCAGGGATCAAAACCATGAAAAGGCTCTCCCCATGCAAACAACAACAATAGCTACCACATTGTGCGCATTTATTTTCAGATGAAAAACGCTCTTGTCTCTTTAGTTAATAATCTCTGCCAATTTGGCCTGATGGATTTACTGCACATCATTTACTGCTGCTGTCCAAATAATCTCTATTCATGCCAGTAAAAGAGAGTGTCAACAACTGTAATAATAGCGCACTTGTTTTTTCACCACTCCAAAAAGAAGAGACATCCTGAGTTCAGAGGGATTCTGAAAGAAATAGTGTTAATGAATAGCCATCCCAGCTGTATGCACTATGGCAAGTGAAAAACCTCCCSAAGTATTGCATAACCGAGCATCGACATCACTGTCTTCCCGAGCAGGCACCTTGCTTGGTCTTGTYAGCGTCAGTGCAATTGCACAGGGTACAGGTTAGCACAGAATTGGCCTCAATATCTCTAGTGAAGCCAAAAGGTTTTATCCCCACGGACCAACTGATGCTGAAGAAACAAGATAATTTTCATCTACTTCAGCTCTAGTTCATCTAACCCAATGGGAGTAAGTAGTTACACAAACTTTGAGAAACAAGAGCAAAGAGAAAATTAACTGCTGTAACCCTTCACTGACATTTTTATGCTCCAGACTAGAATAGTAACTCTCTCCCTGAAAAAATAATAATTTTCTGTGTCCTTCACAAGGGCATTCCACATTTTCAGAGGAGACCAAATTTTCTTTCATGCTTTCCTCAGCCCTAGACCTCCTGCAACAGAATCTGATTTGGCAACATCCTCCGGTAGGCCACCCACACCATCTGGAGAAGAGACTTTCTGCAGAGTGAATGAAGCAGCTGTAAGAGTGTTTTTAGGGAGGGAAATGAATAATGTGGCAATAGAGGATTTGCAGGCTTTAGAGACCTTCTCCAAGTATCACAGCACTGATTTCRCTCCCAATTGAACTGAGGCAACTCTGCTCATTACACAGACTGCTTTTTATACCATAGGGTGTCGGGATCACTGGACTTTTCAAMTACTGCCAGAGGCTTTATGCAAGGGCCACTTTATTTCCAAGGTTTTGTAAGATCTGCAAAGTATTATTATTTAAAGCCTCCTTCGCAATGGAGACCCTAATCAAGATCTGAGCTCTGCTTAGTTGTACCATGGCTGACATCATTTACGTTGAACAAGAAATATTGAAAGAAGCAGAGACGAGTTTTTTTCCAAAAGAGTTACAGAYACAGTGATATTTCTCAATTAACAGGATATTTAATTATTAAAAAAAATCCTTTTACTGGCTGTTTCTCAGCTGTTATTTTGAAGAAGCAAAAAGTAGCATTTTGGTACTCAGTAAAACAAATAATATATTCCAACCTTTTCACACAACTCCTAATATTTCACCGAGGTAAGAAATCCCTGCTCCAATTGCTCTAGAATTGAAATAAAAACATATAGATTGAGAGAAAWCTGGATTTGCAGATCTTATGGCTGCAAATGGGAAATTTTCATTTRGTAAATATTAGACCATTCCTGAGTCCTAAAGAGGGATAACTAACCTCTTTTCATTGCTTCATTTGTTACTTTCATTCAGGAACAGTTTTTCCTTAGGAACAGCTTTTATTTTTCAGTTATTTTCTATTTTACTTTCCAGCATGCATTTTTCTTTTTACTCCTTTCCTTTCTCATAGGAAAAATAAAAAAAAAGACCATCATGGCTACACACCTGCTTTCTATGGCAACCAAACAGTTCTAAAATAAACCCTACATACATATATTTACAAACACCAATAATTCAGTGTCACTTCACTCAAATCCAGTCTAATCCCAAGGGATCTATTAACAAGAACCTGGGTTACCTTTCCCTTCAGGGACAGGTCGTAACACCTCTTGGTAACCCTGTGTGATGGCTTCTCTACAAAAACATAAAAAATGTCATGCTGAAAATAAAGCAAAATAAAAAAATCCATATGTAGAATTAGTACTACCTTTTATTTTCCTCATGTTTTGTGTATAAAGTATATCATTTTCTCAGCCGTCCATTTTAAACATATGTCTCATCTGCTGCATTTTTTTTTCCATTTACAATGTTCAATTGAGAAAACAAATATATGTCTTTGGAAGCGAAATTTATTCTTAGCAATATAGCACCACGAGAGATTTTTTCTTAGTCACAGTGAGCAAGGACAGATGAATTAACAACAATGTAGAACAATTATTTATACCAAAACTTTTTACTATTCTCCTTAGAACCTGTTCTGTATGAGAGATTCCTTCAGAGATAATTTGCACAAAACAACATCTCAGCATTATAGACTTTTCAGAAAAGGTCAGCTGAATGTACTCTTGTAATGCACAAATTTTTTTACCAGAGAAAAGGTGGTTTTGTGAATTAATAGTAAAATTTCATGAAACCCAGCGGGAGGTATAAATAAAAACCTAAATGTTTAGTGCAAGTTATTATAGCTGAACTACATTTTCAGATACGTAAGTTTGATCTTTTTTCAATGCACGAAGAAGAATCTGAAATTCTTTTATGACAATTCTGACTTGCCTACCACCAAAAATCAAAAGGAAAACCTGATTTTCACACTTACTTTTAAAATCCCCTACTTTAAAAAGAAAAAAAAAATATGGAAAAAGAAAAGCAGAAAAAAAAAGAAAAAAAAGTGCCTTATAGTGTCTCCAAAATAGTGAGAAGATATTTCTATGCCCAGAGTGAAATTCTTGGCTTACATATAGGGTTTGGGGTTTGGTATTTGTTTGAGGTTTTTCTTGTTTTTCTGATTAAATATGACCTCTATTCAATATAACCCCTTTACTATGAAGAGATTGAACAAGAAAAATTAAAGTCAAAGTATAAAACAATGATATTTTGGGGGGAAAAATAAATATGGTTAAATTCCTTTACTACTCATGATTGAACAGCAAAGACACTAAATCACTTGTAAATTTTGCAGAATCCTCCAGTTTAATTACACGCAGAGTTTGAATGTAAATCTTTGATGAYGTCCACCTTCATCATAAAGTGCTTTTTTAGCAATTGAACTCTGCTCATATATTAAGACAAAACTTAAATGCTGCACACTTGCAATAACTCAAGCTGGTTTTTTACTACCCCTTTTTTATGCTTCATTTCACAGGTATCCTTGTAAAGCAACAGTCATTCATTCTTTGTGTCCTATAAATCATAGTCTTTCCTCATTACACTGGCCATAACACGCTGGTCCTGTTGAGTTATGTTGTTTACATGCTGCTGACAGCAGGAACTTGCTTGAAATCCAGACACTTGTCTTTAAATAGCAACCAAACTTCAAAGGGAGCTAAGATGGTTACCCTGTGGGCTTGCATTTGAAGCATCAATATTTATGGTTGTTTTWCTCTTGATAAAAAAAAAAATATTTTAGAATCATGGATGAGATTTTAAATAGCCAACATATCTAAAAGTGCCACCCACCTCTGTGAATGTGAATTTTCTAGAAATGAATGAGTGCTGGTGAAGATCTCTGAAACACATAACAGTCACTAAATTCACCTTGGTGTTACATGTGGGTGAGGGCTCCATGTTCCTGTCTGGCAAGCCAAATATGTATTTATGCTGTGAAAGGGGACATCTGTCTCTGATTAATAACATGATGTAAGACATGGAAACATATGGGCAGTGTTATTGGGTGACATAGCAGCCATTCAGACACTGTTAAATACAACAGATGTGCTGAAGTTTCTGTCTACAAATCTGTAGTCCGTTCTTGTTTTGAAGGAAAAATCAGAAGTTTTGTGCTACCCTTCACTATCCATGCATTCCAGCTGCACTTCAGCCACACCAAACCTCAGCAGAGTATTTTGCAGAGAAAGCTTTTAAGCACTCCGCTCCCTTCTCCCTCTCTGTGGTTCACTGTCTTTACTGGCTGGAATGTGCTCCTGATAAGAATTTAACATTCTGATCGGAATAGGAAAGGAATTTGGTTAAAGTGAAGTAGGTGTGACCTGTCAAAGACATCTTCAATGCTGTGAAACCTTCTGAATAAAACTTTTGGATATATACCTCCAATTTCAGCATTTAGACCCTTTTACTTTCCTCTCCATACCTTCCTAAATACCTATTGTGGTTGTGTTACAACAGACCATTGAATTTGAAATTCATACTGAGGAAGAAACTTTCATATAATCTATTGTGATAAATAATACGAAATAATAAGTAATCCAAAAATATTTATTCTTTCATTGCTATCTGATGCATTTATCAGTTTTCAATTTACATTCTTTAAGGGCACATATACTTTTACTTTTTCCAAGCAGAAGAAGACATATGTTTTAATTCTTTGGATTTTCTTTCTATTAAAAATTGCTCTACCTTAATGGTTGATGTATAACCACACAATCTGTCCTATCAATTCTCTCAAATTCCCCTTGCTCTTTCTGAAAAAAGCTTCTCCTTAGCTTAGCTTCTCCTCTATCACCCTTTTATTTTCTGTCTGAAATGGGCATCTAAGTATCAAGCTACAAAACAGAATCTGTCTAGATATAATTAGGGAAGAGAACCAGTATCACTCTGGATGGGGCACACATAAAACATGAAACATAAACAGATCTCCAATACCCACGTTTATTTCTAGAAGAAGAGCTGTGTGATTGTATTAAGTAACATGGAAAAAAAAAGTGATTCCCTTTCCATGCACCATCCAGCTTTGGAGCAAATCTCTATAATAATAGTGTACAGTTCACATAAAGCACAAGAGTAAATCTATTCTAAATTGACTGTCAAATTTCACAAAGAAGACTTGTTAACTTGAAATTATATGCATTATTAAATGCTCAAGTCCACKGTATCAAAATGCAAAGTTCTCCACTATAATGATGAAGTTTGAAATCACCAGTGAACAAGGAAGGAACTTTTATTATAAGGCTGTCTTATGGAGTTGAACTGTTTCTTTTGAAAGGAACCTATGGATTTGTTAGAAATATTTCCTTTTAAAGTAAGTTTTATTTCTAGAACAAATCTCAAAATTAATAGCAAAAGAGCCTTCTGTTGCTTTACTCTCTGATATTATTTTAAAAATGTACTCTATATGATAATGCAGTACATTGATCCTTCCTACTACAAATATGCATAAATGTATATATACATATGGGGTTTTGTCTTTCTTTCATGTGGCCATAAATACACACTGAACATCTGGCAATCAAGTAACTGTAAAAATTTTGGGGAATTCAACACAAAATCCATTCAGTAATCTGCTGGTATCTAACTGGTATCAAGCTGGCAGATTTCTGCCTGTGACTGCTTCTAGCTACAGCTTTCTGAATATAATTTAGAAAGGGATTGTTTTCTCATTTTGGTTTTTTTACCCTAGAGCAGTCCTAAATGCACTCAAAGTTTGAGCACACAGATTTAATTAATGTTTCCTCCACAGCAGCTCACTTTCCTAATTTAATGTAACATGTGATTCAGTCAGAATAAAGTAGCTTTTTCATTTTCATACATTCGCCCAAGCCAATCAAACACAGTTGACAAACAAGTAAGTACTGGTTGAGAACTAAGAGTATTTTATAAATTTATGTAGAAGGAAAAGATAACTTTTTTATGAAACTGATGACTGCAGCATGTACCCATGCATGTAATCTATCCTGCTTTTTATTCATGTAAGGATACCAATCCATAGGTAAATGCTTGATTTAAAGTGTAAGAAATTCACAAAATCAGATAATATCAAGCAATGACATGCTGATAGGACACCAAATCATTGTTATTATTTCTTCAYGTCAACAAAAGTGCATATCTAATCCATTAATAGAAAGGGAAGGGAAAGAAGAAAAGTAAAAATATTAGATACTAAGTGAAAATTATTCCTGTCTTTCTGTTTCAGCCAAGGCTATTCAGCCATGTCAGAAGGACTATTTGCAGATCAGTATCTTCATGCCATCACTTTTCCCTACTGCAAAGTGTTTTGCACATTATCTGGACGAAATACAGGATGTTGTCAAAACAGAAGGATGTAGAGAAGAGCAGAAAGTGTTGGTTTTGGTTCTCCAAAGAGGATATCAAATGCAACACTGAACAGAAAATCTCAGCCTTATTTGACAGGTTTCTGGGAGCAGAACTCATTGCTGATTGGGAAAATACCCAACACCCCGTTTTTTACATTAAGAAAAGCTAGCATCTTCATCAAGGAGCAGGATTATTTTAGTTTTATGTTTCCTAATTGGGCATTCCTCAAACTCACACCATATCTTGCCCCAAGGTTTCCATATGTACTTGTTTAAGTGGAAGACAGACTCACTTCTCAGTGTCAAAGAGGGGTAAGAGTTAAAGTGCTGAAGTACTGCATTTCCTTTGACATAGAAATGTGGGATGTGAGTACTTTGGAAGGTTTATTATGCATCTCACCCTAGCACAGCTAACAGCAGTTCAAGTTAGAAATGCTCCTGAGTCCATTTTCTCATCCAAGTGAAACTTACACAACGGTTGCTCCTATTAATAGTATTGAATTCATGTAAGTCTCCAGAAGCCCTGGTGTTCATAATAGTGTGGAGAGACACAGATTATTATCATCTGCTTTTTACCCTCAGTCAGTGTGCAAAGCCGGCCATGTGGTACTGAAGGTGCATTCAAATGTCTTAAATATAGAAATCTGGAGTGTATGAAAGAGGAAGCTTTTCAAACCACCCTGCTTTACTTGCAATAACAGCTTGCCCCGCAAAGACCTGCTTAAAATGTATATGAGCTGTCACTTACATTTTGAGATATACATTATGAGACATGATAAGAGAGRATAATTTTAGTTAATGACAATACTGCTATAAAATTCTTCTCTACATAGATTCCAAACAAACTTTGGGGGTTTTTTTGTATTTATTCTATTCTAGACTTACAGCCTTCAGAGTACCACTTTTAGCTTGACACTTTTGGTATTTACTATACCTGATTATGCTTACTCTTATTGCTGTCACGGTGACTATTCTCCATGTCCCCTGACACATATTTTTCCTACGTCAGCTTCTGCCTGGGACAAGATTTTCATAATAATGTAGCCCTAGAGTGCCAGTTATTATTATATCTCCCTAATAGTTTGCTGCCTCACATGGGAATTGAACAGAAAGTGTCTTCTGTGGAAGTTGGTGTCTGGTGTAGTATTTCATGTCATATCTGTAGTTTAAATTGTACATTTACTTGTGGTTCAGACAGTATATCCAAAGCCCTGAATATTTTAATTTTTATCATGTAACTACTATATTACAGTAATGCTACTTTATTGATTGCAACATAAAAATCACATAAATAGTTCTTGATTGAACTGGGTATGAATGAATTCCAAAGAGTTATCTCATTATAGAGAAACTTTAAGTAACTTGAGGATCATTATAGAATCAAACATTTATCAGCCCAAATATGCAGTTCTTTGTCACAGTGACAAAGGCAGCAAGCTAAAAAGCATAGACCAGAGTTTCCAGCAAAATACATTTTTCTACTCAAAAACCAAACCCATTAATGAGTTTGGGTGTTTGTGCTGTCATGGACACATATATGGAGACAGACATGAGGAGTCTAGGATCCTTATTTATATCAGCATCCACTTTGAACTTGACTGTATGGATCCTTGGAGGTCCAGGGGACTTTTATCAATACAGACAAGGGCAGAGTTAGCTATCTAATGCAGTCAAATACTCTGCTTCAAGTAATATTAATCTTAATTTTTCCCTTGCCAACACTAGCGTTTGCAGGAAGCCCCAGTTTGGGCATTCAAAGAGACAACTGATTCCCTCATCATGTATTAATCACATCCTGTGTGCAAGGGCATCCTTGTAAAACATTTTATCCTCTGGTTTTATTGTGTACTTAAAAAATTAATCATGTCTTACAAAATGTTATATATAGACAATGTAGGCCTGTGTGATGGGTGATTAAAACCTTCTTGTATATTGTCAAAAAAAAAGCCAGGACCACGGTCTGAATTCTCTCCCACTTTATTTTTTTCACTTAGTATTGGGATTGTCATTATTGTGATGCTCTTGTTTCTGTTAGTATGAGTACGATGGTGCAGTAAGAAGATGCTCTTTATTACATAATAAATTATATGTTATTTCACAGAATCACAGAATCTGCTGAGTCGGAAGGCACCCGCAAGGTTCATGGAGTCCACTCCTCTGGCCGTGCACAGGACCATCCGCAAGAGTCACACCATGTGCCTGAGAGCATTGTCCAAATGCTTCTTGAGCTCTGTCAGGCTTGGTGCTGTGACCACTTCCCAGGGCAGATGTTCCAGTGCCCAATCACCCTGTGGGTGAGGAACCTTTTCCTAATACCCAACCTAAACCTCTCCTGACACAGCTTCATGCCATTCCCTCAGGTCCTGTCACTGGGCACCACAGAGAAGAGATCAGAGCCTGCCCCTCCTCTTCCCCTCACAAGGAAGCTGYAACTGCAATGAGGTCTCCCCTCAGTCTCCTCCAGGCTGAACAGAACAAGTGCCCTCAGTCACTACTCATACAGCCTCTCCTCAAGGCTCTTCATCATCCTTGCTGCTCTCCTTTGGACACTTTCTAACAGCTCAATGTTTTTCTTATGTCGTGGCACCCAGACCTGCCCCCAGCACTCGAGGTGAGTCCACCACAGTGCAGAGCAGAGTGGGACAATCCCCTCCCTTGCCCGGCTGGCGATGCTGTGCCTGATGCCCTCAGGACACGGGTGGCCCTCCTGGCTGCCAGGGCTCTGCTGGCTCATGTTCAACTTGCCATGGACCAGGGCCCCGAGCTCCCTTTCTGCAGCGCTGCTGTCCATCCCCTTGTTCCCCAGTCTGTCTGTATGTCCAGGGTTGCCTCGTTTCAAGTCCAGAACCCAGCACTTTCCTTTGTTGAACTTCTTATGGTTGGTGATTGCCCAGCCCTCTGATTTGTTGAGGTTTCTCTGCAGGGTCTCTCTTCCTTCAAGGGAGTCAACAGCTCCTCCCCGTTTTGTATCATTGACAAACTTAGTATCCCATCCACTCCTGTGTCCAAGTCATTTTTGAAGACATTGAAGAGCACTGTCACAACAATGGGTCCCTGTGGAATTCCAGTAGTGACAGGTCACCAGTCTGATGTCACCCCATGGCATTTAAGTAAAACCTTATAAAATGAAGGCCTTGTTGCCTTTGCAAAATTACGGCTCAGGCCTGTTACTTTGGCTAGAGAAGGGCTGTGAGAAAAGTCCGTGAGAAGAAAAACAATTAGTTTTTACCCATGAGAATGCAGTGTCAACAGAAGCAAGAAAGTTAAACAACAGAAGGAGAAAAACAGCAACATATCCACGCCTGTTATTTTTCTGAATGCTTGAATGCTTATGCCTTAGGTATAAGCATTCAATGGTAGCATATTGTAGTTAATAATAGCCAATGAGTCTATTGTAGTAGTTTAGCAGCCAGTGAATATGTAACATGAATGATAACATACAAAAGGTGTATAAAAGAGGCTGCTTTGTTTAATAAATGGCTTTTTGCCCTTTGTCTGAGGCACTGTCTGTGTGTGTCGTGGCCACCCCAACAGCAACATCCACCCCATTCCCTATAACCCTTTCTGCCTGACCCATGAGCCAGTTGCTCACCCACCATGTTACACAGTTATCCAGCTGAGTGCTGGACATTTTGTCCAGAGGGATACTGTGAGAGACAGCACTGAAAGCTTTACTGAAATCCAATATGAAACAAAAATCCAGTACCTGGAAAATGAAGCTAGATCAAATCAAGCTAAAAATCAAGTGGGACTTCTGACAACGAAGCTAATTGACTTTGGAACCACTTGTGAAATAGTGCAGCAGGTTCTACAGAATTCTTAATACCCTAAGTCAAGACTGGCTTGTCACTGTTGTTAAGTTTTAATTAAACAGGATTTGATCAAGGAAAGATCCAAGGCCTGTTGTTAGGCACAATACCTAACAATTCTTTCTGGCTCCAGGACTTCTGAAATATATGCTGTAAAATAAGGTTTATTTTCAAATCTATTCACACGGAAGTATTTGTTTGCTCTTTCTTGCTGTTACTCTTCTGTGCTTTCAGAAAATTCKTAGGAGACAGTCTAATACCATTTTAGTCACAAAGCAATTTCCCTTCTGGTGGAAGGAAATTTCTTTCTTCTCTGAAACACAATAGAAACGTAAAGGAAAGGAAACCAGTCTCTCATACTTATAGTCATCTTTTTTTTTTCTTGTATTGTATTGTTACCATACAAGAAAGCTTCAAGCCACTCCATAAGTTTTCATGGAGTATTATGGGGATGGAAACCAAAAGAATGAAGATACAGTCATATGCCTGAAGGCAGAGGACAAAATTCTGCTCTTACTTTACACCTAGAGAAACCCAGAGCTAACTACTTCAGAATCCATAGATTTTCCATATATTTCCTACCAAAGCCTGAAGACAAGGTATAGACCATCACAAATAAAAAAAAAAAAAAAAAAATAGTTTTTAAACATAGTCTTTAGGAATTACTTCATACATATTCTTGTTTCCCAGCATCTTCCCCCTCCTAAACTTCCTAAAGTAAACATCCGTAGATTTACAGAATCCCGAAATTCTCTTGTGCCATGCAGAAGCTTTTGTCCTATACTGCAGTGCCGGGTAACTCTAAATGTCAAAAGAAACCTATCTCTTTGCAGTGTCACTTGCAGCTCTCATCACAATTTCTTTTGTTCTGCTGGCATTTATTTCTTTATGAAGAACTGCAAACAGTTCTGGAGGAAATGTTCTGCGGACTTCGAAAACCTGCTCCAAACAGCAGGTTGCTGTGTTTCATAAAATACACACAGCTGAAATGRTGGTGGATTTCCAGATGGCCAATTTTTTAATGACTTCTCTGCCCGGATTCGTCTATTCTGAAAGTTCAAACCACCAACAAGTAAAGCTGCAAGGTGCAATAAACATAATGCGCTGTAGCTATGGGTCAATAGCCATCTGCACCACAGGACCTGTGAAGGTTTCACTGCATTCTCTGATTGATTTATGTAACCCTTTTCCACTCTTTAATCAAGGACTCTAGTAGAGGAAATATGTATTAGTTGCTGCAAACTGATATCAATTTCCTCAAAATTTTATTTTTCCCTCTTCCTTTGTTTATTTACCCCATAGCTGTTGTCTTATTACTGTAGGTAGAATTCAAATTATTGTTATTAGGTTATGATATCTATCTCTCAATAACCATATGAAAATCACAGTACACGTTCTACAGTATAGTATAGCATTACAAATTCAAACATTTAATTCAGTATTTCAATATTTAAAGGCAGCTGCTTCTGAACATTCTGTTTCCTTATACCCCGTGATTGACTAACACACAGGGGCTGCACAGCAGGCTGCAGCAGTTACAGTTTGTGATTCAGCATAGCTATTAATCCAACTTCTTGCTGAACATTATGTACTATATACAACTCCTCACAATTGAGATAGTCAAATAATTGGACTTCTAAGAGCAGTAGGGTTTTTTCCATTGGTATGATCTTTGAAAAATTTAAATATTACCATAAAGTTTCCATTTTCATATGGGGTTTGACTTTTCTGGGTTTGATTTTAGCATTTTGAAGAGTTTTTTGGACTCCTTCCTGCATGATCAATTAATTGTCATCATGGGAAAAAACTCTGGATATTCCATCTTCCGATACCAGACGTCCATGTGTGACTCTCAGGATTTCTTGTGACATCTGAAGTGGGTTTGGCCGCGCAAACTTTCTCAGACACATCTGTTTCATTGTTCCTATGTGATGAGAGAGACCCACAATAAAAGCCCTGAAAGAAGACTCAGTTGAACAACACAATATCAATAATCCACCTTTATTAAGGCCTACCAAAATTCTCTTTGGACTTCTACCTGTCAGAAAAATAGCATCACATCAGAAACCTTGGATAGCAGTTGCCTAAAATTAAATTGGGATGGAGCGGAGGGGAGAGGGGAAAGCAAAAAAAACCTCAACTAACTGAGAACAGATTTTAATAAAAATCTTGTCATATGATGAAGACACTACTCTGAGGATTAAAGAAGATTTGAGTGTTGTGTTGGAATAGAAAACTTTTATTTTGCAGTTGGCACTGTAGTGAACTATGAAGTCTGGGGCTTTTTTTTTTTTGCAGATAAGCTCTTAAATATCATTAGACCTTTAAAATCTTGTCTCATCTGATAAATATATAGCAATCTCTTTTTGTCTTACAAATTCTAAGAGATTGGAAGGGTTTGATGCTTTTATGCTAGCAATATTGTGTGAGCATCACTAAGAATGAACTGCTATTATTTTATCAATTACTGCTGCTTTTTCAAAGAAATCATATGCAAAGTATTAGTTATGTGCAAGTCTGTCTGCTCTGCATTGCCTTTGTCAAAATAGCAAATATGTACTTGGAATCAATATTCTCTAGTGAAACATACAAACAACAGGATTTATCAAATTGTACTTTTGATTTTTAAAGGCTTTAACAGGATCTTTGGATTGGTTACAAACATTTTGTTATATCACTACCCAGATAAGGAAATATAAACACAATTTACCAATTATTGATTATTACAATATAATTGCTGCTGTTGGTCAGTGCTAAATTATTCAATAAAACTAGTATTTAATGTATAAATTGATAAAAGGCTCTTATTGATATTTGCCAAAACATAAAAAAATAAAACAAAATAAAGCTTGAAGACATAGGTGGAGAAAAGTAACAGATATATGGTCCAGGATAGAAAATGCATAGTAAATGTAAAAATTCAGGTTTGGATTTGGATAGTTTTCAATAAAGTTTAAGGATAAAGTAAATAACTATCTGATCATTGCTAAGCAAAACTTCTGTGGATAATATCAGCATTTAATTTTTTAGTAACCTGCCAGTTTTCGGACACTTAAAGTATGTCCACGGGAGATCTGTTTTCCCGAAGAGAGGGATTAGAGGGGAAAAAGGGTTACTGTTGAGGATAAGAAAATGTCTGGAATCATAACCCATCACAACTGCAGGGCCATTCAATGATCTGGAGTGTGGTTTGGCTTGTATCACAAATTAAAGCATGAATGGACCCAAACGTAGCCCATTCTGGTAATTTTCTGATTTGACAATTATTTGGAACCTGCAGACACTGGAAGATGTGGGATGACTGACACAGCACTGGATTTTTACAACTTGGATATTAAGTGGGCAGCACGTCCTCTTGTCAGTGGCTCCCAGGACGGTCATGGCAGATGCATTATGTGGTATAAGATACCCATCCACCCAGGCTAAGGGAAGAAAAATATCTGTAAAGTCACCGTAGCTCTATCCTTTTTCTTCTTTTATAACATCAAAAATGGAGAGCCAAAGGAAGATGTTGCCTTCTTCTTCCTGCAGTACAAGTTCAAATGTCTCAGTCAATGGCCTCTCCGCAGCAATAAATATTAGATATGAGCCTGAGAACACTGGGTTTGAGAAAGGTGCCTGGCAAGACAAAATATCTCAAAATTCTTACAAACTCTATCAGAGTGAGGGTGGCTGCCTGTTCTCAAAAGTCATACACTGAGTCCTGCACCCACATAGTAAAAATTTTTTGTCTCTGAATGAGTTATTATATTGTGAATAATACACACACGCCTCTCACTCCAGCTACCACAGTTCTGTGACATTCTTTTACCTGCATGCATAAATAGATTTTCACTGCATGCTTTATACATGGTTTAGTCCACGTGTTGCTATAGAGGATATCAGAATAGAAAAACATTCATGTTTTACATAAAATGCTTCCTGCCTGTGTTCTGTCTTTCCAGATGTTTTTCATTTATCACCAGGAAAAACATAGCAACTGTTGCAGGTGCTTATGAAAAAAAAGTGATGCGTCACGAAAATGCTCCTGTTGCTCATTCTGCTCTTGAGAGAGCAAGTGAAAAGCTCACTGAAATATTTSCTCAATGACTGATTCAAAAGACAACTGAAAATGTGTACCAAAATCAAACCACAAGGCCTAAGAGAAAAAATATTTGTGTAAAAGTAACAGAGCTTCATTGGGTTTTGTGGATGYTGGATCATTTTATTTTACAACATACTTTACTGAATATATGATACTTGTAAATCTTTGGAGCAATGCTATTTTTTACTTTGTTTATTTCTCTTTCATAAATCTGTGGTGGTTTTGTAACTTGTCTCTGTCACATAGCAGAATTTTCATTTCTAAATGTGTTTCCATTGATGCATAAGTAATATCTGTATCTTTTATACTTTAGAGACTTCCCTGAACACAGAGTAAATTACAGGATGGATTTATGAAGGTAAATGCAGTGTTTGAATGCCATCGGTATCTGATAGTTGATATTTTTGTATCTCCTGCAACAGTTCATTAACCAGAAGTATAGGAGGTGGATTATAACAGCAAATCCCAATGTCTGCTAAAACTCAGTTGAGACCTGAGAGATCTACACATTCTGAGGGCTTTTCTTCTTTACCATGTGTCGAAGTATTGGCACATTTGCAAATCCTCTTCATTCTCTTCCCAATAAAGTACTAGACAGAATGAAAAATAAACTCAGGCTTCACAGCTGCGTTTTAAAATGTGTAAATTATGGGTTATTGCCTTCTCTATTAATGGATATCATTAATAAGACTTTTAGTAAACAACATAATAGCACTCTTCTTTCTTTGACTCACCGACATTTTAACAGTTGCCCTACTTGGTAGGGACCTTAGGTTATCAAGAAGCCTCCACTGCCCTTCAGTAAACAGTTAAATCTCTGCAAAGCATATACAAAATAGTACTTATCAGTCTATTACTCATAACTGTGCTGTTTATGTGATACACATAAACAGGCAAGATTTCTGACTAGGACTGAGTGTGCTTCCTTCATAAAACTAACTATAATTTTGGTATAATCTGAAGGAAACAGAATGCGAATGCCCTGGCAGGTAAACATCAGCGAATACTGTGTCTTGCTTGTCTTGCTACTTCTGTAGAGGTTGGTCTTCTCATTTACCCATCAGTAGCTTGCCAGTACTCTGGGCAGCAACTTTTCTGTTTGGAAAAAATTCAGTGTGCTTTGGAGAGAAAATAATAAATACCATTAGCATTGTCTCCTCATTCATTTCAGATGACGTTGCAGAAGTGATTACCAGTTTTCAAAAGAAACAGTTATTAAAGTAATGTTTTAAAAGTCCAATAAAATGCAACATAATCTAAGCCAATTTGGCAAGTGTTTTCCCTTGCAGTTGAAAAACAGAAAGTAACTGGGTTAATTAAGAGAAAAGATTTTATTCCTTGCATATGGAGGCTATAAAGGGACAACTGTAGTTAGTTTGTTTTAAAAGTGACTGTGTTTGCAGCCATCTTAATTGCACAACAAATTGTGCAATGCCCTAGAAGTTAGTGAGTAACCTTCTCTCAAACAAGAAAAGAATCCATTTCAATGCTGCCTGAAGTGATCCTATCTGCTATCTAGCAGTATTGAGTTGACTAACTGTGACAATTTGGGGATGCTGAAGTCATGTGCAGCCTCTTTACCTTGCAGATGGGGGAGCAACCTCATTCTCCATGGCTCAGCATCTGGCAATTTCAGTTCTCAAAGAGCCACTTGCAGACTGTATGTCCCAATTAATGGCTTCCAGGTTTTTTGTCAATGAGAGACTACTGCACAATCAGTAGCTCTGTGGTACACTTTCTTCTGCTGCATTTCCCAGCATGGTCCTTCCACAGGCTACTTCTGCCTCGCTTACCCCTGACTGTTCTGACTGAACCTCTTGATGAGGCCTTTCCCGAAGCATTCAGTTTACATCTGAATCTTTGGAATACATCTCTGTGTCTGACAAGGCTTTGCACTCAGTGTTCCTTTTTATTTTGTCCCAGAAGTTCTTCAGAACATTTAATTTCTTCTGTAAATGGTTGGGGTTTTTTTCCAAATTCAATGCCTATATAAAGCTTCCTCCCATTTCTATTGTTTTGCAAATGTTGTTCATTCTTTGAGCTACAGTCAGTCTCCTATTGCTTGTCGTTATATATTTTTACTGTGGGTTTTTTGGCCCATTTTACTTTCCTCTCTTTTCTTTTTTGAATCCAAACTGCATCATAAAAGAGCTAACAACTTAATTTCTCTGTGTTCAAGCTTGGTAGCATATAAAACTGAAATAACAAACAGACATTGACTTCTGTCAATGTGTATAATAAAACATCATCCAGAGAGATTGAGTACGGAACAAAACAAAGCTGGCATTCACTGAAACATGAAGCCATCGTTACAGTCACCACTACAGACCTATTTTAAGAAAAATTACTGTAAATTTACATTTTAAAGAGATGGAATTAGAGACCTAGGAAATGCAGTTTGTGTTCTATCAGGAAGCAAAGCTTTCAATTACTGTATGACTGAGGCACCCTACAAATACTGTGCTTTTTTTCCTCTAGTCAACTGAACCACTCGCAACAAGCTGAGGTTGATGTTGTCCTGACCTATCCCTAGGAAGGTTGCTTGAGGTAAAACCACAGTCATATGTGATTTAAAACATGTTTCTCTCAAACACTGAAGACAAAGCTCTGGGACATGACTATTTGGCCTGTTCTTTGGTACCAATCCTGCACTCCATCATCCCTGCTCAAACTATTGCATCCCCATCTTGCATCAGATTAAAACAACTTAAGCTTTTTGCCTCTGTTGGACAGATGTTTCCTACCTTAGTGTTTCATTAAACGTTTACTTTTTAAACAGCCACTTTGCCACTTACAAACTGAATGTTGTTGCATTTTTGTTAGGACAGTGATGTGTTGTTGGGCCTGAAGAAAAAAACAGCTCACATCCGTGATTGTTAATAAGACTGACAGCTCGCAAATCCTAAACAAAAAATCTTCTGCTCTGGAAGGTTGTGGTCGAGCAGTTATATATAATATTGTGATGAAGATGACAGGGGCTGCAAGATCATGTCTGTTTATTTACAACTAAGAAGCTTAAAACCAAACATTGTTTATGGTGATGCGCAAGCTTGGTAAACTCATTTTCTCTCTCATCAATTGTGTTTGTTCTGTAGATTGTTTTTGAAGATCCTGTCCCAGAATCTGACCTTTGCAATTGACCATGTAGTTGTATAAGGTATTTCTGTCTTTCCCTAATATACAGATTTCTTTAGCTCAGAGACCAAAAAAAAAGAAAAAAATCAAAAGACTAATTTCAAGCATATTTCTTCAGCCACTTCTCATTCAGTTTGTGATTTCTGCAGCCTTGCACACCCTCTGAAGGCACAAGTGTTGTTACAAAGTACCCTTTTGGGATTTGAATATGTAAGCACCCATGAAAACTTAATGTATTGTAGTATACAGCTGGATGAACACACAGCAACTTTTCTTTCTAGTAGCTTATGACAGTAATTTATCATTTCTACTAGTCTTGAACTTATTTCCAAATACAGGGGAAAAAAGCCCCCACAATCAAAATTGCTGCAGTTTCTTGGTAGTATAGGAAAATCACGGCTAAAATGGTGCTTTTCATGATGGCCATATAGTTTCAATTTTAGCTATTTCCTTTATGCTTTAACATGTTTTCATCTGAATTAACAAGCTCCTAACAAGCTAAATGCAGAGCTTACCAAAAGCCATAAATTGGGAATTTATTCCAAAATCTCGTCTTAAGAGTCTGATTTTGAACTTTAGGGCATACCTTGAGTCTCTATGCAGCGTATTTTTCTCAAATATGAGAAATTAAAGGGATTGACTTTTACCTTCTTCCTGTAAAATCTTATCACCCAATTAAATTAATGCTTTGTGAATATTCTTAATTCCTTTTCAAATTACTACAGAAATTTCACTAGACATAGGTGTTTATTAATATCAAAGGCTGTTTTGGCTAAATGCAGACTTAGCCTTAGTAAGAAGAGAAATTTGAGATTTATGTC
This sequence comes from Parotia lawesii, assembly GCA_003713295.1. NCBI lineage: Eukaryota > Metazoa > Chordata > Aves > Passeriformes > Paradisaeidae > Parotia > Parotia lawesii. The sequence continues at coordinate 254,813 of RAHM01000191.1, read as the reverse complement.
TAAATTATTGGTACCGGAACAAAAGCCCCTGACCCCTCATCTCACAGAATACATGATAATGAACACACAGAATTAATATATTGCAATTTCTCACTCAAGTGAGTGAATTTTAGCAAAGTAAAAAAAAAGCAGACCTGGATATTTGATGTCTGATTGAATACACAGTGTTAAGAACTCAGGCCAAATTTCCAGAGGACTGGAAAGCAAAGACTTGCAGACCATCTGCATTCAAAAAACTGGGAAGCCAGGCTTCCTGCAATACCTACATTTAGCTGTGTTGGGAGTACACTGTGGAGAGGTCCAGCTGAAAAAGAGGTGGCCATCAAATCTGCATGTTCAGGTGTCCTATACAAAACCTTCAGCTATGCTGGCACGTAACTTGTTATTGTAGTGGCACTTTCCTAATAGAAAAGCTGAGTCCAAGATCAGGAAAATATTATTAATTGTTGGTGCTTTAGGTGGTAAGTGAATGTTAAAAGACAAAAAGTATTTTATATGTCCTTATCCTGGGTATTCACGTGTTGTCTGTGAAGCTGATTGTGATCTAAATTAAACTTTTAAAAATAGCTTTATTTATAGTATTATTCACCTGGAAGAGAGGTGATGAAAACCATAACTTAAAGCATTTGAGGTGAAAATAGAGCCTTAAAACTACACAACTTTATAAAAAGCTTTTATTGAAACAGTTACTCAAAACATCTTAAAGGAGATGTACGTGAAAGAATAGAGGGGCAAAACACATGTGAAGCGAAAAAATAGATTAAGCTATGAATGTAGAAAAAGTTTAAATTAGGGGAAACTAATAAGCTGGCAATTGTCCAAACCTAAAAAATACCAGTAATCTTCCCTCCTTTAGTAATCATAAGCAATCAGCTATTTTACTAAATAACATGTTAATGTGCAAGGAGGAGGCAATACATTTAGAACTTATATAATGAGACAATTTAAGTTTATAAAATGAGACAGAATGTCCACTGAGGTCAAAAGTGTAAATACTACATTTCTCCTTATCACAGGTGAATAAATCAGTTGAATAGTAAAAACTATTGTGGATTTCTTTCAGAGACAGACTAACATCAAAAAGGTTTAGTTCTACTGATAATGTTAATTTTCATTTTAGTAGAGGCAACATGCTTTTGTTTATTTATTTAAACTTTCAGTTACTAAATTACCTGCTTTCTCTAACATAGCAAATTGTAACGTACAAATCCCATCCAGATTGAAATTCAATAAACATAGTATTTCTTTTCCTTCTAAGAACAAAATAAAAAATCAAGTTAAGGAAAAAGCCAGGGAAATAAAAAAGCTGCATAAACCAGAGGTTTCCGTAAAGAAGGCTTATATATAAATAATACATATGTTTTTATACATGCCTCATCCGATATACAAAGATATATTTTCCATGGAGATAAAAATGAACAAAGGTATCCTCAGAGAAATATCAGGAAAATAAACTGTTCATGGAGTTTTTTTCTATCATGCCTATTTATCTCAGGGTTTTCGAAAGCTGCTCTGTTAGATGAAATTCTTTCCACTCAGTTTGCTCTGCAGGGATGCTGTAGTGGAGATGAAGTGGCCCTTGCTGAGGGATAGGCCCTTCGAGGGCCCTTTGGCATCTGCCCTTAAAGCAGCCGTATAATCAAATTCATTATATCCCCATGTTCCTCCTCCCACAGATGGCATCAGCTTGATCCATTTCCCACAGGCCAACATGGCTATTAGGGATATTTCAGCAAGGTTCTTCCAGTGCTCCCTCCCAGGCACCAGCTGAAGTGCGTACGTAACACACGCAGCCTGTGACTGCACCACATGGGCCAGGTTTTCGGGGCCTGCCTGCCTCACATAAGTCCTTCTCAGAGCCTTAGAGCCCAAGGATGGGAGGTTGTGTGGAGGGTGAAAATCACTGCTCTTATGTCTGGTGGCCTTCAGGTTCTCCAGACTCTTCTTTTGAGGTGTACTGGATCACCCACAAATCACTTGCACAGGGGTGTCCTGCAGGCATTAAAAGTGAGGGCTCTGTGTGGGACTGGAGCTGAGCATACCCGCACAATGAGTGTGAGGAGCAAGGCTGAGCCAGAAGGATGTGTGCCTATATGTGGCAAAAGTCCATTTTGTCCAGTTTTTCTTGAGCAATTCTCGTGTCTGTAAGAAATAACACTCTGAGCAAGAGCAGCTTCAGGTTATGCCTGAAGTGTCATGGGTACTGCTTGTAGTGGCTGCTGAGGAAAAAGTATAGGTTCTCCTGAATCATCTGCTGGTCATCCAAGCACATTAAAATTGGATGATATGACCTGAAGTTTCAATGCTAATCTGCTAGGCAGGTTTTAGTCAAGTGGAAACCCCAAAATCAGTATTTGCCTGGAAATGCTGAATCAGAGGTCCAGGCAGTAGAGTACACTACGGATGATGATACACATGCTGGGTTACTCAGGGCAGAAGACCATCATCTGTGGAATGATTTTTCCTGTTGCTGTGTTTGCATGTGAAACCTTCTGTGCATGTGTGACCCACTGACACTTCTCTGCTCTAAGAAAGCTCAAACAGGATAGAAAGTCTTACTGCTCTTCTTCCCAAGCTCCTGCATGCCCTCCAAGGCCAAGGCACTTTGGACATGCAAGCACTGCAGTGGTGCCTGCAGCATTGTAGTGTAGATGTGTGAACATCTCAGAAAAACAAAAGGATAGACCGTGGGCTTTTCAGGAAAAAAAACATGTCACTAATGAGTTACTGCAAGAAGGGGAAGATGTCTTTGCCTTCTAGCACCTATAAAAGACATCAGTAGGTGGGAGCAGAAGGATTCAAAATATATGGAAGGTTGCACGGCGGCGAATGACTTCTGCCCAGTCTCTTTCGAGACAGTGATGTATGTCATTACAGATGCAATATTATGGATATTTGCATTTGTATGGTTGTTTTATCTATGTAAGTCCTTTCCAATACAGACACTAAGGCTAATTCTCCAAAATTGCTGTGCTCCATAACCGAACTCAGGAGTGGTATTTGGGTTGTGTCTATCTCAGGGTTCACTTTCTATGTTCCAGGCAAAGTACCTCTTGCAGGATGAAATAAATATCAGCTTTTTACATGTAAGACAAACCTCAGGAAATTTACTTCTTCCCAACACCAGTGTTAATTGCACAGGAGACAACCTATCCCAAAAATCTGAGGCACACTAGAAAATGCAGTCCTTTCTGCAGGTACAAGGGTGTACTCCTCTTGCTTTATACACAATCAATATGGGCTGTTGTATACATACAAATGATATGTATAGGGGCTTTCTGGAGTTCTGAAATAGGAATAAAATCCAATGCCAGCCATGACAATGCATATGTTTGAAGGAACACTGCTCAGGCTTATTGCTCTACCAAACGCTTGTGGGTTTTTTTTAAATCATGCGAACAAACTCTTTCACTAAAGATCAACAGTTATTTCAGCCTGGCTCTATATGCAGCCTAGYTATTTCTACATTTTAACCAATCTCCATATATCACAGGTAGTTTGTTTAAATCATGAAGTCAGTCAGCTTATGACAAAGGCATTGCCAGTATGGAGTGACTGACCTGAATCTGCAAGTATAAATTTGAAACATCAGTAAAACTTTTCAATCTCTTTCTTCCTTATTCATTTTCAAAATGAAGTGACTGGGAAAGAGTAACAAACTCTGTGTTTTATTTGTTAGATTGATTTAACGATCCATTAATTTAACTATTCACTACAAAAAAAGACGTCATTTTTTAGTCCAACTATGCTATTTTCAATTAAAGTGTTACTTTTCAGTGTAAACTCTTTCCAGTAATAAATCTTGCACAGTTTCTTGGAAATCAGTTATTTGTATCGAACTATTTTTTTCTTTACTTGTATACCAAACTCACTCAAAGTTTGTTAACCTATATTGATTGTTTCTATTAAACAATACTGAACAGTTTAGAGATTAAAAAAGTCGACTTCCTTACATTTTATGGTCCCACATGATTTCCGAAAATATGCTACATGAAGGGAAAGTTTTACCTCAATGGGAATGGTTAGAACATACCCCCTAACTGTTCCTGGGGTTGCCAGGATGAAATAATTCAAAACTCAAAGGACTGCATCTGATGAGCTTGCCATTTAAAAACGGGAAGAGGACTCCAGATGCTTTTAATATCAAAGGTCATATCTTGTTAAGATACAAGTTTGCTGCACCTCATACAGGTCACGCTAGCTAGGCAGTGACAAACAGGTTTACACTGAACCAAAATTTCTGTCTTATTTTCTCTGAAAACCTCCAGAAATGGACTAGTTTTTAAAAGAAATTTAGCTGTTCTTGTTCCAGTGCAAGCAGTTATGGTTAGAATGTGTGAGAACCCCGAGTTTTAACTGCAATTTTACTGCCTGACAAACTACCACAGTCTTTCTCTCTTGCTCTTCCATCCTGTAAGGTGGAAGTGGTATTCAACCCACATTTACTCTTTATAAGTGTTATGCTAGAAATTAAAATATGTGGGGTGTTTGCAAATTTTATTACAGCTGAAGTACTGTTATGCCTTATTACCATATGATTCATTAATCCTCTAATAGATAACTTGCTTCCCACTTGCACACTCTGTAGCCTACTTCCAGGATATATCATGACCAGATGGAAATTAATTTTTAAAGCTTTATCTTGGGTGTTAAACCATATTATTTATTGTAGAGGCATCCTGTGAGTCACTAACTGTCCTGGAAACCTTTCTAGTTCAGCTGGAGCTCTGAAATAAAATTTCATTCATGTCACTGAATCAGCCAAATAAAACGCCAACTCAAAACTAAATGAAATTAACTCTAAATTCTCAAAACCCTTCTCATTTCACTTTAAACAACCATATCTTTGCTTTAAAAGCATTTCAACTACCCAGTATATAGAGACAATCACTTATGATTCTAATTTTCATTTTGGAAAGACCCTTATCAAGCTCAAAGACCTATACAAAAATGTGAAAAGAGATAGTTGTAGACACTGTCTGTCGAGAATATAAAGATAAATTTTAAAAATTAAGAACTTGAGAGTTCAAATGTTTTACCACATTTTTTATTGCAGTTTCTTGATATACATTTTAAGAAGGATGCAATAGTATGAAACTGTAGTATGAATAGTATAAGTATGAAAAAGCCACTTGTCTGAGTATCAACTTTATGCATGCATTGAAACCTGTATTGATCATAATCTATTTCAAGTTATTTTCCCATTTGACTTTTTATACTTTGAGGCATTTGACACATTTTTCTCCTGTCTGTCCAGTTTGCGGGTCACTCCTGTAAAGTGCTGAAGACACTGAATGGTCAGTGTAGCCAGTAGAAGCAGGGTCTGTGTTTGTCCTGTTGGCACTAAGTCTTTCAGTACCAATGCCACAATTATCTGATTACAAAATGGATTAAAATTCATACAGATCGACCCTTGAAAAAACTTGCCCTTAGCCTCTGCACACCCTCGGGTCACAGTCCTATATGGTTGCCACATGCAAAAGTTATCATCTTAYTCGGGCAACCCTCCAAACTTTAACCTGTTGAGCAGGAATCTCATTATGTTTATCCTGACCTCATTAATTAGGACAAACATACATCTTAGCTAACCTAATATGGGACCTTCCTTACCAAGCATACTCAGAAGACCTTTAAACTTTATTCTGTTCTATTCTTTCCTTCCTTCCTGGGTTAAGTTATGCACAAAAGCCAGAAACTTACCCTTTGAAACTTCTGTTGAGAAATCAACACATATTTTACTACAGGGAAAGCGAATACACTGATGGTTGACCTCATCAGAATGCCCTTAATATTTGACTCCAGATCTAAAATGCATACAGGCTGAGAAGTGTTTTGGGGAAGAAAAATGATGTGTAAATGCGAAATACAACTGTTCTTTTTACTAGTGAGATGACCAAGGCTACAGGGTAGTGAAACATTAGTGAAAACAAACAATGTAACACTGTGTCTAACATTTCAGGCCTTCACCGAAAATGTAAAGCTCTAAAAGAGAAGAAACCAGGAGCTTTTTGCTGGTGCAGGCTGGCATGAAATTGTTCCTTTTCACTGCTAAAAGCATTTGCATTTCAGTGCACACTAACTATTTTCTTTTCCCTAATTGAAGATTTTATTACTGACCGAATACGTAGGAAATGCCTACCARGATCCCAGAGCTCTTGAAAAGAATGTAGTTTCTTGCTAACTTGTTACTTAGTGCAATCACTTGGGTCTCATTAATAAGCACATGTCCTCCTCAAGTTAGCTGAAATTAATACTGCTTAGATTTAAAGATGACTCAGAAAGAGTGGGTGTAATTCCACACGTTCAAATCAAAAACATATTGATGGAGCAAAATTGTGTGCTGTAGATACAAATCCATAGGAAAGATTTTCAGGAGACATGAAAATTAATATCATCAGCACCTAACTTTTTTTGCTGGCTTCTTACTCTTGTGTTGTCTGGCAATCTAATTTTCTAATTGGCTTATTATGGCTAAATAAAAAAAAATACGTCTATTGCAATCACCTATATTAGTGGAGCAACAGAGCCCTCACAATAGGAAAAATAAAATAAAGCATCTAACTTATGCAACATTTGTAGATTGGCAGGACAGATTTTACTTCTTTAATAGTTACTACTCAAACCAATGGCATCTAAAAAACAAATGAATTCATTCTCATATTAGACTTAAAACAACATGTGTTTCCCTACCAACAAGAATGGACTCATCAAAGCATATATTTTAAAGCCAAATATACAGCACAGTTAGGAAACTAGCAAAACATGGAACCAATTTTCTAAGTTAAAAAATAAAATTTCTAATTAAAAATACCTCTTTGGATTTGCAGTTTCAAAACATTTCTGAAATATGAAGAGTGACTCAAAAGCAGGAAATGCATCTATGAGGAAAGTTATGCAAAACAAATCTAGGGGAATTTATGAATGGAGGATAAAAGAATCTCTGTTGGGGTGGGGAAAAAATCAGGGTGTCTTATTTCACTGATGCAGGGTTGCACTAAGGCATGGATAACTTTTTTTCAAAACTGCTGCTGGAAGTTGTGGCAGCAGACTGAAGAAAGAAGTGGGATTAGGTAGCACTTTGCATTTTATGTAATACTTCCAAGTTTTCAAACTACATGCAGTTATTGATGAATAAATCCTCACAACCATGTTCTTGTAAGTAGTGTCATCCCCTTTGTATGGGGGAGGGAAGAAAAAAGTGGAAAATGAAATTATTTGAGTTACTGAGTCTACGGCTAAGTTGGAAACAATATAAGTGCCTTACCTCAGTCATGTGGGCAAAGGACAGGTGTGATGTTTCCAACATGTTAACAGCTAGAAGTAGACTTCACTATTTAAATTCATATATAAAAGTTGTTTAAAAAGACTGACTAGAAATAGATTTCTATCTAGATTGCTATGGTTTCACTACACTAATGTCTGTGAACTAATGCAAATAACCCAGTCAAAATGGTATTATTGACTGTTCCCATTCTGTACCTGGGGAAGTTTATTTAATTACCACTGGTTTTCAGAACTCCCCAGTGAGAGCTGGAGGCTGCCATACTGGGGTTTCTGCTGGCACCACACTGAGCCCGTGGGTGCCCTCACAGTGCTGCTCAYGTTGCAGTAGTACTTGATTGTTCAGAGTATCTGACTGGGCAAGGTGATATCACAATTCATCAAGACAGGTGTCCTTTGGAAAGTGTTCAATATATTCCTGGATTGTTAAATCATTGCATTTTGTCATTGTGTTTGGTATAGGTATGAGTTATGCATATGACAAGTTAGATCACTTGAATAAGTCTTGACTTCTTACCTTTAATCTTCTTTTCACTAAGCACCAGACTTCGCTGTGTCCAAATTGTGTCGTCATTTTTGTCCAAGAAAATGCATTCTGGCTTCAGAGTTTCAACCCTTACTATCAAAAGCAAAAGACCACAGCAAAAATGGTCTCTGTTTCACTGCTGAAAATTATGTGCATCGGTGGGAAATTGGACTGATCAATGTCATGACAGAGATTTTAAAAAATCATTTGGAGTGTCTGTGCCCAAGTGTTTCAAAAAGTTTTCTGATGCCTGGACCAAATAGACTGTACCCATTTCCTTTGAACTTCTTTCACTCTGTTACTTTTATTTGACTTCAGCCTGCTGTCATGGAACAGTGAATTGATTTTGCTCTTCTAAAGAAATAGTCTTAAACAGTGGCACTCATCGTGCTTTTTACATAAAGGCTTTTCAGACTTTATTAATTTAAATTCATATTAGAGGCCTTCAGGGCATGTTCAGTAGTCATTTTTTTCAATTGCTTTTGCATTGTGTTTATTTCCCCTAAAAAATTCCCCCAGGCAGGGCTGTGTTCCTGACACATTTCAGATTTCAACTCTCCGGCTTTGGCCTGTCTTCCKATATATATCCTGTCAGTTTTGCTGTTGTCTGTCACCTTGTGCGTAAGCCAGACTGAACATAGCAAAGACCCAAATAAATCATTGGCTCTGGGCTTTGAAGGGAGTAGGAGACAGGTTGTGATGTGCAGGAATAAGGAGAGAGGCTGGTTTCATCTGGCTTACTCTTTGTGGAGAGTCCAGAGTAGCTTTTGGAAGTGCTTCCCTATGTGGAATGTCATCTTTTCAGTATAACCTACCATGTATTTGAGCCAAATAGGACCAGATCTCTTGTACACAGAGCTGCAGCTAAATAGGGTTGCTGGAGGTGAAAATGAAGAAAGAGGACAGGTCATCTTGTGAAAGATAGTAACTAAGCATACAATGAGAAAAAGTGTAATTTGTATAGTATGGAAATTTTTTCAAACCTCTGAACAGGAAATGCTCAGAGTTTTTTCTATGTCACTAAAACGTCTTTAGGAAAATAACAAGCATGGAAATTCTGGTAGAACAGGTGACTATTAAAAACTGTAATTGAAAACGGAGTGATAATGGAAACATTTCTGTTTGAAGACCTAAAATGGATGAAGATAACAGAGCATTCAAGAGATGTTCATCTCCAGACAGCTTGTGAATAGAAGTGATGTACCAGGTCTTTTTGGCACAAATCCATTGCATTGATTACTAAAATGTTTTAGCATGGCAGCCTAGTACCTTGACTAAAGAGCACTGATTTCATTACAAAGCCATAATACAGTGGCTTTTAAAAATTTCCTTGCCATTTTTTCTCCATTTGGTATTGATGTTATTGTGAATATCTATTATGTCTTCTTGCTAATGTAGTGCTGAAAAGTGAAGCACAGACTTATTCTCCATGACTGATATATATTATTTATAAAGTCTAGTTTAGTGTATTCTGAATTTGAGGATCAAGCTATTTCTCTGCCTCTAAATCTGTTGTTTATGGGCTACTGACCTTCAAAATATCATGTCTTAAAAGACAACACAGTGTTTTATGTAAGTTGATAGACAGACAAATAGATGGGTTTCTATTAATAGGCTGATTGCTGTGACTGAAAAATTTAGTTATGCAAATGAACAATCTTTTTCTCTCTGCTGAATTAATTATTAAGGAAGAAGAACAGAGACTGAGACATGAATTTTCAGCAGAAGTATAACTCAATGTTTTCTGAGCCTTGGTGAGACTCTGCCTGTCCTCCTGAAGCCATGTCCATCCCAGTCTGCAGCTGTGAGATACTCTGGATTGCCAGTGCCCAGCTCTGGAAGACAGAGGAGTTTCAGTCCTGCTCCTTACTTCCAAAAAGGAGGCTTGGTATCATGGAAAGTCTTCTGCAGGATTTCTGAAACGAAGCACTACAAATTCTACCCACTCTACATTTTGGTCAACTGAATGGAGGCAAGGACCCACCTGAAAACAGCAGAGAATATTCCAGGCATTTCATCCCTCCAGAAAGACTGACAAAGCATTGGAAGGTGATGATGAAAAATAATCTGTCAGGCCAGGTTATTTAGGGGTTAAATGAATCAAAGTCAAGCCCAGCTTGCTGGGCTGCTGCTAGGCAACAAGTAACTCTGCATTCAGAAATTCCCCACTAATTGATTCTTGACACCATTCCCCCTTGGTTTGTATAAATAGGGAGCTGCTGCTGGGGGATGGAGAGGAAAAGCTGGGGTGTGGTGAGCACCTGGCCCTGGCATATCCCGACAGGTGAGTCAGACATGCTGAGTCATTTCCCCTCAAGGAAGGGGTTCAGTGGCTGTAAGGGATGGATTTGTATTTGATAAATGCTGAATTMATGGAGCAAAGAAATCTACATGAGCCACACGAAATACTGCAGTATGTCACCCTTTAACATGTGTCCACTGAACACACAGCTTTTGCATCCACTTGCTCTTTGCTTTTATGTAAGTGACCAACAAAGGAAAGGGAACCAGCCTTCCTTACATGGCTAACGTTTGGCAGGCTGGCATACTGGGTGTAGTGTCAATAGGATATCCTGCATGTGGAAGCCTCAAAGCACACAGAAAAGGGAGCTGGAGCAGGGATTTATGTGGGTTAGAGATACTGGAAGAGTCAGGCTAATGTAGAAAAGGGGAAGMTTGCCAGAAGGAGAAAAGCAAGCCCAGCAAGTGTCTGAGTCTTAAAATCCTCTTTTATTGATGGCTCACTTCTGGAATCTTTATTATATTGGCTCTATGCCTAACCCTGATAAGGTTTTACCCTCACCACCAACTGCAAGGCTCAGGCATTTTAAAGATTGCTTCATGAATTAAGCTATTGTTCCTTATAAATAAACCCTAATTCCTTTCCTTTTTCTTTCTCATACATTATTTATTTCCTAGCTCTTTCTTTAGCTGCAGAGAAATGAAAAACAGAGGAGTACAGAAAGGAAGAGAATGAAAATGGGATGTTTCAAACATGATAGAAAGAAAATGTTTTTTGACAATGCTAAAAATCCCTTTTCATGATATGGAGGTAACTGGCAGATGTCATGTGTCTATATCCAGCGTGCACATGCTAAATTGTGTGATATTCTTACTCTATTTCTTTTCTGACGTGATAGAAAAAACGCACTATTATGTTTTTTTCTGTAGGTTTCCACATTTTCTTGCAGACTTTGGGGAATATTTCTTTTTCTTTGACATCCTCTGTGAAGTGCTGTGTTTGTGCTCCTCAGGTGATATGTCTCCCGAAGCAGCTGGAGGGTGGGGGTGAAAGGATGCAGTTTTCAGATATATATCAGTTCTGAAGCATATCAAGTGATAATAGAGATCACTTGGGATTTTTTCATTCATTTCACTTGGCCAGTACCTTCAGACAGGGTTTCATTTTTATGTTCGGGGGGTTGCATTTAATTGCTAATAACCACATTCCTCCCCTTGCTAGATGGAATGTAACTATTTCCAGTGAGCACTACACCATATTTTTGACAGTTTCATTTATAAATCAGTAGCTATTGCACACATATTTGCACTTGAAAGAATGCATTAATATATTTTGGCATGCTTTCCAAATATGTTGCTATTGCTTTTTTTTCCTATGTCTAATTACCTCTCACTACCTTTATCTTTTTCATTAACAGTGACTAAATCTATTTAAAGAGCAAATAAAAATTTTCTTTTTTATTAGAATTGCAGGTTGTCTGTGTAAGGTATGAGACAGAAGAAACAGGAGACCTGACTAATATACATTCATTTATAAGTAAGAGTATCCTGGTACACTTACCCTTTTCGAAATAGAAAAGCGTTCTGAAAGTATTTAGGCAAATTTAAATCCTGACCTCGGTTGCTTGCTATTCCTTGAGGAACAGCAAAAGTGAAATGCGTTACCCAAGAGAGCAATATGGAGCCAAGAGAAAAATCAAAGTGACATATTTATTCCTTTTTCTTTCTAAATTACATCTAGTTGTCTCTTGATGCAAAATAGTTGTGCTGCCACTTCTACAGGCTTCCAAGAACAGCTGAATAAGCTCTGTCAAAAACACTTCCTCTTTCAGTCTTAGACCTAGTTATATAGCAATATATATTGCATATAATCTTATTTACACCACCTAGTTACTCAGAAGTCTATCTGTTGCATCAGTGCTCTTAAAGTAAACTTTTGCTCATATCAGCACTGCTAGATTGGCCCCGAGCTTCTCATTATTTCTAAATAGTTAGGATTCAATGTATAGTACGTGCTTATCTGGATAGCAATGCAAAATTACTCTTTGCAGAGGCAGGCCACATGACAAAAAGCCAGTGGGCTGCTGCCTCCCTCATGGGAAGCCTGAGAAGCCCTTCAGGGAGATCCAGAGATTCATCTCCAGAGTAATTACAGGAATGCCTTAGAGAGTTCACATGTAAGACCAATTAGTCACAGAGTGTGCATTCCCACTGCACTATTTTTCTGTCTCATCTCGAAGACTCTTTGTCACTTTTTGCAGTATCTTAGAATCAAATCTGCAAACAGCATGGGGATGACTTCAACATCAGGTAAAAGTAGTTAAAGCCTACACAGGAGAAGAACATAAATACCTGCATTACTCTTGGAGAGCCAAAGCACATCTACACATGCTTTAAAAAAGATTTTAATCTTGGACAATCTTTGGAAATACTAACTAAAGAGGACATAGCCACTGTTACCAGTGGTGTCTTGCCTACTTACCTTGCTTTATGAAAGAAAGCACAATTGTTCTATCAATTTTCTCTAATCATTCTGTATTGTTAAATATTGTTTCTGTTAAAGGGATAACTATTCATTTTATTGTTATTATTAAAATATTGGTGCACAACAATAAAAACTTCAGTGATGACTTAAATGTACCAGAGAAGTTATTAGTTCTCCTTGTATAACAAATCTTAAATAGAAATTTATTGCAATGAGGACTCCAAGTAACCTCAGCTTAATAAAGGAGTTGTGATAGTCTGCATTTGGAATTCTTACAAGGCAATCATGTAATCGATAACAATATCTACTGGGTTCCAGCATCACTGTATAAGCATTATTTATGACTGCTTGCTGGCAAAGCAGTTACTCCATTTTCCAAGCCAAGTTTCAGTGAGAAATTCTGGCAGCAATTAAAGAGCTTCCAAAAATATGTATGTGAAATAAATAAGATTTCAGTCTTTTAGACATTATCAACAAGAAAAGGTGAATAAAGTCTCATACTGTGACTTCTATTAATGTCTTCTATTAATCCTGTCACTTTCTTTTTCAGATTTTGGCACTAAGGTAAAGAAGATAAGGTGCTAAGGTATAAAAAACCTCCCCCTGTTTAGATTAGGACAGTCTAAGGTAATCACATTTTTCATTTCTATGACTTCTCTCATTTCATTGCTGTTGAAGAGGCTCTATTTAATATGTATGACTACAATCTATGTATTTGTGATCCCTCACAAATTTGCTGAAGAAGAGCAGGGGCTTCACTTTCAAATTCAGCCTTACCCTGGTGCTATCAGTTTCAGCAGTGTCCTCAGGAGCATCCTCAGGCAGCTTCACCTCATGTCTCCTTGTGCTACACATGAAGTAAACTTTTCCTTATGACCTGGAACTGCCTATAGAAGTGACCAGGAAACATTCAAAACAGGTATATCTGGCCCAGCTCTTCCCCAAAAAGCCCCCATGAGGATCTGACAACTAGATAGGGAACATGGACTCTTGGTGAGGAGAGCACCCAAGATGTGATGTCAGACCTGTCTTTGTGCTCCTCCCAGTTTGTGTCCAGAAGGATCAGGCGACATGCACTACACTGGGTGTGTTAATGCCTGCACAGTCACTTGTGTCAAACGTGAGCCCTATGGGCAGCCAGGTTTGCCCCCATCTCCTTCCTTCAGTTTCCCTCATGCTCTCAAGCACTTGGATAGTAGCATTTGTTGATGAAACCCCTGCCAAAGAGAATATCATCCTGCCCAGAATCCTCACAGCTACACAGATGAAACTGAATACAGTAAAGAAGGACAAGATTAATATTTCATGCTTGCTGCAATGTGACTTTTTAGCAAACACAGTTTCAAAAGCAAGAGAAGGATGAATCAGCATCTGATTTTATAATAAATTTTTCGAGATTTTGCAGAACTGTATGTTATTGGTTCCAGTCTCATATCCAGCATAGTAAGGAGATATTTGAGAGAGAGTCCCTGGGTGTTTTAGAAATCTCAGGACAGGCAGAAGGATTCACACAGAACCAGATCACTAAAGATTCCTGGAAATTAAGTGCACATCAAGTAAAGAAGAAAAAGACATCTTTCCAAACCTGTTACCTATAACTTACCAGGCCTCAGMAGTGGGAATGACACATTGTGCAAGCCTCATGAGCAGAAAGCTCAGATCTCTCAATCTATCCACCATTTTCTCAACTCATAGTTTCCCTATTCTGCTAAATAAGAAAGAACATAAATCCTTAGAGGAGTAATGTTGGTGGTCACTATAGAAAGCATGTTAAGCAGAATCTTAGAACAGATGGAGCTGTGCAACAGCAAAGGTGCTCAAGTTAGGATAAACAGGCACAAGTAAGTGGAAGGAGAAAAGTAATYAGGCAGTGTTTTGCTTCTTGAAAGTTTAAAACTGGAGTTTTGTTGTATACAGGATGTTGATGGGCTAGTTTGGAGTGGGAGAGTTGTTTTTTATAGTGAGAACTTCTGTATTTGCAAAAGAATTTCCAGGCTATTAAGAAATACTTATTGGTTGTGTTTACTGACTCAGTGGAATTGTAAAAAGTTATCAATCAAAATGTGTGGGAGATTAAATATCTATGATGACTATATCCCTCACTGAAGAAAAAATTGCCTTTTCCTTGTCCACCAATCATCTGCCAAGAAGTAGTTTGCATTGGAAATTTTCCATTTTTATGCTAATGCTACTTGACAGTAACTGACATTTCAGCACTGAGACCTATATAAGGACCTCAGGAGAAATTCAGAACTGTCTTTCTTAGAGCTGGGAGAATGTACAAAATATTTTTAAGGAAAAAGGATATGAAATGGCTATTTWTTACATAGAACTAAAACCACCCACACACTATATAAAATTATCTAAAGCTACATGTTATGCTGGAGATATAATCAAACCTTAGGGCCTTAGTCAGCTCATTTCTATTATGTCTAATGAAGTCTGTAGAACTACAAAAATATATAAACACTCTGAAAGAATAATTACTATTGTATTAAGAAGTAATAGTTTAGGAACAAGTAATAGTTTAGGAACAAATAAATTGGTTTAGTGAAAAATAACTAATTTTTTTTTGCATACCATTAGGAGGTAGGAAATATAGTTCACAGACAAAATATGCTGTAAGAATCACAAAAATAGATCATCTTTTGTACTGTTCACATTTTAGAAAGTAAAACAAAAACATGTTGGTAAGGCAGGTCAAAAAGCAAAGGAAAAATTCTTTGCATTTTTTCAAAWTTTTCCTCTGTTTTTTCACATTTCAGGTGTTCAAAGTTAGGAATGTCAAAATGACATAAGGACATACAACAGTAGTGAATCAGAACAAATGCACATCTAACGCAATATCTTGTCTCTGACACCAGCCATAGTCATGCCRAAGGACAAATACAAAAATGGCAAGATGTACTATGTGATGCTTCACAAGCATGAAAGTGTTTTGCTTTCACTGCTTAGGGGTCAGAATATTCAAAAGCTATATTTTATTCCTCGAGTACAATTGTTTAAGAAAACAGGTACATTTTTATAGCTATACATGAAAATTTACTATAACTCACAGACTTTCATTGACATTATCTCTTATTTCCATTGAACTAAAAAATGGAAATAATAAATCTCTGTAATACTAATGACACCAACATCACAGTTATCTGCTTTCCATACATCTTGCTTGATTTTAGCATAAATCAAAAGGATACTTGTTTATACTGAACAGAAGCAAGGCGTACTTTGTGAAATACACGGCTGCTACTAAGATAATTTTTCTCTTATTTTAGCCTGCTCTGCTCAAGGCACATCAGCTCCACCAGACTCTGTATCCAGACAGTATTCCTGCTGTTGGCCTGGCACGCAGAGAGGTTTGTGTGGAGAGCATGCGCACAGGGAAAAAGCCTTCAAGCTCTTCAGGCAGTAATGGATCAAAAAGAACCTCTCTGTATAGACAAGCAGATCCCTATTTCATATTCACATCACACCATGTGCTCGGCTGGATCTTTTKTATGATTTGGAGAGATTTTAATTGGTCTCTCACCTCGTTTTCTGACGACATTGATAGTATAGCTCAATTTAATATGTATTCATGAGTCTTGTCTCCCTTTGCTCAGCAAAGCTTCATCAATCTGGTAAGGCTTTTTCTCTCTAATTTCAGTGTTTACCAAAGTTTAAAGCAAATCAATGCCCATCTTGCAGGAGGTTATGCCACCAGGTCCACCTGTACCCTACACGAACAACCACTGAGAAAAGTTTGGAGAAGAGGTGTACAAATGGAAGGGATTATATTGAACAACCAGCAAGCACTTTGTGTACTGCRTTCATATTGAATTAAGAGACCTTGGAGTTGGAAAAAAGCAGCTGAATAATGGTGCTAATTTACTAATAGGTATCCCTTACAGCTAATGGAAGCAGAACAAGGCCTGCATGTTTTGATAGATGTTACTCTTCTCAACAAGAAAATAGCACTTTTCTTTATTTCTACAGTTCTTTCTTCCAGACATTTCTTCTAATCTTCTTTTGTGTTAATTCAGGAAAAGAAGAGGCAAAATTAATATTCATCCWATAGTGGCAAGTATTTAAGCGTATGGAAACAAGCATGAAGAGCAAAAAAACTATGCAACAAGTGGATTATATCTGTCAAATAGATCACTTTGTCATCACAACATGCCTTTTACTAATTTCAGGGGTTTTAAAAAAAAATACGGCTGCACAAATTATCAGTAAATATTGCTATATTGCTATATCTACATACGGGGTTAAATCCTAATGTTAGCATTAGTCCTTCATTTTATGACAACATATTTCAAATTGTTCTGAAAGGACAATGAATTGCATAGTCAGAGCAGCACAATTGCTTCTTTGAAAACAACCAACCTTCTTGGAAAAAATTCCTTCAAGGACCATTGGCAGTGCTTAAGTAAGCAGTAAGTATAATAYATGGTTTCCAAACCTAGGCTACATTGTAGAGTTGATCAATGATTGTGAAAATATAAAGAGCCCTGTTATATATCCAYCACAACAACAATTAATTGTAAAACATGTAAAATATGCAAAGAAATATCCCTTTCTTTATTATCTGAAAGCATATTCTCATTGAAATGCAGACACATCATGACGCAAAGTGTGTGCACCTTGATATTTCATATAGTGATAGTATTTTGCTTTATATAARGTGGAAAAATCAATAATCTCAATAATCTCACTATTAGGAATTGCTTTCATGACAGATGCCGTTCTTTGGTAATTTTACAAGCATCTGTGCTTTCTCTATTWATGTAGCTATAGGATTTCCTAAAGTTTGAGTGATTTAGCAGTATCCTGAAGGATTTCTGAGATTTGTGAGCATACTACAATTGACCTGAGTATTAGAACCTGCCAAAGAACTATATACTCTATGCACAACAAGTATTTGCTGAGGTAGACTTYGAGCGAAATAGGAAAATTGAGATGTTTTAGTAGTATATCAGTCTGGATTAGCATATTTGGGAGACGCTTAAATGATGTAGAGAAGATGGCTGGTAGAAATAACTTTGGCAAAGTCGATGCAAAGGCAGTGCCAAATAGCACAGATTAATTCTCACCCCTAAACAAATCTAAAAAAATCTAAATCTGAAATGTTTCTTTTTCCATGGTCTTATTTTCAGAACTCATTTATTCTGCAGAAGCCCCTTGCTTGTGTTCTTTCTCTACTGTTAAGATGCAGGATAATTGCAAGTGATCTCGAGCTGGAGTGTATCTATCCATTATAAGAGGGATCTGATGTTGGTCAGAGAGTAGAATTAAGGGGTATATCTTCTCGGTAGAAAATTTTTCACTCACTTACCTTCCCAAAATGTAATGATTACTCCATATTAAAAGTGTGTACTCAGTTATTACCGCTGAACTGATCTCCTCTGAAGCGATTACCGATGTCATTTATCACCTGAGAAACTGGTAGTTTTCCAAGACACTGTGATGCTTGACTGTTCTCCTGTATAAAAAATTCTACAGGTACTCTAAATGCATACAAGTGTTAGCTCATGTTTTAGCTCAGGGTATCCTGACTTACACAGAAAATCTTTTCTATTTCTGAGAGGGGAAAATTTGGAAATAAGGTTCTTTCACTTCTCTTTCCTACTTTCTTTATCTGTCTTGTCTAGGGACCTTTTAGTCTGACTCTTTCACCCCTTCCCACCTTTCTGTCTCCCTGTTATTCATCTTTCTTTCTCCTTCTCTTCTCTTCTCTTCTCTTCTCTTCTCTTCTCTTCTCTTCTCTTCTCTTCTCTTCTCTTCTCTTCTCTTCTCTTCTCTTCTCTTCTCTTCTNCTTCTCTTCTCTTCTCTTCTCTTCTCTTCTCTTCTCTTCTCTTCTCTTCTCTTCTCTTCTCTTCTCTTCTCTTCTCTTCTCTTCTCTTCTCTTCTCTTTTCTCTTCTCTTCTCTTCTCCTTTTCCTTCCATTCCTCCCTTCCCTCTCACACTTCTTCCTTACCTTTCTACATTTCTGTTTCCATTTATCCTTTAATTTCTCTATCTCTTTCTTCTTTTCTTGCCTCTTTTCTTTCTCTTTGCCCTTTTTTTTCTCTTCTGTACTCTTTTTTCTGTCTTGCTCTTCCTGACTGGGATTTTCTTCACTGTTTCTCATACAGGAAAACAGAACCTATGTCTCAGATAATGCAGCTGAGTAATCCTCATTAGTCTCTGTACTATTTTCTTGGCAAAAGAAGGACTGCATCATTGTGGTCAGAGATCCTCTGGGTTGTTTTAATACTGATGTAATTAAGAGATCACGTCTGGCACGATATCTTTTCAGATATTTGCTAMGAAAAAAAAATTCTCCTTCATGTTTGTACCTAAGATAAGAGACAGAGGACTAAGGTCTGTAGTAGTTCATGCATCTTGTTTAGTGGTTTTGCACCCCACTCATATTCCAAAGACAGTTTCAGTCATCCCATATGAAGGTTCTCCCAATGGCTCGTGCCACATTTGTCTTCCCAACCCCCCTCTCTAACCCTGTGCAAAGGGGTCAAAAACCCCAAAGGTTTAATAGAAGGTGAGTACTGAGCAGAACGCAACTAGAGTAAAACCGTAGCTAAGAATGTAAAATAGTCTCTGGATAGATTTTCTAGGTCAGGTTTGGTGCCACAGCATGGTAAATCCAAAGATAAATGTTGTGCCCATACCAAGGATAAATATGGAGTGATATATATATATATATCTCTACGTATCATGGATACTCCATATAGATAAACCTTGTGCTATGACCAATTATATGGTTTTCCAACTAATTTAAGGATGACCTAAATTCATTGATTTGATTCTTTTCCAGATCTAATGTAAAAAAAGAGCTCTTTTTTTTTTCCAAAACATTGCATTTAGAGAATAAAAAAAAAAAATCCAGAGAAAAACTTGCATTTATGCAACCAATTTTTGTAAATATCCAGCTTGCTGAAAGGCTAGCTGCAACCATTTTGTAGTAGTGCTTGGATCAATGCATCTCTTATGATTCGGGTGTTAATGAAACAATTTCATCCACACATCCAAGACTGTGAAGTAATTCCAAATGAGTCAGAGAACTACCAGGGGAGCAGTCTACAGGTGAAATACTTATAAAAGCTCTTGAACTATCTATCCTTCTTATTACCTTCTATGAGCATAAAGCAAAGTAAATGTCACATTTTGTCCCCTGTGACTGCAAAATGCTTCTAAAGATAGGAATTAATTTAGTATAGCACATGCATTTAACGTTACAAAGTTGTATTTTATTCCTTCAGATGTAGGAAACCTGTATTAAAATCATATTCCTTCAAAAGACATACTGATGTGATGAAACCTGATTGTAGATGACAGGAGATATTGTATTTGCTGGTTTATTTTGTTTTATAATTTGTAGGTCATTTACAGTCCAAATTAAAATAACAAATCCAGATTTCACCCAACCTCATTTCAAATACTTTGAAATAGATTTTAAACACACCGTATTTTCTCCCACTGTTTAGGCATTGCCAAATACTGCATCTTGACTGGACTTCCAGGAAGCCCTCTGGTCCTTCCCCCATGCCCCAAAGCAGAAGCAAGCTATACCCTGTGTCATTCCTGACAGATGTTTGTCTCTTGCTCTTAAAAACCCCAAGTGACAGTGACTCTACAACATCCCCAGGCACTCTGTTCTCATGTTATTATTCTACATTTGCCTGTGGAATTTTTCCTAAATGTCTAATCCAAGTGTCCCTTGCCACAGTTTAAAACCATTATTTCTTATCCTACCCTCAATGTAGATAGAGAATAGCTTAATAATTCTCTTTTTCCTTTCAATTGTCCTTTAGATATTTAGTTAGTTATCATACTCCTCTTCTGTCTTCATGGTCTCCTCAGGAAAGGCATTGTTATTTAGCATCATTGGAAAATGAGGAAGCAATATTTTCTGGTAATATTTATGTAATTACTGTCAAGGGAACAGTTTTTCTACTGCATCAGTTGTCTGTGGTATTTGCAATGGGATTATGTTAGGAGATAYGATAAAAATGTTTATTTTTGTAATTCTGTGGGGACAAAATAAAATAAATAAAATGGTCTAATGGGAACAATTTCAAGAGGGGGGATCCTTCAATTAATTTTTTGGGCTGCAGCTAGTTGAGAGTTTCTCTTCTAGTCAAACTCCTTGTGTGATCCTGACTGCTGCTTGTTTAATGGGATGGGAAGGGGTCAAAACAAAATGTAAGGGCAGCGTTTTACATGTGAGTGTATGGGGGCATGTTCACGTGCATGTGCAGCAGGGGATGTTCTGGAAATGCCTCTGAAGATGTTTACGGCCCCATATGTATAAGTCCTGTCAGGTCCTTGTGTCACTGGGAAAGAGCAATACTTACAAGCACAATATTGGTTTCTACTGAATCTTTGGTACCTGAAGCAACCTCTTTTCTTTCTCGTAGTCAAATTTCCACTCATTTTGGCTTACCTGGGCCACCTTTGTCTTACCTTTGGCTTACCTTTTAGCTGCCATTTGGGATCTAAGGCCTTTCCTCTAGGATAGCACTGTCAGCAGTAGCCTTGGGACCTTGCACATATTTGCCCCCATTCTGTGCTGCCATCAAAGGACTCTTTTCGTCCCACCGTGTTACAGCTTTGACTATAATGCAGCACTCCAAGGCGAAGCCAGAAAAAATTTTGCATCACAGTTTTCTTACTTTTCCTCCCACTGTATTTTTTAGGAGGAGTCCATTATGGTCACATCACAGGTGCCTCCATGACGTTGGGTGTGGGATGTCAAAAGACCTTTTTCATGGGGAGGAGAGCTACTGTTMTGAAGCATCTGTGAGTTTACGTTGTCTACAAATATCAAATCTTTGCTTAACTTTTATGTTTATATTTCTAAGATGTTTTGCAAGTTCCACTCAAGATCTCTCTTGATATTTATGTTTTTGAGCTCATTCTTCACATTTCTTGAAATTTAGAGCCAGTTAAAGAGCCAACTTCTCTGCAAGTTGAGTCAATGAGTCTTAACAGCCTTATCTTACTTAATTTATAATTGTTATTACTTAATGATCTTGAAAGTAGTAAAATTAAAATGGTAATAAAGTAAACAGCATACAGAGATTAAACTCAACAAAGGGTTTTGGTAACTTTACATTGCAGATTATAATGGTTCATATAATTCTTTCTGATATACAAGCACCATAGCAGCATTTGGCATTCAAAGCAACTTTTAGAAGAAATTTTACATACAG
Source organism: Parotia lawesii (assembly GCA_003713295.1). Classification (NCBI taxonomy): domain Eukaryota; kingdom Metazoa; phylum Chordata; class Aves; order Passeriformes; family Paradisaeidae; genus Parotia; species Parotia lawesii. The sequence continues at coordinate 233,088 of RAHM01000191.1, read as the reverse complement.
CTAAATTTGCAGAGAGAAGCCCAAACTTAATTTAAAAGCGGGACATGGATTGCTGAGATTTTAGAGAGCTAATATAGAATTAAACAATAGAATAGCATTTTAGACACCTGTTTCTCTCTCTACTTTAAGAGGAATACATAAGCCGCTGTTAAATCTGTGAGAATTATGTGCCTCAAAGAAGAATGCCAAAAACCTGCAAACAGCAGCTACCTGCAAGAAATGTTGTGAGAGATGCATCCCTTCATGGCCTCTGGCACTTCAGCTGTCAACACCAACAGATATTTTGGCAATAGTTGAACTTCCTCAGAAGAGCACAAGACAAATCATAAGAGATTTAAGGAATTTGAAGCCATCCAGAGAGACGCGGACAGGCTTGAGAGGTAGACCTGTGCAAAACTCATAAAGTTCAACAAGGCCAAGGGTAAGGGTTGGGGCAATCCAGAGCACAAGCAGAGGCTGGGAAGAGAATGGACTGAGAGCAACCCTAAGGAGAAAGATTTGTGTGTGTTGGTGTACAAGCAGCTCAATGTCTTGGCAATGTGTGGTCASAGCCCAGAAAACTAACCACATCCTGGGCTGCATCCAAAGCAGAGTGGCCAGCAAATCAAGGGAGGTGCTTCTGCCCTTCTACTCTGTCTTCATGAGACTCCACCTGGAAGTACTTCATCCAGCTCTGGGGACCCCAACACAAGAAAGACATGGGCCTCTTGGAGCAAGCCCATAAAGAGCCACAAAGATAGTAAGAGGGCTGGAACAACTCTCCTGTGAAGACAGACTGTGAGTTGAGGCTGTTCTGCCTGGAGAAGGGAAGGCTCTGGGGAGAAGTTATAGCAGCCTTCTAACACACAAAGGTGGCCTAAAGTAAGGCTAGAGAGAGACTTTTTASAAGGGCAAGCAGTGATAAGACAAGAGGGAATGGCTATAAACTGAAAGAGGGCAGGTTTAGATCAGCTACCAGGAAGAAATTCTTTATTGTGCAGGTGGTGAGGCACTGGAAGAGGTTGCCCAGAGAAACAGTGGATGCCCCATCCCTGGAAGTGTTCAAGTCCAGGCTGGATGGGGCTCTGAGCAACCTGGTCTAGTGGAAGATTGCCTGTCCGTGGCAGGGGGGTTGGAACTATTTGGACTTTATGGCCCCTTCCAACACAAACCATACTATCATTCTCGGGTATTAACTTCTAATCTTAGCAAGCTTTCTGCATTTGCTCATTTTTCCTCATGGAAAGACGTTGTAGCAGCATTGAAGGCATCATTCAGTGGCTACTAGAGTGAAACAAAGCATTGAACTGTATGATGACRTATTTTCTTAATTCTCAGTTTGCTGCATTAGTTAGTTGTTTTAAAGCCACTTTCCATCGAGAGCTCTGTATCGGTACCTGTGTCCCAGGGCAATGTGCAACTCAGGAAGCASTGCATTTGCATAACATTGAATGGTTCTTGGACACCACCCCATTGTCTTAATGTAAATATCACATGTAAAATTATTTTCACCCACTTTTCACCTATTGCTCAGAATCGTTATGGAAACTGGATTTCCGTAAAGTCCCTGAAAACTGCTTTTGATTGTGTTGGTTTCTGTAAGAGTATAAAATGGTATCCTAACAGGATTTTATGGCTAATCTTGCATGGTAATTATGAGATTTATTTACCTCACTACAGTATGTTTGAAATTGTATTTAAAGATTCATGTGGTGTTTATTCAGTTCCAGTAACAATTTAGTTTTCCACACAGCAGCAAGCCATACTCATAAAAATAAGACTCATTTTAAAGTATTGCCAGTGCACCAAATAAAATTTACAAACTTGGAAGTGTGTTTATAGTTTGAATGTTTCTTTTTTCTCTTAACCTAACCAAATGAAAAACACTTTCAGTAATACATATGTRGTGCTCTTTTTAAAAAATATCTCAAAGAAGATAAAGACCTTCCTCAAGCCTCCTCTGTTTTGACAAGGACCAAAAGAAATAATAGTTTATCACCAGATTTTTATTTGATTGTCTTTGTAAGAGGCAAATATTTGAAACAGGACAGTCAAAGTTTTAGTGCTCTTATTTGCCTATTAGGCTGGCACTAGTCTAGACCTAGAGTTTGTGTCCTCATTAGCAGCCAGTGTATTTTTCTGCCAGGAGAAGTGTTGTATTTTATGGCAGCAGCCTAAGAAAAGCAAGTAGTTCATTAGTCCACATTAAAATTGAAGGTCATTGCTATCAGACTTTGAGATTTATTTGAGATCAGTGAAGTTCAAACATATATCTGAAACACAACAGTAAAAACAAACTGTTGCACTGCTCTATAAAGTTTCATGACTCAGAACTTGATCTTTTCTGGTCTTCTGCTACAGTTTTTYGGATGCTGAAGTCAGAAACTAAAGAGTGAGTGTAGCTTACAGAAGACAGCTGCTTTCTGCCCCAAGAAATGAAATTAAGAAATAACTGCATATACATAAAAGTTTTATTTTTCTTGAATGTAGAGGTCTAAATTAGTAAACAGAAAGAAAAAGGAAAGAAGCATGCTATACTTATCTATGCTGTTAGCTGACTTAAAGCATCTCAGTTCCAAGTTTCCTAGGAATAAAGCAATTTATAGAATCTGTGGGTCAAATATCTGAAAGCATATCCAGAACTTTTCTGTATTATACCATGAATATTTGGTACTTATGCATATTGCCTGTTAACCAGCCAGAAAAATGTTGGGTTTTTTTTGCTGTGATGAGCCTCACCATTGTTGCACAATGAGAATCATATTTGATTAAAATATCTTTTTGAAGCATGCAGCATCTGTTGCTTCTGCTCTCTGTCTCAAAATTCCCATGGAGTCTGCTGTAATTGTTCATTAGACCTCCCAAAGCTACATTTAATGTAAAACAGCTCCATKAAATATCACTCATCTATTGGAAAAGAATATAATATACAATCCATGTGCAATGCATGGCTGATCCTAAAGTAATAACTCCTTCCATRCACAACAAGAAGCCTTACTTCTTACTTCTTTATATATCACACTGAATTTAACATCATATTATACTCATGCAACTCACGTTCGTGTTAGCAGTAAAAAAAMCCAAAAACCCAAATCTGAATTCACATAAACAACTGCTCACTGTAAAGGGCAGATGCCTGGCAAAGAGAAGAGGCAGACTTTATTTCAAGTCAGCCTCTGAATTTTTATGGTCTTAAGCTAGTCATTAAAATCTATGCCGCAATTTTACAATATGTAAAAGAGGGATAATGATGTCTGACGACTCTGTGAAAATGTTTTGTGTTTTTATTTTACTTGAAATATTATTGCTGCTGTTCTTCAAGGAGTCAACCTATCCCATGGGATTGTGGAGGCGTTTCAAAAAACATAGAATATGAATGAGAAAGTTTTAAGAGTCTCAGACAGAAAGTAAGTTAAATCTTCAAAGATTTCAGTCCTGCCTGGGACATATCAGGCATGGGAACTGAAAACACAAAATGCCCTTCTCTATGTCCACAAAAGGCATAGGTCAATGGGATATACATATTTCCTCACAAAGGTCTGTAAATGAAGAGGACATTACACCATTTTGAATGCTTGATCATTTCTAGAGAATTTTATAGTTAATTGTCTCCTGAGTTTCATTGACCTCAAGTGAGCTATAGCTTACTGTAAACAACAGGTAGCATCCCYTGTTCCAGGATCTTACAGAAAAAATACAAATATCCAGATCACTCCTCCCAGCCCTCTAAAAAAAAAAAAGGAAAACAAAAGAAAATCGCATGGAAAATGAACAGAATATAAAGGCCACTCAAAAGTATTTATTTACTTAAAAAAATATTTTTTTTAAGTTTATATCTGATACTGGACCTGCCAAGGGAATGCTGGTTACCTTTAAGAGTTTCATTTTGTTCCTTCACTTGTAATTTTAAGATGCTGCCTAACAATATGCTTATCCAGAAGAGAAAATATTTGATGGTTGTATTTAGTAAAGAATATGGGTAGTAAATATTGTGTAAAGTGTACAGACATTTTAGGTAAGCAAAAGGATAGACCTTCCAAGAACCATTGAAGACAATTAATAACAACAGCAAAAACAACAAAAACAACAACAACAACAACAAAAATTACCAGTTTTGTAGATATGAGTATACTTGATTTTTATTTTCTGCTCAGAAATTGTGCATGTACATAGTCTGCTAGCTAGGATCATGGGGCAATTAATTCCAAATATTAGCAATTCAAATAAAGCACTATTTTTTAAGTTTCCAACTTCCCTGAGAAAATTGCAGCATTTCTATCCTACCAACTATGTATAACAATACTGTATGGGAAAGCATGAAGTCTTTTAGTCTTTCCACTCTATGTTTAGTTTTTCCCACCATTTTGAGAAACATCTGCATTAGTGGTATTAAAAGCATACTTTTAAAAAAATTGTCCCTTTATTCTGTTTACACATTCTTAATATTATCGAAAGCAAGGGAATCGTAGAAAATATCTTCAGCCTTAAGGCCAGAGCACTGATAAAACCGATGTGTATGAAAACCTTTGAGACCGTTGTCACGGATTTCAGCAGACCCTGTTTAAAGCACTGTATCCAGAAGGATCTGTGTATCTCTGAGTGACAATCCTTGTCACAACAAGGTTAGAGCAGCTAACTGACTGCAATTCTCATTTGCAATGAGTAAGAGAGGGAAGATTAGTCATTCTGACTCTTTCCATCCATCTTTACAGAAGGTTCTAATAGCAAGAAGGGTTATCATGAACATACAAAACCCACATACATTATTGCAGCTGTACAAATTAATAGCAGTATTAAATTCCCTTGCATTTCCACCATGAGATAATCAGTCTCAATAAAAATAATCTTCATGTAGCTACATTGTAGAAAAGGACATTTATTCAATAGTTAATTGAAATTCAATTCTTAATTGTGATGAGAATATTTTGTAAGTCATTTCATGGAAAATAAGCTGGTTTGTTTGGGGAAATAATGGAGCTGCATTTTCAACAGATTTGTGACTTGTCACTTTCCTTTCAAGGAAATAAATATCTCAGGTCACCTTCTGATGCCTGTTGTCACCTTTTCTCAGCTTCATCTCAGGATCCTCTGCTTCCTCTCCTGTTCCTTATTTATCTTTTCCTGAGCTGTGCTGAGATTGGGTTAGAATTATTCACAGTGGGTAGGCATGAAGCTCTTAATCAGCTGGCTGATATCTGAATGAAAAGAACATTTTTTTTTCTGTCCCTCAAGAGATCAGGAACAGAATCCTGATGAGTCCTCACCCCCTTTGTCAGATTTGAATGAAATTGGCTAATATATAAAAAAATACATTATAGAAGGACAGGCAAACAATCATAGAAAGTGAAACAGAAGTCTCACTATCCTTCTTTCCACCCCAAACTCAGAAAATGAACGTCAATCACAAAATTCCTCTCTTTGTTGGCTCACAGTGACTTAGACCAGTGGAACAAACACCATGCTAGGCAAACAGGCTGCAAAGCTGTTGCAAAGTTAATGCCCTTCAGCACAGCAATATTTTAGCCGACATGTACATACCACAGCTGCACGCACACTGCTGTATCTCCAAAGCCAGGCTTGGCAAATTTGATTTGGACTGGAACATGGGGAGTATTTTTTCTTTGAAACTGGACTGTATAAAGAACAGTGTAGAATTATTATGGTGCACAGCACCACCAGCATTGCTATCAAATACAAGACTCTACCTTCCAACCAAGCAACTGAGTAAGGGCTGATCCCCCTCCAGCAGGGTCTTCCTCACAGTTTACTGTATGGGTCTCTTACCAAGAATTTTCTAGTACAAAGTAGATCCTAGAAATTTCCGGTTTCCTCTATTTTCTTTAATAAAGGAAATACCAAAAAATATCAGTCTCTTCCTTTTCTGTTCACTGCTCTTTGGTGGTCATGGGAAAGGCACACATGCTACAGGAAAGTTGCATTTTTCTTGCAATGTAGATTAAAAGTTCAGGCAGTTAAATGKTAACTATCATCTCAAAAATGGTTAGAAAGGGATAATTTTGGTTTCTCTTGGTATACCTACCTATGTTTTGGCAATCCTCCTTCCTTAAAAGCTAACCTTGGAATTTAGGGCAGTTATCAAGATGACCTTTCGGTAACGGGTATGGCAAGTATTAGCATCTGAATTTCAGCCACATAAATACATTGTTTTACATTTTTGAAGCTCACCTGTGAAGCTCCCAAGACAGAAATTTAAGAAACCCATCATAAATATCACATATAATTTGAAGTCAAACCTAAAGTGCTGTAGCTTCAAACAAACAGYAAATGAAGCATAATGACTCAGACTGGTTCTATCTCACGGCAATAAATAATAAAAAAATCCCAGTGWAAAAGAGAGATGGCTTATTTTTCAGGAACTTGATCTACTGCTTGGGAAGTGATATGGTCATGTCCCTTCCCTGCCACATTCAYGTCCCCTCCCTGTCACAGAGATTCTGTAGGACCTTATATGGATAATAAACCAGTCTGAATGTATAATTAGTATTTCTTTGTTTTGAATGAATGCTGCAAGTGTAAGTTTATTAAAAATGACTGGTGTTCCTATAGATCAGGAGCAAGAAGCAGATGTAGCCATGTGCAGAGATGGAATAATCAAAGGGATATGAACTTCTAACCTCTCTTGAGTCTTACCTGTCAATGGTGACTGTCACTTGGATGCCATCAGTGTTGATGGAAGGCGACTGGCAGATGAACAAGGTGACATATTCAGGTAGGCAGCTAGAAAAACTAATCGACCTGAGAGGTAAAAGTGTCTGGCCTAATGTGTTTTACCGCAGATTCTAAAAAATAATTTTGACAATTATTTCCTTTATTTCCTGGAGGTGGKAGGAAAGCTCAGGACAAACACGCAGGGAGAAGGACCAATCTTCCCACAACTGCTGGCAAGCACCAAGATGCCATAATTGCACTGAGCAGTCTCACCTGGGATCCCTGCCCACTGTCCATAGGCTCTGGAAACCATTTAAGCTCAGGACTGGTACACTTTCTCTTCCTGAGATACGGTGAAGGTGTCCCTGGCTTTAGTTGTGCTTCCTTCCTGGATGGACTTTAGGCCTGCCGTGTACCTTTGTCCTCTGTGCTGCTCCTGGCCTGAGGTTGTCTAATGGACCTGTCTTTTGGCACCCAACTTGGGATGCTGCATGCCCTGGTGAGGGAAAGTCCAGCCTATGCCAAGGTTGTCCTCAGTGCCCAGCTCTTCTGCTCCCTGCCCCGTGGAGCAGTCCTGGTCCCTGCCACAGAAGCCCTCCTGTGCATGCTGAGCAGGTGTTTTACAGGAGTGTGGTGGTTTAGCAAAACCTGGGGCCTTGGTTTGTAGGGGAAGAGGAAAAAAAAACAGAAAGAAAAAACAGCTGCTCAAAACTTCTGTGACCGGCACAGAGCCAATAGCTGATGGGCAGGTTGCTAGACCAATTGGACGAGCTGGAAACGCCTCTGTGATGACATATTTTAAGAAAGGAGGAACCGCGAAAAGTTCCTTTTCCTGCTTCCCCACTGAGGGGTGGCGAGGGGGAGGGCCCCCTGGGCCCCTTCTTGGAGAGGGCCTCCGGGTCCTCCCAGCACGGTGGCCAAGGCTGGGCCACCAGGAGAAGCCACCCCGACGCTGCGAGCAGACGCGCAGCCAAGAAACCTTCCCCCCCACACTGAGGCCAGGACAGCGCGGCCAAAATTCTTCTGAGGCCAGCATGGCCCGTGCGGTGCCGGCAGGCCCCTGTGGCTGGCGCAAAATGGAGCAAAAACCACCATGCAGCCAGTAGCAAGAGTCTTTGCCCAATGCAGAGCCCGGACAAGACCAACTTGTCAGCTGCAACTTACAGATATCAACTTTCTTCCAAGTCAGAGAGAAAGGAAAAGTGAGATCAAGTGAGGAAAAACTAACATGGCGGCACCACAGTCGGTGGGGGAAGGGAGAGGGCGGAGTCACTCCCAGCCCCGGAGCTGAAATTCTCCTGCAAGCCGTGGTGAGGACTATAATACAGCAAATTGTTTTCCCTATAATTCATGAGATGCATGGGGGATGCAGAGATCCACGCACAGCCTGTGAAGAGGAGGGCTCACATTAGAGCGCACAGATGCTGAGAGGCTTTTAAAGATTGAAGAAGAGAACCTTTGCTTCCGGGCTGGGGTGGCTCATCCTTAAAAGACTAAACCCCATGAACTGTTATGACCTACGCTGGCAGTTGTGGGAAGACTGCGAGATTCGTGGGAGGGATTTTCACTGCAGCAGATTCGGGCGGGGCTGCTGCTTGTGAAAGTTGAAACCGCACTAGAAAAGTTTGCAGAGAACTCTCTCCCGTGGGAAGGATCCCATGGCACAGCAGAAGAAACTCTTTTCCTTAAACATAAAGAAAGACTCTTAAGAAATGAAATACTGACCAAACCCTGTATTTGTTTCCTTGTGYGGTTAGTGGAAAGAGGGAGGACTGGAAGAGAAAGGTGTTCTGAAAGTTTGCTTTGGTTTCTCATTATTCTTTTTACTTCTAATTCTGTTAGTAATAAATCTTCATACTGTCTAAGTCTGCACCTGTTTTGCCTGGAATTTTTCCTTTTTCCTCAATAATCCTTATTTCACCTCATGAAAAAGAAGTTTTGAGTTCCCCTCCTCTGCTCAGCTATAGCAGAGRCAAATAAGTCAATAGTCTTTCATGGTGCTTGGCACTTAATTAGCGTCCAACTGCCACAGGGAGGTACAGAGTATGAGCTTCTTCATGGAAGATTTTACCATCACTGCTTTCAAGCAGTCCTAGTAGAAAATCATCTCTGTTTGACTTTTCCTGTTAAAATCAAATTCTTTAATTTCAAGGCACTAATTTCCAAATAGGTTATTTCGGGGGATTTTTTTGTGGGAAGCTTAAGTGGTGACTGTACACAATGCTAAAGTGGCAACTATAAAAATATGTGTGGAATTCTTCACTTCCAAAGAGGTTAAACAACTTTACAAGTTTTAATAATTTTATGCAAATGAGTCTCCTACCCCTTTCAAACTGCCAGGGTAGTTCTCCAACATAACTTCTTAAAATAAGTGTAATGGCAACTTTACCAGCTGCACCTAGGCTTTCTCAACACCTATTTTGCATTTGTCACTAACTTGTCTCAGTGCTGTTTTCATCAGTAATGTATCAAAGCAAAGTTTTCGGGGAATGGCTTGTAGAGTAAACCAAAGAACACTTATTTTCTTTGTGTCTTTCAGGTGTTAAGACACTTTGTCATTATCCTAGAAAGAGTAATTCAATGTAAAAAAATGATAAATATTTTCATGCATCTTTATACTGAGCAGGTACATTGTACTCTCAGCAATCAAGAATTTATTGAACTACTAATTAATTGTACAACTAATTTATTGAACTGTCTACAARTCAACAAGTTTTTCTGTCTCATGGCCTGTAAAAACATTAAAGGATCCAATTTCAGAGCAGACAGCAACTTCACAGGTCTCAGTTTGACTCAGTCAAACAGATGGTGTTCCCCAAGGCACAGTATTGGGGCCAGTCCTGTTTAATATCTTTATCAACGATTGGGGTGAGGGGATTTAGTGCTCCCTCAGTCAATTTGCAGGTGATGAGTTGAGTAGGAGTGTTGACCTGCTGAAGAGTAGGAAGGCTGCACAGAGGAATTTGGACAGGCTGGATTGGGGGGCCCAGGCCAATTGTATGAGCTTCAATCAGGTGAAGTGCCAGGTTGGCAAGTGGCTGGACATGAGCCAGCTGTGCCCAGATGGCCAAGAAGGCCAAGGCATCCTGGCTTGGATCAGCAATAGTGGGGCCAACAGGACCAGGGCAGTGATTGTCCGCCTGTACTTAGCACTGATGAGGCCATACCTCAAATCTTGTGTTCAGTTTTGGGCCCCTCACTACAAGAAAGACATTGACATGCTGGAGCATGTCCAGAGAAGGGCAATGGAGATGGGGAAAGGCCTGGAGCACAAGTCCTATGAGAAGCAGCTGAGGAAGCTTGGGAGTGTCTAGACGTTTCCTGAAGTATGGAACATTAAGAAGCCCACGAAGACAGAAAGGCAGGTCCCATGCTGGCTTATGTCATCCCCAGTAGTTAGAAGATCCTTATGTCCATGTCTAAGTTGATGCAAAGATTTACCCACATCCTCCCAAATCAGGCCATGAAACTGTTCTCCAGAATTGACTTGATTTGTTTTTCCCCTTTGAGGCTTCAAATTACAAAATCTTGAAATTTAATCCTATCAAAAGATTAATTTGAACAAAACCATAAAGCTTTAGGTGGGGACGGATGGATTTTTCTCCGCATCCAATTACAGTGCAAATAAGATGCAGAATTCTTTCAAGTTACCTGTAAGAAAATCATCTTTGGGCTGAGATCAAGCTGAGAATAACTCTGGAGACAACAAAGGACAAACTGAAACCACAGGCTATACTCAGAAATTATTTTAGTTAGCRTGTTTTGTTACCTGGTGTGTACTGTTGGAGACACTGATGTATAAAGTGTCAGTTTTGAGACACTTGGGAGGTGCAAATGGAGAGGAACATTTCACAAAGGCCATAAATCTTATTTTTCATCATATTTTGCTTATGTGTTTTATTCTCTAGATATGCCCATACATAGCAGGGTAAGGTAAAATTTAAAATTTCAATTTTATGCCAAAATAGCCATCCGTAACTATCCACTTGTGAATCCATATTAGTAATTGTAATAGAATTGGGAGAGTAATTGTGTGCAGAGTTTTTGATATTTAAAAGGATGGATACGCAATTTAACTACCTACAAGACACAAGAGGCATTCTGCTTCAAATAAATAATGAAAACAGTAATAAGATTTTTATATTGTGCACTGCTTTGCACTGAAAAATATTGAAGAAAATTTTCTAAAGAAATGTTGGATATAGTCTTGTGTATGTGTCCAGGGGACAGAGCTCTTCAAATTAATTCATTGGACTCCCATGCAGGATAGTAATTCGTAAAGAATATTAAGAAAGGTACCTAGATCATGACTTCAAATTAGTCTGAAATTCAAGAAAGAGTACTGCTTCTTTMGGGAGTAGCACACACCATATTAACCAAAACTAGGCAAATTCGCTACTGTGGGTGTAGCAGAAAATGTAGGAGATAATGTGAATCCTGTTAGAGAACTGGTTAAACCTCCCCAGCTCTCTGACTCAACCCGGCAGCAATTAGGATGCGTAGCAAAGAGGATATGTAAATTGTGCACTCTTGTCTGCTGAAGTGGTAATCATATTCCAGCTGGGCACAGATGAAGTGCAGAGTCATGTTTCAAGTTCCAAGGGGGAAAAAAATAGTCTAAAACACTTCCTTAGTTTCCTTTTAGCATTTGCTTTTGTCATAGCTTTCTGCTAGTCTTCTATATCTCATTCTTTGTTGGTCAACACGTTATATATGAAGCCTGGGTGTTTACCAGAAGGCTTTGGATTCCAGAGGGCAGTGGTGCCTAAATGTAAAGTGAATGCTTTAGGCTACTTTTTCAATGGTGCACTCTCTTGACGACTTTGTCAAGAGAAAGCCTGAGCATAGCTCCCACCTCTACCATGCCATATGAAATTTACTCCCAAAAACATACATTCTCCAAAGAATTCAGCCCAAAAACACAGCAAGAACTATTTCAATTTTAGCCATATCTACTAAGAAATGTCTCACTGGTTTATATGTAAAAAATTCTCATAGATTTGGGCTTAGGATCAAGTTTGATTTTTAGAATATGTTGTCATATTTTTCCATGTAATGTTCAACTCTGATATATGCTCTGTTTTGCATTAACTTGGATCAATGAAATACATGTTTTGGGCAACAGCATACYGGAGGTGGAATCATTTGCCTGGAAGGCGGCCAATCTTTACAAAAGAAGACCTTTATCRTTCTACATTTTCACTGGTGGGTGCTGTTGCAACATTTTGGGTGAACAGCCTACATATTACTTTTCCTACTGGTTCTGGGAAGTGTCTAATAATGAAGCCTACATGAGGTCTGTCTCATAATTATAGCTGTCACCACAGTCTTCCCTCTTCCCTGGATATTTTAGATCATAATCTGCAAAGCTAAAAGTATCTTAAAGGCTCAAAGCTCCTGAAGCAAAAGCACTTAGTACCTACAAAATATCAAGATTTTTGAAGTAAGAGAAAGCTCATCTCTGGCTAAAGGCAACAAGATAACTCAATCATAGAATAACACAACATTGTATATCTGTGGTTGAGCACTGACAAAAGTGTGACCAACAGCTGATACCTCCAGTTAAAAATGATTTTTAAAAAAATCATATATCTTAGCAGATGAAACTCTTTTATATAGGAGAAGTCCTGGAAATTTTGACTCAGAATTTTTTGACACAGATATTTTATAAATTCTTAGTAGAAATAGAGTTATGTTTCAGATTAAAATACTTTGTCAATCATTACTATTAGCTATTTTGTGTTGGTAGTGAGAYAAACATATAGCAAATAAAAATTTAAAATATCTGCCCCAGAGATTAGTCCTGACTGACGTGGATAGACACAGATGATTGGGAAGAGTTTTCTACAGTCCAATTTGGGTTTTAAGWAGACATGATACTCTTATTACATATTTATATAAAGGTATAAATAATCTTTGTATTTATATCAAGAAAATATCCCTTCTGCAGTGGCTTTTACGTAAGTGCCTTCACTAACTCAGACCAGTCTGAACATTGCTTGCTGTAAGTTTTAACCTCTGCTCTTGGCTAATATGCTCCAAACAGAATCACTTAGAGCTGAATAGACAATTTATGTGCACTTTCATATTATTCTAATATGTAGCATATTTTTATCAGACCAGCTCTCCTTCTGTAGCCACAGACTTTGGAGCTAAATGCAATTTAGTGCCTTCCAGACYGGGGAGGTACGTATTTGTCAGCATCCTTGAGAGGAGTGAGCTGGCATGATGGGGGATAAAACTACCAGATGAAGGCACTTGCTCTGGGAGCATGGGGAGCAGTGAGCTGCTTGTTGAGAGCTTGGCTGTTGAGATCACTGGTATTTTGGTGGGCTTCAAATGGCTGATGCTCTTCTGTGCTGGATGGGAGCATAAAATGTAAACCTTCTCTAGGTGCAAATAATCTATGCCATATGGGTTTAGACAAGTTTCAGTGAAGCACTGCTAGCCCTACAATTTCCATATGAATATAGGCCAGAATGTTCAGGTATTGATAGATAAGGAAAGTTATGTGCTTAGAATAGACACTACAATAAATCTGTTAAAACATCCTGTGGCCGTTTAATTAATTATCCAGTATGTAGGAATAGCTTGAGTATCCTATGATTAAAAGGGGAAAGGGAGGTGAGGCTGGTAATAAAATACAATAACATTTAACAGCTTCATCTTGTATTCTCTGAAGATAATGACAAAGCTTCTAGCTTGTGTACAGGGTTAGGTTTTTTTTAAGTCATAAAAAACAACAGAAATGTTCTTCAGGTATTTTAGTAATTGTCAGCTCTCTTGTAAGGTAAACATGTAATAGTCAACAGACATAATTTTGTCATTTAAAAGTGATTTAGGATTCCTTTAAAGATTATCATTGTTAGGTTATGTCTCACTCTTTTTAAGTATTGCTAAAAGTATTTTATAATTGCAATGTTAACTACTTCAGACCCACCACATCATTTAATATGATGCTCCTTGCTCATTTGATTCATCATTTTTGTGGGGTTTTTTAAGAAAGAATATTGTGATTTGAGTATACAAATCCTTTAATATATGTAAAAATTATAGACAGGGAAGATTTTAATATTTTAACTCAATACAGTGTTAGCAGTGCTCATTTGAAAAGAGGATTTCAGGGAAAGGAAGCTCCAAAAGCTCTAATGAAACATGATCATATTGGATAAACATTTTTCTTGGTGCATGTATATTGATATGAGAAATATTACCACCATAAGAAAGATCAATTGATGTGCACACATTTGATTACTAACAGAAAAATATTGATGTGGTTATTTATACTTGGGATAATAAAATAGGTTTCATGAAGAAACCAAGGCAAGTTGTGACTTGGGATTTGTCTCAGTTATATTTATGCAATTCACTCCCAGAATCTATTTGTACAAATAATTACAAAAGGAGGGAAATATGAGCTGAATAGGCATACTTTAGATGACTGTGGAGCAAAAGCACAAATACAGTAGTCACTTCTGTCTATGCTTCATTATGAACAAACTCTCACTTTTGTTTTGTAGTGTCTCTGGTGTCTCTCTCTCTAGATTGCAAAATACATGCTAATAATTTAATTAGTGAAGGGAAGAAAAAAACTCACAGTAATCAAACACATCAGAATTCCAATCTTTCACTTTCTTATTATTAACATATTAAAACATAACCAGTACACACTAAATCAGTGTTTAGGGAAGCCCAAACACTGCAGTTCTTAATTGGCTTTAGCCTGTTTTCATAAAAAAAAGTAAAGAGTACTCTTGCAAAAATAAAAAGTTAGATCTAGTCTTAAATTTCTCTGATTGACTGTGAATTTCCCTCAAACTTGCACTGACATCATAAAAGTTTCACAAAATTTCTTTCGAGCTGTGTAATATCTGATGACATACTAAGGTTTATTGCTTTATTGAAGATAACTATTCAGGTTAACTTTAGAACAATCTAAGATGCATGTGCTAAATTAAATCCTTTTTCAAGTAAAAATTCAGTGTAATGTCTCTTGATTACAACTGAACATGTTTCAGGAGTGTAGGCAAAGTCAGATTTGAGTGGACAGATTTACTTGCTTGCTTTAGGAAGAAGATAGYGAGTCAAACCTTATCTTAAAACAAGTCAAGAAAAATCTTCAGTGAAATAGTTACCATTTTTTATAGGTGCAGGCCTAACTTCTGTGTCCTTAACAGTCTCAAGTCCAGAGTATTCTTAAGTCCTTCAGTAGAATTACTGCATATTTTTATCTGCTTCAGCTGAAGAATATATGGCTTATTTTCCACACATAAGGAACACAGCACATGACCCTGATGCATTTGGAAATATAAGCAATGCTTTCATTGAATTCATATCAGAGCAAATGTAAAGTGGAGTGGACATCCACTGGTTGAAGTGTATTGAATGTGTGTCTCTGAGAACAACACAAAGCCCCAGCTGCAGCCACTGATTACATTATTGAAGAAAGTCTCCTTGCATTCACTGATTCATTTAAACAAGATGTTTGCTATGTAGATCAAAGAAATCTTTCCTGGTTAAGTTCTTCCTGATAAATATTTTTACTGACATATTTAGTCTGGTTTTTTGTTCATAGATTAATTTGCAATAATTTATCTTTGGTGCGTATTAAATATTTTAAATAATTCAGGCAATGGTTTATGAAAATAAAAGTTACTTCATATTCTCTGCCATCCCAATTTGATTCGATGGTTTCTTATTTGGCACACTAGCTAAACACAGTTTAGTTTTAGCTGGTACTTTCATTTCTATGCCATTCTCTACTTCCCAGCCTTCCAAGAGATTTTGAGCTGAACAAGCAGGTTTTTTGGTGCAAATTCTATTCTCAGTTCCTGCTACAAAACCAACAAATTTTCATGGAAGCACTTGTTGGAGAAAATATTTGTTTATACTGCAGTGCCACTGCTGGCTTTCTTTTTGTTTCTCTAAAAGTTTTATCTAATTTTGTACTTCTATTGTTCTGTACCTACAGAACGTTTCCCAGACCTGTGCATTTTGTGTTCAGATGATGGTTTGATGAATATCTGAACTCATGATTCCCATTCAGTTATGAGACAGTCAGTTTTAGGCTTTCTTCAAAAGAAAATGAAGAAGTGAAAAATAACTCAGTGTAACTTTGGAAGAAGGGGAGTTTCCTCTGGATGTGTGAGATTTGCTTAATGCGTTGTTTAGCAGATTTTGCTATCTTTCTTTGTGGGGATTATTTAAAATTAATTTCTGCTAATAGAAAATAAATTCCAGGGCTGGAAAAGATGGCATGCACATTTTAATTAAAACATTAGGTATGGCTGAATAACTTAAGAGATTTTGAGGCTGAAGAAACTTAACTCTCTCTCTCATACATGTAGAAGGAGAGATATGAGAGAGATCCAAGGAACACTTTAAATGGAATCCCAAGGGCCTACTTAAGCTCTGAACAGTAACAAATATACATATATAACACCTATGTTTTCCAAGTAGTGAGTCCTACTTTTACAGCTTAATGTCTCATTTTTAATCCCTCTTATTTTTTTTTAAGTGCTATGGTTAAATTCCTGACGTAATGAACTTTATATTTGAGAACAGCCAAATGACACTTCCTCCATTTTGTCACTGCCCTATGAATTCAATTTTGCATGGTAAACCCAAGAAAAACAATATTTTCCTGTATAATATCTTCAGTGTATCTTCCTGCTCTATGAGAACTGGACATGCTCTGCCTAAATCAAAACACCTAAGTGGTCCCCAGAATATATCCTGGGAGATGAAGAAAGTCAAGGCTGTCCTTGCAGAAGATCTGTTCCTCACTTCTGGTGAAATTTTGGGCATTGACCAGTTGTTTGGGGTTTTATTTTGTTGTTTAATGATAATAACACCTTTGATGAGGCCTTTCAATGTGCTAGTTTTCAAAGAGTAGGTCTGTAGCTACTGATGAATTCCCAAATGTGCACGAACGCATATACTGTGGTCCAGGTCAAAGAAGTGCATTCGTTCTCCAGCAGCACAGAGTTCTTGTCAACAATTTTAGAGTGAAACAGGATCAGACTGTGACTGTACTGGTCCTTTCAGTGGAAGATGTGAAGCCCATTTGGCAATACTCATTATCTGATACTTAAAAAACAGTGGATTGTCGTAATGAGGGTTCAGGTCAGCCAGCGTTCCTGCAGACATACTCTGGACAGGAATTTCATTGCCTGCTTTCAAATATAATTAGTAGTCACTTTGATTTTACTGATACTTGACAGTGGAAATGGCAGGACAGAATTCTGAATAAAAGGAATAAATCTTACCTTTTTTTTTTTTTTTTTTAGTAGAAAGGCAGCTATGAAATATAGAGGAAAAAAWATCATTTCATCCTGTAATGGACTTGTAGACAAAAACTACTCAGGATACTTGATATAGAGTAGGAACCCAGTGCTAGGAATGTAGGCTCCCCGCAGGGAAAAAAAAAAAAAGTGTGATTTTATCCATAGGAAATGCAGGGAATAGGCAGGTGTTGGTACTGAGCTGCTGCAGTCAGTATGTTCAGGACTCAAGGCACAGGTGTGTTCCTGGGTCCACAGCCACTCTGGTGAGAGGCGTTTATCTTCCATGTTAGAAATGATGGTCCTTACCTCTGTGCTTACATCACAAATCAGAAACAAAAGTGTTTAGACCTGGAATGCTAGGTTTTATTTTGTTGTGTCTGTGTCAGTTTTTACCTCTGCTACCTATCCTTTTCTCCACACTTTACTGGCTTTCTGTCTGCATTCCTTTCAGGAGAACGTGAGCCAGTGCTGCTCTCTGCTTGCTTTTCATCTGCCTGGTGAAATACACTCATTCTTCCTGTGCAACAGTACACCTGTAATGGGAGAGTGCAGTAAACATCTCCATGATTCAGTCTGCAAGTAGTTCTGGCTCTTGATGTTGGTTGTTGCTAATGCTGATTCTTCTGATAGGTGCAGCCTAGAGACCAGGATGATCACTTGCATTTGATTTCAGGGATAATTCACTGTACTATTAAATAGACATTTAATTGCATTGACCATGCTTGTAAAATAATCTACTGACACAACTATTTTCTGGAAGTATTTGAATTACTAATTCAAATTAGAATTTGAAATATTCAGATTAGAATTTGAAATATGTTTTTCCCACTTAGATGATTGACTTTTCTTAACCTTTCTTCTCACCTTATTCTAAAATAAGCAAGCTGTTGTTCTGTCCGAATTATGAAAACTGTACTTTTGAGCACTATAGACAGATTTAACATATAGATACTCCAAGATAATTTTAACAATGTGATTCTACCTAAATAACTAATCTTATCCTTGAGGAATACTAAAGGCAAAAACATACTGCAAGAATAATCCCCAATTTCTTAGTAGACACTTTTTATTTTTAAATAACAGGCATTAAAAAATTTAATTATCTAGCAGTGTGTTTAAAATATTTTTTCTTTTTTTTTCTTTTTAATCAAAGTTTTTACCTTGCTTTAGTGATTAGAAAGGTACTATGCCAACAGAAATTACCTTCATTTGTAATATTCATAGTAAAGTACCTGGAGGATTGTGCAGGGCAACACAAGGTGATTTAGTATATAAATTCCAGTAAGAAATGTACAGTAGTATTCATTGTTGTAAGGTCCAGTGACTGGCCTAACAAAAGCTATATGAAAAAGACAATGAAGACACTGGGTCCAAGATCCACTGGAATTAATGAATTTTATATCAACCTTAACAATAGATGAGCTGTGTTTACCCAGTTTTGGAAACTAACCTCTTTCCTAGGATCGCTGAGCTCCATTTCTTTCCTCTGCATCCCATTCTGGCATTGACAAAAGAGGGCACTGAGGTGTGACTCACCTAAAAGGCAGTAAATTATTAGCTGCAGTGTTTTACTACAAAGAAGTTCACAGCTCCCTCAAGGAGATACAAATCCATTGAATTACATAGAACTTGGACCAATTAAGACTCAGCTCTAATTCCACTAAAACAAAATTTTTCCTCTAGCTTAAATGTGAGCTGATCCAGAACTTAAAAGTATAAACTGTAAATGTTGTTCTCTGCATGTGATTGCTTCCAACTGTTCTTTTAACTAGCTCATGTCACAGACAACAATTAGTAGTCAAGTTAGTTTAACAGGCTGATTTCCATTTTCCAGATGAGAATTAGTGCATCTTGTTCAGCATTTTGGTTTTATAGCCAGTTTTAACGCTGTAAACTTACTAGTTTTTTCCATTAATCTGGCTAGGGACAGGTATAGAAAAAGTAAAGGAGGATCAAGTTGTATTGTGATTGGAAGCCCCAGTTAACAGTTTTGGAGTCAGATCCAAACCATTTTCTCTGTCTCTGGATCTTGGTTAGAAAACTGTTATGACCATTTTCCACAACTGTTTCATGTTCTATCAACAATTAAGCCCTGAACTGTCCTCAAACATGACTGTGTCTTATTCATATAAATGAGAGAGCTATTTATGCGAATGAGCCATCATTTAAAATGAGGTACATGCTGCCTGGTGATGCTGATATCTATTATTGAGAATAATTAGATGCATATGTAACTTCAAGGCATTTCCTAAGTTTAAGTTTGTATTTTTAAACAGACCTGAATAGTCTGTGATTTTTTTTGTTCGTTTTAGCAAATAAGCCTTGAGTGTTCTTAAGTGCATTTACATTGTATTTGGCCGATGCAAAAGTGAAATACGATTCCTCTGGAAGATTCAATGACAGCAAGCAGGACATATGGTTACCAGGGAAATGGAGCATTCGATAGTCAGATGCTTGGTTGACTTGTATAATAAATAGCTCACTGAGCATATGAATTGTATCTGGAAAAATGATTAATCTTATAACACTATTAAGAAAAATTCCAAATCTATTCATGTCAATAATAAACCTTACATCAAATTTGTTAGTGTCTCCAAAACTAACACAAAATTCAGTAGCATGTAAGTCACTTTGCAAGTCTTGATGCACAATTGGAAATCAATGACTGCTTCAATGAAGTTCTGTCTGTGTATATGAGAAAAAATTTCCAAGTATTCGAAGGATTAAAACACAATGAATTTTAAAATACAGTGATCCACAAAAAAGCTATTTTTGTTTTTGGAAGTGCTCAGATATAACATGGACCTAAAAACACTTATGAGAGTTCAACAATTCCTGTTAGCCTTGTCTTACATGAGCCCTTTTTTCCTTCCCTTTTCAAAAGTCACCCACCGAAAATCTCTAGTTTACAGAAAATTTAATTAGTTTATATCTGCATATTTTGCCATTAGAAAAAAAAGGTAGACCTTTCCATTTGCTCTAAGGAATTTCTAATAGTTTTCAAGTTATATACCTGCAAGTTTTTTCATTGTAAAAAATCATCTTGTGATTACATGTCTAACTCTGTGTACTACATAAATAATATAAAAATAATTTATATTACGCTAGAATATAAATAACTTATAACACTATCCCATCACAGGCTGGGGGATGAACAGATCCAGAGCAGCCCTGCCAAGAAAGACTTGGGAATGCTGGTGGGTGAGAGGCTGGACATGACCCAGCCACATGCACTGTCAGCCCAGAAAGCCAAACATGTCCCAGGCTGCATCCAAAGCAGCGTGGGCACCAGGGCAAGGGAGGAGATTCTGCCCCTCTGCTCTGCTCTGGTGAGACCCCACCCGCAGTGCTGCATCCAGCTCTGGGGTCCCCAGCACAGGAAGGGCACAGACCTGTTGGAGTGAGTCCAGAGGAGGGACACAGAGATGATTAGAGGAACGGAGCACCTCTCCTATGAAGAAAAGCTGTGAGAGTTAAATATGTTCAGCCTGAAAAAGAGAAGACTTTGGGATGACTTAATTATGGCCTTCTAGCACCTGAAAGGAGACTACAAGAAAGATAGAGAGAGACTATTTACAAGGCCATATAGTGACAGGACAAGGAAGAATGCCTTCAAAGAGAGTAGGTTTAGATTAGATACTGGGAAAAAGTCCTTTWCTGTGAGGGTGGTCTGGAGGTGTTCAAGGCCAGGTTGGATGTGGCTCTGAGCAACCTGGTCCAGTGAAAGTTGACCCCACCCACAGCAGATGGATTGAAACCAGATGATTTTCAAGGTCCCTTCCAACCCAGGCCATTCTGTGATTTTATTTTTACACCCATCTCTGAGCTGAAGAAGAAAAGACAGCTTGTGCACAATATGCTATTCAAAGACAAACCAAAAAGATAGAGGGCAAGTTTTTTTTCTTTTACGGAAAGTGCTCTGGGAGCTTTTCTGTCCATACAGGTCACTAACATGGTAAGCCTCCAGAAAGTCATTAGTTTTCATGATCTATCCTGCTGAGCTACCTTGTTGTTGTAGGACCAGAAGGTAATGCTTTCAAAATCACTGGTAAATACCTTTCTGAAGAGATCTCTAAAATACTGAGGGGAAGTTTTCTGTTAATAAGGGAACAAAGGGGTGAAATATTCAAGCATATTGATTACTAGTAAAGCCAGTATGAAAAAGATGGGGTTTTTAAATGTCTATTTCCTTTACACAAGTAATCTATAATTTTACCTCATGAAAAGATATTCTTTAATGGCTAAAGTAATTGAAACAGGTTATGTGTTAAAAAGAACCTGTTAGGAAATCTAAACTTCTATACAGGCCTTTCAATCAAAGAGTTTGTGAAACATCCTACTACGGCATAGCCAAAACTACTATGATGATTTATGTTAATAACTCATGTAAGATTCCCATTAAAGCTTTCACTTAAGTAGAGATTGAACTAAGAACATATTCATGCAGAAAACCCCTGTGTACTGAGTAGTTATGAAAAACGAATGAATATCAATTTCCTCGATAATGTTTTGTTACCTATAGCTATAGCTGTCAAAGAATGCCTGGTGAGCAATAAAGGACGTAGTATTACATATCTGAATAGCAAGATCAATCTTGAAGAATCATGAACTTTAATAACCATACCTTTATATGGAGAGTTCAGCTCTAATATATAATAATTCAGTGACTGCAGGTTAGAAGGTGAGATGGAGCAAGTATGCAGCTTAACAGCAAACAGACAACAATGAACCTCTAGAGCTTTTTCCGCAACAAAGTCCTCATGATCAAACTTCACTGAGACCAATTTTGTTTCCAAATGCATTATAYCCTGGGAAAGATTTTTTAAATTCTTTGTTGAGTCTGAGGGGGAGATTGGTTGCACTTGCTGCAAAAATGCCATACTAAATGCCTGATTCTACAAAAAAAAAAAAAAGGAATACGATCCTTGATATTAGGCCAGGAAGCATTTTACAGCCAGTCCCTCATCTCAGAGGCCAACTACTGTAACAATGGCTGTGTACCCTGGAGCCACTGGTAGCCCTGTAGGTGGGGTCAAAGGATGGATCTGAGTTCTTGGCAGCTTGATCCTTAGACCTGATTTTTCTCATTATAGCCTTCCTATGGAAAAAGCTGAATTGTATACCAAAGATCGGTGTTTCCAAGAGAGCAGGGCTTTCTTTCTTCCATTCCTCCAAAACATACCTCCTTTATATGGCTGAATTCAGATTAGTCAGTCACATCATCAGGTAGCAGAGACTACCAAAAAGTGGACATATTTTTGGCATTAAACAGCCCTGGGTCCTCTATTGAAGCCAAAAAACCCAATCTGTGTTGAGCCCAGAAAGAGAAGTTTAACAAACATAACCTATCAGACTAAAGAAGAGAGCCAAGCTCATGTCACAGCAATAATCCTTCTCAGGTGTTGCTGGTTAAACTGTCAGGCATACTGATTTTGCTGACATTTTCTCAGCGTTTCAGCTGAAATTGCTTTTTTAGTCCGTGCCATTTATTACCCTGTTAAAACTTGAATGCTATTATCAAGCAAAAGGAACCTCTCCTTTTCTGTCAGAGGTGGAGATTGTTTATCCTCATGTCGTTAATTATCAGCCCAGGTTTCACAGAGCATCTTGGAGGGCCTTAATCATTAATTTCAAAGCCATGCATTAGAAAACATCAAGAATTCTAAGTCATATGTGGATGTTCTGAGCACATTTTCAGGACCATACCTAAGTCATCATAAAGGACTAAAAGGATTTTCATAAGCTAAAATAAGGGGGTTTTTTTCCTAGTTGTGCCAAATTTATATTCCCAGARATAAAGAGGTTCTGATGCTGAAGGTAGCACGCTAATGGGGTTTTTCTTCTAGTTACCACAGACAAAAGCTGTAGTATAATAATTAGTTTAGAGATGATATTTGGTAGAAAAGCTTCCAAAAGCTGTTGAAAATATAGGAAGAAAATGAGTGAGCGATAAATTCTGGTTTTCCAGTTGTTCCCTGTTAACATTCTTCAGAGTATCAGGTAAGTGCGGGCAGCATCTCTTTGTATCTCTTCACTTCCATGTCTTCAGAAAGTAAAATGTAGATGTTAATCTAAAACCATTAGCAATTTATCATGGGCCATATATACCAGGCAGCACTTATATGTTGGTAATTCCCCTGTCAGTGTTGTTTTTCTTACTTGCCAGCCAAAGTGGCTGCTTGACACTGAATTTTATTAAAACACTGTCTAAAATCTTGAAGTATTCCTTCACCTAGTCCTGCTGCACCAAACAGCTATTTCATAACAATGCATGGTTTTAAAAGAGAAGATTTTCAAGTGCAGTGTGGTCAGCTGTTACAAAAAAATTAGAAGATAAAAACTAAAAATGGGAGCATAGGACACACCTGTAAAGGTTCTGCCCTGGATCCCCCTTTAATAAAAAAAARAAAGGAAGAAAGTGACTTCATTTTCCATCCAGCACAGATCAAATTCCATTGGTTTCTCTCTGCATTCACTGGTGTTTTGATTTTTTATCATTAACATAGTCAAATATCTCTCTGCTATCCCATTACCCATCTCTCCTGCCATTCGTCAATGGCATGCTGTGGAGCTTCACCACAAGCAAGGGGAAGATGTTAAGTGAGAGTATCTCTCTTTTCCCTTCACACATCTGCACACTTCGCTTATTTTTTATTTTTAGATAATCAGATTTTAATCCATTTTTTTGGCTGTTTAAAAAGTGTAGGATAACACTTCTGTTCTTTGTTCCTGAATCAGCAAACATACCCACGTCTCATGCAGTACAAAACCACATGAGGAAAAAACATACATTAAGTATTTGAGGTATAGATACTTATTTTCCAATAGTCTTTTTTCTTGTCTAATTGGATCACTTCTCTTTACTCTAGTGACAGTTACCAATTACAATTTGGTATGAGAAAAGTAAAAGTCATGTAATTTCCATGTGTCTTGTACATTTGTACGTTTCTAGTATTTGTRTGCTAGAATACATTAATACACTACAGTTTGTTGTCAAAATTATCAGAAGACTGTCTTGAAACATGAGGTTCTCATTAAAATATGGTGCTGTTTTAAAGCAGATGTAATTTATGGCAAGAATATGGAGATTAGAGGGTTAACCCATTTTGTATAAGATTAACAGAGGAAGAAACTAAAAATACATSCAACACTGATATGAAAATGCTAAAAATATAAATATTCAAATTTCTTMTTTTAAATTATAGATCTTCTGATACTTTAACACGCAGAACCTTGTATTGGGTGGCAAGGTTTGGTGGCAGGGGGCTACAGGAGTGGCTTCTGTGAGAAGCTGCCAGCAGCTTGCCTCGTGTCTGACGGAGCCAATGCCAGCTGGTGCCAAGATGGACGTGCCACTGGCCAAGGCCAAGCTCATCAGCAGTGGTGGTAGCACCTCTGGGATAGCAGAGTTAAGAAGGAAAAGAAGAAAAAAAGGTGGCTGTAGCCAAAAAGAGGAGTGAGAGTATGCGACAGGAACAGCCCTGCAGACACCAAGGTCAGTGCAGAAGGAGGGGCAGGACATGGTCCAGGTGCCACAGCAGAGATTCCCCCGCAGCCCATGGTGCSTTGTGAGGCAGCTGTGTCCCTGCAACAGCCCATGGAGGTCCATGGGATCCGCCTCTCAGGAGTGCAGAGATCCACCTGCAGCCCATGAAGCAGGCGGGTGCCCAAAGGACGCTGTGATGCCGTGGGAAGCCCATGCTGGAGCAGGCTCCTGGCACTCGTGGACCCTTGGAGAGAGGAGGCCATGCTGAAGCAGGTTAGCTGGTAGGACTTGTGACCTTGTGAAAGGGACTCTTGCTGGACCAGTTCTTGAAGAACTGCAGCCCATGGAAAGTACTCATGTTGGAGCTGTTCCTGGAGGGATGCCTCCTGACAGAGGGACCTTAGGCAGGAGCAGGGGAAGAGTGTGTGGAGTCCYGATGTTCATAAGGTCTCAGAGGAGGTGGAGGTCACTGGTTTTTGTGTGAGCTGCCATTGYCTTCAGGGATCTTACCTGCTCATCTCAAAATCAGTATACATAAATCCACACTGAGAATTTTGATACCATCTTCCTATTTCTCTGGTTTTTTCCTACGATATAAACACCATTCACGTCAAAGGCTGGCCACACTTCCATGAGGGGGATGCATTCTCACTAATGGCTATATAATGGCAATTCAGTATTTACTATCCCGATATTTACCAGCACCAGAACATGCCTGGCCAAGCATTTACAGCAAATGAGTGAAATTATTCTCATCAGTGTTGAAACAGATGCTGCCTTTTTTTTTCCTCCTCATCTTCAGTAGCCATGCAGAAGGAGGTAAAAGGGTTAAAACTAACATTTCATTCCATTTGTGCAACAGAGAAACCATTTAGCTAAAGAAAATTACAACTGATAACGTTTTGAGCTTTCCAAATTACCTGCAAATGCATTTTGCTGCAGATCTTGTCAAAAATCTCAAGAACTTCAATACCCAGAGGCTGGGCAGGCAAGAGGAGGATGGTCTGGGAGGAGGAGACTTGCCCGGGTAGCCCAGCAGAGCATGATGTATTATACTGCACTCTGCTGATCCTGTTCTGGGAAGAGGGTTGGATATTACTCACTGTAGGTCTCAGAATAGTGGAAGCTATATTTTTTGAAAGGGCAGATTAACAATCAGAGGACTCTTTTTTTTTTTTCTGTCAGCTTGATGTGAGGGGTTTTTTGATGTTTATCATGTCTGTTTGAAACTCCTCTGTCAGGCATTTTGGATGCTAAAATAAGCTCTGAGGAGGTGGGCTAGTGGTGAAAGAACAAATAATAAAAAGAAGTGCATGAGAAAGACAAATGGAGATCTCTGTCACATATGACAAAAAGTGCAATAAAAAAGGTATAAAAATGGATTTTAAAAAGTCTGCTAATTTTATATATTTTCCTGCTTCAGGTGGATTTTTCCAATAGCAAGAATATTTTTTTTWAAATTAATTCTTACATAACTGTACATATTTTAAGTGGACCCACTATAAGTATATTTTTTCAAGCTTTTCCTTGAAAATGTTTATTCATATGTAATAAATATAAGAATACCTTAGGAAGTGAATAAAAATCATGAGACATTTTTAAAAATATTCTAGTGCTTTCCAGAAATCACAAATAGAAAATTAGAAGTAGAAAACCCTATGATGTCCATGAGTCCTTGGTGTAAAGTGAACATTGGACAGCATTATTTATTGTCTCTACCATAGTTTAGTCCCTCATAATATTATAAGAAATTTAATTTATTACTGACTCATTCAAGCTTTTAGTCTGTTCTTTTGTGTTCTAGTGAGAAAAGATGTTACTGAATACACTTAAATCAAATTACTGTGCATTTTTTAGAGATGTTTGCTTTTTGTTGAACTCAGAAAATAAATTTATAGAAATACTCTATGCTATTCCCTACCTACATAATGCAACTGCATCACAGATCTCATCTTTATTATTGGCAAAAGCATTTAGTTCTTCAGCATTCAAACTTTAATGTTGAAAAAGCTTGCAAAAAATTACATTTCCATAGAAGGGTGAAGGGGCACAAGTGTTTTCTTTTGTCTGTTAGTACTATGATGCATGAGGTGAGTGGTTAGATTGCTAGGGTTTATGCCTAACATATATTTAGCCTAATTAGCAAATGAGGTCAGCAATTAGAGAGCAAGGGAGTCAGTGCATGAGCCTAGCTATGTCGTAAAGGTTATAAGGAAAAAAAGCACAAGCTAAAATCTTTGCATCAGCCTTGAATTGCAGTGATGAATTGCCAGCAAAAAAAAAGGACTGCTGCAAAACTTCCTCACAGAGGACAGAAAAGCCATTTGATCAATGGCTTTGATCATTGTAGTGGCTGATCAGCAGGGTAATGACATGGGAAATTACATATTCATTGAACACATCCCACACATCATCTGCTAAACTGGCCTCCATCTGGCAGGTGGGGTGGGCAGGGAAGTGGGGGTGCTCTGCTCTCTCTTGGGGGAGTCACCACAGGCTGCCTCCTTGGTGCCAGCAGAACCTGCACAAGCAAATAGCACAGACTTGATCCCCACCACTGTTTGAGGTTTTAATCCTCATTTTGCATGGTAGTGTACAACTTCTCTGGCTCCTCCATCGCCTGCAAAATAAGCAGGATAGATGGTCTAAACCCCTCGAGCCACCCATGAGCCATCATCTTCGGTAGTCCTGGAAATACTTCAGAGTGTTCTGTAATCCAGTTTCTGGACATGAATCACAAAGGGAGGGACATAATATAAAGGCATAAAAGAGAAGCTGTCTTTAACGAGCACATGGCTCTCTGTCATAACAAATTACCCTGTGATGCTCATGATTAATTGTGCTGCCACTTGTTGTATGGCAGCACAGTAATGCAAGCCAAATAGGCACAATGCAAGACTGTCTGCAAAATTAGTAAGCTTTTTAAATGTAATATTTATCACTGTCTGCCAGATGTGGCAATCCTTCGACATATATGTGATCTTGCCTGTGGTGTCCTGAATTAAAATGGATCATATAGAGTCCTGGTTCAGTGCAGGGCCAATGAACCTATGCAAGCTGATGAGCCAGAAGGTGCTACAAATTAAAATGAATTTGTGCCAATCTCTCTTGAGCTATTTGTGATATTATTGTGTTCCACTCTGCCTCTTTTCAAGATATTCTGTCACCATGCTTTGCCATGTGCGTCATCTTCTTTTATTCATTGCATACATTTTCTTGCAATTGAGATATTTTTCCTTTCTTGCACCCAGTACTTATATTTTGCACCTGTTTCCAGATTGCTAATGCAGTGCTATTAAAATTGAGTCACAGTAGCACCAAAGAGACCCCAGTCCAAAGATTCTTTGTTGAAATCAAAGTATCGGTTATGTGTGAAGATTGCAGATCAGCCCCAGGTACTCTGCTTCTTAGGCTTACAGCATGATCACTCTATATCAGGTAATAAGCTATTGGGATATATATTAAGAAAAGCATATAATCTGAACAAAAAAGTTTCTAAACTACCACATCGGGCTGCCTATTAATAGCTCATCACCTGCTGTCTTCGATTATGTTGCTTTTCATTATTTTTCAAGGGAAATTTCTCAAATTTTTCAGAGATTTTTCCAGAGGTAAATCTAAAAATTAGGTCCATGATGGCAAGTTATGTTTCTGGAATGTTATTAGGAGTCCAGATAGCCTTTGAAGATTTGGGCTTTGATATTTACTGAGCTTTGATCTCCCTGGGGTCCTACCACAGGAAGGACAACCCAGACAAACTGTGCTTTTGAGAAATTCTCTTTCTAACATTAAGGGAGGCTATAACCTCAGGTTGTGGAGCAGACACAAATATTTTTGCTCTCCAACCCTACTAACTGCACAACCACTGAACGTTTTTTCCACTCCCTGGAAGAGCAGGTCAGTAACAGAGTGATGTGGGTTTGTCTGAGCGCTGTAGGCACTGTGCAGCTATGCTGAAAGTCACGCCATCTGCTTTAACACAACTGTGTCTGCAGACCTAGGAGAGCAAGATTTTTAATGGTCTACTCAGCAGAAGGATGTGGTGTTTTCAATGAGYAAACTGCAAAAAGTCAGGGCAAAGTGGTTTGCAGAGTTGTATAGTACAGCAAACTAGGACTGGCTTACATGGACCAGAGAGACCATGATCTGTCTAAAAGCGATTCAACTTGTAATTCTTCGGTCAGAAAAAATTATATAAAGGACTATGTTTTTCTGCTCAAATCAGTTATTGAAGAAATCTATGTATAGAGAAAGGTTTAGAATAATTTTTGCGGCTCAGAAGTCTATCTGAGATAAAAGAGATGGGTTTTCAGAAGAAACACTGGAGCTCTGCTTCTGGAAGGAAATGCATTATTTAACTTATTAATGGAGGGCATAAAAGCACCAAGTGAAAAGCAGCAAAGAGAAAATTTAGGACAAATATAGGACATTCATAATCTGTGGAAATGCACCAAGGCTGACTCCAGTTAATGTTATTTTTTCTGCAGCTCAGAGCTGTGAAATAAAAAATTATTAATTCTGGATACATGATATATTGTGTAAGTTAGGAAAGAACCCGCCCATGCTGGTGTTCCACTACTAAGGGAAACAATGAAATGTGTGTTTAATAAATCCAAGCCCAAGCTTTTTTGAGCTTAAGCATTTGACCCATTCCAGGTTACTCCCAAGGCAAGAAAGTAAAAGCTCAGTGTTATGAATACAGCAGCACACCTTTTATTTAATGAAAATGAAAGAGAAAAAAGTAATTGTGTCTTTCTAATGCACGATGAAGAAGCAAGAAACATTTTTATAAAAGAATTCATTAGCCAGGCCACAGCTTTCAACCCAGAACCAGGACATGCAGGTTCACTTGCCTTGAGAGAGTGTAAGTGCATACCTCTCTTCCTGTAAAGTTGTCTTACCCCTTGGCAAAAGGCTGCTCTGAGACTTGAGGGGTACTGCTTTCCTCACCCACTGAAAATCTAACAGTGCAAAAACTTCAGGTTACTCTGGGCCAAAAAAATGCAACAGACGGTTGACTGGATATTCATTTGAAAGATTAGGAGAGCTGGGCTCCAGCTAGGCTTGATCATTCATTTTATGCAACTTACTCTTCTTTATTAACTGCTGAAACAGTGTTTCAGAACAAAGTCTGTATGTACGACCCAGAAAAAGCTGCAGGCTGCCATCCTGCTGTGTCTCTTTTTCTCTGTGAACCCTGGCTTCTGTCCTGCACTGTGGGAAGGAAAAGGAAAGATTCACAACCATGTCAAAACTTTGCCTTTGGGTGTCCAGGGAAGGGGGCTGAAAGAGCACATCAGGACCAAGAGGTGTCTCTGGAGCCTGTGTTGCAGAGGTAGTTTGTAGCTGACTGAGAAGATTCTGAATGTGTGACCAAATCTTGTATAGGGTTCATAAGCCTCCTCTTGGATCTGTATGAGTTACATTTGAATTAATTCTAATCTGGTCATGATTTTAAAATGTTTTTTTGACGAGGTAAGAGACCTTGCAAATAGATGTGACATAATTCAGAGGGTCTTTTTTATAATTTTTTTTTTAAAAACCCTATTGAATAATATCTTACCTGGAGCTCTCTAGTAAAGTATTGAAGTGCTTGCCCAAAACTATTAATATTCATTTACCCTTAAACATCCTTATTCCAAGATTAGCTAGATCCCAAGATGCAAATGACCACACTTCACTGAAATGTTTTATATTCTCCCACACAACTCCTACACACATTTTCATAAAATTGGTTTGCATCACTCTTGGGCTATCTTCAAGGACCAAATCCTGTCAGTTTTGCTCAGGTTCGTGACGCCTCACTATGCAAAAAGTGGCATTAATTTTGAGTGCTTCCTTTTCTCACTCCTCTCCTGAGCTACAAAATCACAGTCTTTCAGCAACATACTTGACGCTGACAGCAATTAAATCTGAGAAGTTCTGCCAATAATCCTTCATTCCTGAAAGTGCGCTGACTTCACTGTGAGGTGGGATGTACTGTCAGGCTGTGCACAGCCCAGAGCAGGAGACAGCCTGTCTGGCAGTCGTCCAGTGCCTCGCCACCTCAGGCTGAGTTACTGTTTCCTTATCTTGCGCCTATAAATTAGTTTCTTCATGTGATATACCATGTTCCGGCACTGCAGTGATGAACACCAAGGAAATGCATTATGGAAAAAAATGCGTATGTGAGTGGAACAGCAGCTGTTGCCAGACCTTCTATCTGTGTCTGGGTTTTGCTGCTACTGGGGGGAAGCAATGCAGAAGGTCCCGTTATGCAATGCAGAGCCCTAGGTTATGTAAATCAGATGCAGTAAAACTTGACACCAAGCAAAGCATAACTTTGACCCTGTTCCAAATAGATTATTAAACACCACAGTAATTTTCCCTATAGCACTGAAGTCTGAATCAATCCTAATACKGACATCCTTTACCCTAGTGTGACTCTATTGATTTAACACAGTTTTGCATCAATGGGGGCAGAAAAGGGTCATGAAATTAGCTGTAGGTGACTTGGTAGTGTATAATCCACTCTTAAACACTAAGTGTAAATGACTAATTTCATGTTGGTTAAGCAACCTTCACTCCTTTTTTAAAATGAAAGCATTTTATTGGTATTTAATATGCCTCAAAAGAAGGTTATTCTTTACTCAGATGCCCAGCAATGGCTTTAGTTTGCAGTGATTATGGCTAATAYGTCTAATCCTGTTAGAGAAACAGGGGGCTCATTGGAGTTCATTAGCATGGGAAACTAAATGCTATCTAACGCCACAATATAAATGTACTGCATTTGGAGCAGCCCCTAAGATACTGCTTTGTTGTGCAGTCGTCTGATTCATACCTAATCTGAAGCAAGGAAAATATGAGCCCTGACATTTTCTTCTTATTTATAATTATCCTCTTTCAGATTCCTTGTGATTATATTGATTAAAGTTTTCTTTCAGTTTGCCTGTAGCTGAAACACCTTTCAGTGTCAACCTTATAGAAGTTGACTTTATTCTGTCATTTCCTTCTCTCATAAGCATATATTTAATGTTTGTTTATAAGGATGAAAGTGAATTTTATTACAATGCAATCACTGACAGAGCTATTAAAAACTGCATTTTCTCTCAGCATTTTCCTGACATTGCTGAATTTGGGTTCTCTGAACACAAGAGATAGAGCTTTACTTGTAAATAAATTTTTCACATTTCTTTTAACAAACAAGAATGCACAGATGCACATATATATAATTTCTGTGATTTTAAAAAGTCATGTCCCAAAATTTAAAATATTTTTTAATAGATAACAGGCAGAAGATATAGACAATCACGAGCTACCTTATGATAAGATTTAGGTTAAAAATCAAATCTGTATGTAGTGAGATCTTAAAGTATAGGCAGAGATGACAGAGAAAGAATAGAAAGGTCCTTCCCAGGTGAAAAGCAGCAATATTTTGACAGTTTTACCATGAAGCACAAAAAGATGTTAAATTCCTGGCTCTCCTACTCCAGAGATCTTGAGACTGTGATACCAGCCATGGCTGTAACAATACTAAATCCTCGGTAAGTATGGTCTGAGAGGAGGACAGCCAACCAAATACAGAAAACGGGGAATACAGAAAACACTTTCCCCTCAAAGCCCACCTTGTCTCCTCCACTAAACACTCGAGCATGTTCCTTCTGTTTCAGGCTGACAGATTCCTTGATCCAGCCAAACCCAAGGTCCAGCTGTG
Organism: Parotia lawesii; assembly: GCA_003713295.1. Classification (NCBI taxonomy): domain Eukaryota; kingdom Metazoa; phylum Chordata; class Aves; order Passeriformes; family Paradisaeidae; genus Parotia; species Parotia lawesii. The sequence continues at coordinate 200,975 of RAHM01000191.1, read as the reverse complement.
CCTCAGAGAGGATGTGTGGAAGCGGTGTCAGGGTTTCTAGCACGGTTTTGCCCTGCAGAAGCTGCAGCCCTGTGGCTCCTGTTCTTCCAGCACGTGCCGGGCTGTGCTGCCCAAGCATGGTCCGGTGCCCCGGCAAACCCTCTGCTCTGCCCATTCAGTCTCAGTCTCTTTGCTTGGCCTTTYGTAAACATGGGATTAACATATTAAATAGCAACCTTGCTAATAAACATCTGGGAAGCAGGTAATTCTGTGAAATCAAAGGTTTGCTGCTCCATTTGACTGAGAAATGTGCTGCTGTCTAATCCTTCTGGCTCTGAGCAAGACACYGCAGTTCAGCTCACAATACCCAAGATGTATTGCTGTAGACACCCCCTTCCCACTGGTGAGGAAAACAGAACAGGTCCCATAAATTCTGCATGCACACCCTGACTGCCAAACCTCTTTTAAGGTTTCCTTGTTCAGTCTGTGCATTCTTCAACAGGCTATGTCTAAAATACCTCCTACTTTACCAACAGGGTTCTTCTGTCCCATACGATCATTAAGAAAGGTAAAAAATTATTATTTTAAACAATTTCTCCTTTAATTCATATGTATTCTTTAAAACTAAAAACTAAAACCGTGGAGTATATTAATAAAATCATTTTAAGTGGTGTTGTTCTGTCCTTCAACAACTTTTCTGCAAATAATGAGGACAAGAAATAAATTTGCTTCATTTCATAAACCTGTACTTGCAGGAAGTTACAGTCCCTGTGTTCCTGTGTTGTTTCACCAAATTAAAGTTAATTTCTTGAATTCACTATGCCAACACATATTCATTTTTCAGCYTCCTAATATTTCAAAATCCAAAATTGCATTGTTAGGTGCCTATTCACATTTTGATTCTGAGACCTACAAAAATAAGTTCTTTTGTTTACAAGTCAACAATTCTGATATTACATTTTCAGCCATCATATTTTCTATTAAAATTMTGGAATTGCCATCAGTAAGCCAATATACATATATATTTCACATACAGAATATCTCCATCTCTAATGTAATCTATATTTTTCATTACTGAAAAGGATCTGTATTTGTTTCCTAAATATAGGTAAGCCTTTCTGTTTTACCTAACGTTGTCTAATTATACATAATGAAAAACTGCATATAACAAGCATTTTTGTAACTTGTGACTTAATTGAGCTTACTTTTCCTAAACAAATCCATTCCCAAGGCTATTTTAGGTTCACATCAGGTTTCTGTTTCTCATGGAAAGAAGGAGGGTGAGCAAGGTGGAAAGTTTTTTCCCTCACTTCCTAAGTTCCATGTATTTTGTCTCTGAAAAAAAAACTTGGAGGAAGCAGTTACAAGGAAAGGGAAGCTTTAAAACTTTGAGTCACAGAGCAAAGAGAAGAAAGGTCTAGGGTCTTTCTGCAATTGCCTGAGGTCTCCTTCTGAGAAGTTAGGGCAAAAGGGGCTTCTGGAAGAATGTCAGTGTCCTCCCCTGCCTCCCCTAAGGATGTTGCTGATGTYAATAATGTGTGAGCAGAAAATGATACAAGGACCTTTACTTTCTCATGTCAGTTCCTTTCATGAGAATTTCCTCAAAAAATAGAAAAAACATAATTCTCTGAAAGTTTAATTCAGAGCTGAATCCTGTATTATTCAGGTTCGTGATTCTTTCCTCATTCTCTGAAAGGAAATTAAAGCAAGAAAGGGAATGGGCTGAAATTATTAATTAGAAAGGCCATAAGTGGGTTTTGGACTGGAAAAAAATGCTCAAACACTGGCAATCCTTAAAAATACATCAAGAAATTTGATCATGAGCTTAGCTGCCAAAATGTCATCACCACTTAATGCCTTTGCTTCTTCATCATACTTTGCCAGTTGAATAACTATTCTTGCATTTCCAGTCCTTATCTTGCCTAGACCTTTGATGCATATTGCACTTTCCTATTTTAACTTTCCTAATCAAAATAACTTCACAACTCTCCAAACCCTCCTACACTACTGAACCCATTTCCATCCCCTGATTTTTTTCTGCCTCACTCTCCCAATGCAAGTCATATAAATTCGTTCTTAAACTTTGGAGATACATTTCCGATGGGTGGATTTTTTAAGGTTCTAAATATTCCTTTTATTTTCCAAGACTGCCCCCTCTTTTTTTTTTTTTCATGTGGTACTACTTTGGCAGTTGGAATGCTGTATGTAATTATTGTGCTTTTCCTGTACTTTTCCACATACATTTAGTGCTTAAAGAATGATTAAAAAAAGTAAAATAATGAACCTGCCAACTTGAGTAGTCACAAATGCTTGTGCCTCCAGTCAAAGAAAGGAATCTTATTCACTCAAAGGCAAAATACTGCATTACCAAGCTCAGAGAGAAAAGCATTGTTTTAAATATTGCTTGGTAAGGAAAGAAAGAAGAATGTTCAGGTGTGCTGATACACGTTGGTTGAACAATGTTAACAAACATGCATATTCCAAAAGTCCTCCATAATACAGTACAGAAACAGTCCTTAAACTTACAATTAATCCAGGAGGAACAAAAAACTGCAACAATGCTTGAAAATTTAACCTGTGCTTTGTCCAGTTAGGGTCTCTTTTTTTTTTTTTTTTAAGGTTTTCATCTTAGGTTCACAGGTGCTCAGTGTACAAAAATGTAAGACATGCAATTCAGTTTTATATTAATGTATTATCTTGCTCTTAAGACATTCACTAAGACTTTGTTCCTTAGCTRTTATTTTAGATAGGTGTTATGCAGGGCTTTTTTTTAAGCTATTTGTGCTCCACAGGGGTTCATGCTGAAGGGGTGTTCTGTGTTGTCATATGGTTAAATCACATTTAGAAGATAACACAAGTATCAATCTTAATAAGAGGGCAACATTCTGCATTGTTCAGGTCAGCTGCAACTGTTATTACATTTTTGGCAAGGCTTGGAAATTTTTATGTTTTTTATTGATCTCCCTTCTGGTCTGAGTTGCTGTTCAATAGCTGAATTACTAACCTAGTTATTTCATTATAACGAGAGATAAATGATACAGCTTTCAGACCTGCAGTGCCTTATTTCAGGCTATGGGTTCCCAACACAGATTTAGTCAATACTGGTTCAAGCTAAAGGCCATTCCTTCTTTGTGAGGCACATATCGGCCCCTTTGAATGTAGAGTCACAGAATGGACGTATATGCTGTTTCTGTTTGCCAACAAAGGTCAGAAGGCAAGTATTARCATTCAAGAACATTCAGTAGTTTGGAAGCTGCCTGGAGGATATGTCTAGCAACTTAAGGCTCAAAATCCTGCCTCCATCTGTCTACTGCCAAAGCGCGGTAAAATATGCCTATGCTCCTTATGCTACCACTCAGAAATGTCAAGATAGTCACCTTTCAGCATGAATCAGAAAGAATCACTTCTGAAAACATGCACTGKAATCTTCTGGTTTTCTCCTGTGAGCAGAGGTCTGTACCATAAGAAYAACATGCAAATTTCATAAATCTAGTCACCTAACAGAATAGCTAGAAACTGCTTAAATGTCAGGTGGAGGTGTCCTATTGACAACATCATTCTCAGTCATGACCCGGCTATAGCACTGTTTGAGCAYAGATCCTAGTGTCTTAGAGTGAAAACATTGTCAATACACCTAATTCTTCCGATGCACYGTTGTTTTCTCAGTCAACATATGCAGGACTTGATTCTGTTTTTGACTCTGAAAAGGTCCAGATTCCTGTAAGTGTTGCAACAATCTGTGTAATTTTCCTTATCTCTTCCTGGCTATGTGAGATCAGAAGAGGAATGAAATTAACAGAATGGATGAAGGCACTTCTTAAGCAATAAAAGTGAGTCCAAAGGTAATGAAAGGGCTCTTTGGGCACATTCACTCGGTGTTATGGCAATGACACAACATTGACCAGTAATGACCTCTCTGCTGCCACTACTGATGGTCTAATGTCATCAGTTTGTAATTATAAGTACTGAAAAGAATATCAAAGGTCTTCTCAAGCCAGCCAGGTAAGTGAGAAAAAACAGTAAAAACCAGCCCTTTATCAGAGTTACATGCAGTCATAAAAGCCTCCATACCTACACGACACAAATACTTGCAGACAACTACTCCTATTTTGCTTTCAAATGATGAAGAGCTTAGGAGAACTGGATAGCTCTTCTGTAATTTCTATGTCCAGCAAAATAATTTATTCAGCAGTTAAGTAAAGATACARCTGAAACCTATCCTACTTTCTTGACCAAGGCAACAACCAGTAACAGAAGTCTACTTTTCATTCTTTTCTCCAGGTCTTATCTCTCTGCCACTTCTAGTGCCCTAAATCATGAACTGTTTTACTTATTTTTTAACAGTTACCTGCAGCATACCTATTTTTTAAACAGAGATGGGAACAGAATAATTTTTTTCTGACCTACAAAGATCACGGGAGACAATAAACATTCAGTTCTTGAATGCAATCTTTTCAACAGTACAATTTACCACTTGCATCATTTAAAAAATAAATATAGTTGCCACAGACCCACATACGAAAATCAGAGTGAAATACCCAGATGGAACCACATATGCTGACATTTTCCTGCGTCATCATCAAATCAATCTTGGTTAAGCATGCAAAACGAAGAACCTTATCTTCAACAAGGATTGTGTTGTACTTATTGTCTACAAACATGAAATAAATAATTGATTACCTGTCAAGTGCTCTGAGCTGCAACCTCTTTTTTAAAGTAAAATCAGAGCAAACAAGACTTAACACCTCAGTCAGAATATGTGTCTATTATTCTGCACTGTTGTGATTGGCTGCTTGTCCCTTTGTGAGGCCTTCAGTTAAAGTGCTGTAGGTCCCATCTTCTCCTTACATATGCAACAGAATTAYTCAACCCTTTTGACACCCTCTGGTCTGTATGTGGTTTTGTGGAACAGAAGTTTTCTCTCCACTGCAGACCATACTCAAAGAATACTTTTTCTTAACCTTCTTTTAGGGTTGGTCTGCAGTATGGTTGCAAACATAGCACTGATTARCTCAAGCAAACTTCCAAGAATGAGAATTTTGAGCCACATTTTGCTTGCCTATATTTTGCCTGCTGCATGGACCGAAGCTAGCATGAACCTGTCAACATTGCAGTCTGCCATGGAGGACAGAAAGAGCCAATACAACGAGCACATTGAATTAGTTTAGGATTTGACAAAGCAGTTAGACTACGACTACCATTATGCCTATCTATTCTGTATTGGAACCGGAATCTTGTAAGTGGCCATCCCAGAATCCCCCATCCTTTCCGCAGCCACCAGAACCTGTGACTGACTGACAATGTCAGCACATGTTGGACAGCTGAGCAAAAGGAAGGGTCCTGACGGGCTTGAACGGAAAGGGCCTGTCCAGTTTGGAATCTAGCATTTTTTCCCAGTGGCCCTGCTGCCTCATCYTGTTCCACAGCTACAGGTCTGTGCTGTCCTTCGTGTGTCCATGGCGTATTACCCAGCATTGCGGCAACACTTGTCAGAATTTGAGCTGTTTCACTGCCATGAAGTTGTTACCTTCTCATACAGCCATTCTGGCCCCATGTATGTTCTGAGGCAATATTTACCTGGATTTAAARCCAAAATCAGTCTACACCAAAGTAGCTAGAGAGGAAGTACATTATTTCTTTTGGCACAGCTATGCTCAGATTTTCTTCTGCGAGGCCATTTCCCTCTTAGGTTGGCATGACAGGGAATAGTGAAAACGTGGAGACCATCTCATTATACAACTCTGTGGGCCACCTACACACCGAGGAAACTATCATATAATGCTGTACATAGCACTCAACACATAAAGTGAAAAAATTTAGATTGAAATACCTTTTCTTTTTCCTTTTTCCACATAAGTAATTTAGCCGGATGGTACCAGGTAATCAGTTTGAAAGCTGATACAGGTGCAGCCTGATGAATAGCTGGGAATGGAAATAGTGKTTTTTTCTGAGACCATTCTTTCTTTAACATTCCACAGATTGTTTCAAACTCCTAAGGTTTTGATTGAAATAAATCACACATGTATTTAAAGTATGTCCTTTACTGCCACAGCAATCATTGGACTTTCAAGCCTTCAGCATAAGAAATTAGGCATGCAGCAGAGGAGTTAGCTTAAATTTAAGAAGAAATACTGTATTTCCATCAGATAATTTTCCCCTGTGCATTCTCCAAACTGATTTTATCTTTTCAGGAAGGAATGGCTCAATGCTTAATTAACATTTATTACTTAGGATTAGTATTCAGGATTACAACTGACTAGTGTATTTCTGAAGTCTTTGGAAGCCTACCAGTTCACTTTTAATGAATAGCACCAGGAAATATGGCAATATATGGTTGCTCGTACATTAGCATCCCCCCGGATCAGCATCCCCTTGTASGTAAGAGTTACTGATTAGGAAACCTTCCTTGTCGTGTGGCTTAGCCAGGTTCTTTATCTGACTGGGTTCAAATCCATATAGTCTGTGAATTTTAAAGTCCTAAACACCCAGCTAGCTATAAATTAGGATTATTTACCACTCCTTTGTAGTACTACCAAAGTAAAATAAAATCAGTCCCAAAGAAGAAAGACAGATCGTGATTCCGTGGTTCAAGAGTAAGAGCACTAACCTGACACTGGGACATCTAACTTTATTCTCTGCTCTGAGAGCTACTTAGATGCCATTTATCCAAGTGTTACATAAAGGAAGAAGAATTAAATTCACACATCAATAGAGCCTTGAAAAGAAAGTTACATATCTGTGAAGGAATGCTGCAATTTCATATTCTTTCTGATAAGAACATTCACCAAATTTATATCTGCATTTTACAGTTATCATTTTCTTCTTCCCTTTTCAGTATGTACTGTCTGTTCTTTGTATTGTGAGACTGTTCTCTCTAGCTAGACTAATCCAGAGAAAAGGAGGAAAAAAATCAAGAGAGACACTCATTGACCAAAAGTTGGATGTGAACATTTTTCTGTACAACAGCTTCTGGCAATATACACCTGTTTGTCAGTTCTCCCACGCTTGCCTTTCTCTGAGATGCCATATCTCTAAACATTAAAGAGGTCTTTGATTGAGAAAACTATTTACAGAGAGCATTCTACCCCATGCCTGCAGATTTTCTTGCCACTTCAGCACATCCTCTTCCATCCAGGTTCTACAGAGGTTTTATCATTGAAACAGCAAATTACAAATAGAAATTCCCAGAARGTAGAAGGTCACTCTATTTTAACATGAAAAGAATTGCATTTTGAAATGTCTCCAGAGACAGAAGAAAACCAAAAAAAATTACAAAAGGACTAATATAACTSGGGACAAAGTCAAAAGTTTGAAAAGCATGACTTGTCTCCACCTCCTTCGAGGCAAATGGGGATGCCAGATGAATTGATACCAAGATTCAGATGAATTAGTTGCTCAAAAATATATCCAGATTAATATAAATTAAATTGTCCTGTGGCCATGACTTTCCTCCTCTAGAAAAACCTATAAATCAAAGAGTTAATTATAAGGCTGTAGACRCATCATCAGAAAACCTGTCTTGCAATCTATTTGCAAAGTTCAGAATCAATTACAGTAATAGAATGCAAAAGCTAAGTGCTAATCATATTAATTTGGATAAACTAAAGGCACACATACCTGAACCTAGTACAGAGAATACAAAGTAAGGTAATACTTAGAAAAATACCATCTTACAATGTATTGTGGGAGAAAAATTGGCACCAGGGAATTATTTTCTTTATTTTTCTGTGAAAATATTTAGGGGCCATAGCACAATTCCAAAGAAAGAAAATAATCCTTGCAGAATTTAGAGGCAAAGAAAGGGATCATTCATTCAGCTCTAATGCATACAGAACTGAAGATCAACTGAATGTATTGGTCAACCCTAAATGTCCAGCAAATCCAGTTACTTGGTTCTCCCATATATGTTGGCTATTAATCACATTGAGAAGCAAAACCCATCAATAGAAATCACTGTAGCTTCATAATTTTTTTTTCGTTTTGGTCATTTTTTTCAGTGGTAAAATGATGAGGGTAATAGTAAATAGATGTATGGTACAGGGGATTGCTCCTTAGCTTTCTGCCACCAAAATGATTCCCCTTGCATTCATCCAGCTCTGGTTGATGTTCACGTATCATTGATTAATTTAAGATAAGAAAGTTCACAAGTTAATAATGGCTCCCTATTTGCATTTTGTCTTTCATTGTTACACTAAAAAAAAAAAAAATATTCCAATACTCCAGTGGTTCTCTTTTCTACCATTTAACCAGGACTCAAATGATGGAGTTACGCAATAACCTCTGGGCTTAATGCTAACACTTGTAGCTATTCATGAGAGCAAAGTATTTACCCATCTACTTACCCATCACTAATTATTATTTAATGGTAAATGCATATCAACAGAAACTCCTTTATCTGTGCTCTATCCAGCTGTATAAATAGCTGCCTAATTTCTGCTTAGTTACATTTCAGTATTTTATTCCCTGAAACCCATCTATCCATTTACCTTTAATTTGAAAGTCTCTATTTAAAGAGATCAAGGGGAGAAAAATCACCCTTTGAATTCCACAAAAAAAAATAAAATTGCATATGGCTGTTCCAAAAGTACATTATTTAAAAATAGARCTACTGTAGTAGAACTTAATTAGGAAAGATCTCTACTTGAAAGAGAATTAAATACACCTAAAAGTTTTCAGGAGCTGTGGGTCTCTGAAAAGGCTACTTTCTCAGGTTCATACCAGGCTGATGTAGAGACTTTTACCTTTTTTATGTTACTAATGTACCTAATGGAGTGAGAAATTTGAATATTGTTCTAAGATGTGACATTAAAAAATTGTAGGTTTTTATAAATTGCTTATCAATATAATGTGATGCGATGGTAGGGGTTTTAACAGCTCTAATAGCTCTAAATTCATGGGGGTTTGTTCTCCCAATATTCTATATGCGGTTTTAGTTATTCATAATAACAGGGTATCTCTAAAAATAATTTACTACATATAAGTGAAAATGTATTAGAATCACGATCAAACTAATGGTAGAAATGTACTCCTAAAATATATATATATATGGTCACATATTAATTTTAATTGCTTGTTAGTTTTATAGCTAGAGAGTTAATAAGAGCTCAGTAGTAGCTACTTTTTTGGTGCTGAATAAAAAATGGTACAGCCTAGATAACTGTTCGTATAAATTAACAGGATAAAATGGTGAATATTTAACAGAGCAGTTGAAATTAAAGTTGTTTGAAAAAGACATGACTATGAGACCAAAAACCCCACATTATTGGATGCTTGGCCTCCTGAAGTAATTTTTGCCGAATTCGGTATGTTTCTGCTGCTTTTGCAATGACAATGTGACTGAAATCCCAGGACAAATATTCTAATCTCTCAAAAGGCAACAGTATCAGATTCTTCAGGGTTTATTAAATTCTTCTGCTCATTCATACTAATGTGCAAGCATTATCTTTGTGATCGTGCACTAAGTAAGTACAGAACAAGCATGACATTGCAATTAAAAACTTAACCTTCTACTTCATCCACAGAGGCTGAAAGCAGCCAATTTATTCTCAAACTGATTTTCACTTGAAAAGGAGGAGTGGAAGAATAGCCAAKCCTGGTGAATAATGACAGTTGCACTCTTTAGGAGTAGGAGATTCTTAGGGGAAATGAACTAAAAGGAAGGAAAGGCAGAAAGTGGAGTAAAGGCACAGAACTGGAGCAAAGATTAGAAGGATCAGAGTAAAATAAAGTTGAAGTTGGCAGGAACCACAGTGAAGAATTACGTTGTTACAAAAAGCACATCACCACAGGCAAAAGCAATACATTCAAGGGTAAGTTTCCCAAAACCTAGGTAAATAATTTACCTGTTTCTGTCTGACTGGCTCCACAGTCCTGCAGTCTTCTAGAGAGACTACAGAAAAGATGGATAGATATACCAAATGGATCCCATTCTTCTCACAGTGTCTCAATCTGATTTTTAATTTCACAAGAAATTATCAATTTATGAGGAAATGAAAGTGTCTGCTCTCAGCTGTTTGTTCATTCACTCTCAGTTGCACGGCACAAATATCTGATTGATGTGCACCATTAATTATTCCTACACTTTGCAGGACTCTATACATGTCTGTTTTGACTTCACTTGAAAAGTAAAGCACTGTATCAAATGGAAGCAATGACCTCCTCACCGTATAGAATGTGAGTTAAAACATATATTGAATTAAAATATGTGATAAGACAACATAAATTAACCTAAGGAACCATTTGAAAATGGAAAAAGATAGACTGAAAGCTCTATTCTCAGGTCAGCATTCCTTATAATGCAAACATTATCAGAGTGCCTCCTGGACATTTTGCTGCAAAGAGGCTACCAAGACATAGCAAGACCAAAGCTGCACAACAAATAAGTGCCAATGAGAAGATCAAAGTTCACTTGTCTAAAAATCTAAATGCCTGGGTCATCCATCAGACTGCACAGTGCCCCAGAATGAGTTACACTGCACTAGTCCTTTCCTCAAAGACAGTTGCTTAAAAATTTCACAAACAAATTCTTAGAAGGGGAAACATATGAAGAGAAAGTAGCCCTGGATTTGGAGGTTTTGCTGGAGATGTAACTTTTTCAAATTCAATTTACAAATTTCCAGTATAAATCACATCACTTCTCTATGAGTCTGATGCCTTAATTGCTAAGACCACACATCCTATTTCCCTGACAGCATCTGAGGCATTTTAAGTGCTCTGGTAGTGCTTTAGTCACATCAAGTAAGCAATAATTACCCATGACAGTCATGGGAGATCTCAGGATCTCTTATTCCTCAACCTCCAGCACATTCCTGGGCCAAAAAAAGCATGTTGGTAGACTCCCAGAAGAGCAGGATGATATTTTTGTTGCTCTCTTCTAATGGTGCCCTTTTAAACAAGGTCACTTTCCTAAATCAAGCATAAAGCCATTGTGCCTGACTGGAAGACAATCTGAGTGCCTGGCAGTTCTACATGAAGTACAGTACATAGCCAACACGTGCAGCCAGTGCACAGATTATAGGCAAAACAGCAAGCTCAGGAGAAATTTGCTGAGCATGCAGGTACTCCACGGCCCGCTGGCAGCAGGAGGAATTCAAGCTCTTAATCAAATTTTAAGTTATCTGTAGGAGAACACACTTTGCATTATGCCTCACCAAAGATTTTACTGATGAAACAAATGGGCATTTCTAAATGATATTTACATTTATGCTTTAAGAGGAATCATCTTTAAATGCAGATTTGTGTCTTTGCAAAGAAATAGAGCACTGCAAATGTTACAAAACAGATATAAACAGCCACATAAAAGGACAAATTTCAGAGTATACTAAAAATGACTACGTACAACAGAATTGTTTAGCATTGTTCTCCAGAGTTCCAAGTTCCAAACAGGGACTGTAAACACCTCTGTTGCTGCCTCTTTGAAGACATGCTGGTGTACATCGGTCTTGTTATTAACCTTCAGGAGCTGCCTTGGGACTTAATCCAAAATTTCGTCTCAAAGAATCCCATACTAAGTTATGAGTAAAATAAGCATGTACGATGGAAGTCCCTTTTCAGCCTCACAGAATTTCCCACTACACAGTCTTACCATTCCAAACATATGGGAATTAAGAGTGAACACAACAAGCAACATAGACTATGACGAACAAAATATGGCATACAGCATTCTTTCATTCTTAAAGGTAGTACTGATATCAGAGTGATATACTCACACCCACAGAGTGAACCTAACCCTCTTCATTTTTCTTAGCTTTTCAATCTGTAAAAAATCTCTTTCAGTATTCAACTGAATAGAAAAAGAAAAAAGAATTAATGACCCTGTCCTGTTCAGCACATTACATTCCTGATAGCTACCAACTACAGAGGATGCACTTCTGTGCTTACTAGGAGTTAATCATGCTCACTGCTAAAAGCAGCTTGTAAACAACCTCAAAATGCATTGGTTATGTATTCCTAATTTCAAGTTTGAAGGCACCGTTTAAGAATTTACATTAGCCTCTTTCCTTGATCTGTCAGAAAGCTCTGATGACTGGATATCTTGCTGTCCTTCCTCAGAAAACACACTAGGGCGGATACACTGCAGCTTCAGGAATGACAACAAATTCAGGTACCAGTAATAAAAAAACTTTAATTTATTTTGTCTCTTTCATTTTCCAGCATAAGATTGATGATTCAGAGCAGATCCACTGCAACATGAAAAAAGCAATCTGTCTGTCTAGTTGGAAAAAATATTTTACTTTCTGAAGTTATTACCATAGGACAGAGAAAACAGCTATCCAGCAATTATGCATCAAAARTGCCTGTCATATGTCCTTAGTATTGCTGTCTCCCACTCACTTCTTGTTTATTCTTTTATTCAATTCACGGATGGATGAGAGTCCTGTAAAGCGTATTTTGTGTCTAGACCACTGTTGAAAGATTTCTCTCTGCCACCTTTACAAAGAAGAGTCTGTGACAAAGTATCACGGTGACAGCTGAACATRTATTATTTTTTGAAGAAAACCCAACAACTGTAATGTTGTCAAAGTGTTAGTTTATCAAATTAGTGCTTTCAATATCAATTTTGCACTTCTAAGACTCATTCACGTAATTCTTTTTTCAGTTTTTACGTGTGAGAAGAGCAAAGTTTCTAATCACACGAAAACTTTGAACAGCTTTTGCTTGAGCTTTTAACATAAGAAACGTAACTATTTCTGACCCTTTGAATGTAGGAACAGCTAAGTAAGAATGCTGCAGAGACTGCAGAAAATGCTAGAGGGCTGATTGCATGCTACCTGATAGTGCTCTTACACCCCGTGCCTCCACTCCTCGTTGTGGTGTAGCACATGGGCATCTCACTCTTCTCCCTCTCAGGTAGACTTGTGGTGTGGCAGAGGTTTACCCTCACCAAATGCATTAAAAAAATACATGTCTTCAGAATATAGGTGAAACCTCTTAACAGGAATATTCAGTGCTATCGCAGCTACTTGGCTGCATATTAATTCCTGATGAAAAGAACATAGACATTTATTTTAAAAAATATGAAAAAATTTGCAAAAGTAAAGAGCAAAAGAAACTAGAGAAATGTTCAAGTGTATCTAAAGCTCCAAAAATAAAAGCAGCATAAAATTCAGAAATTAGAAAGCTAAAGATTTACAAGTCCTATAAACATAATTTCTGGTGAGCGTAGCCATTTTATTTCCTTTAAAACAAAAATCTACAAGGCTCCACCACGAATTTTAAGTGTCTACAAAACCTGACCTCCATCTGCTGCTACTAAAAATGGACAGAAGACAAGGAGATAAAACACTACGTGATTTCATCTCCATTCAAGTGCATTCATATACATTTAGGTGTATGGGTGTGAACAGTACTTCAGGAGTATATAGGAACACAAAAGCAAACACATTAAGAAGACTTTCAGAATATGGATATTTTGTTACATGAAAAGAGTTTAACTAAATGCAAGATTATGCACCTCAGGTGTTCATTTTATAGATGGCTGCTTTTTTTAAATGTCCTTTTAGCTTGTCCTCAGTTGCTTTCCCTGTGAACCTAGTGAAATAATTCCATCAACTAAACACATAAAAGTCTTGTTATTATTATTACTGTTGAGTTCTAAGTACTTATACTTAACAGATATGATCTAAAAGAAATGGGTTCGTTTTTGTGCATCATGTGRCTGCATTAACAGACATTTTAGGTGGCTGAAGCACATAGGAAGGTAGAAAAGTAAACACAGAGATCAATAAAGATTTTTAGCTAGTATTCAAAGAAACTTCTCACAGGTACAGTAAACAAGAACTATATTGCATTTACTAACATTCTCAGGAATCGTTTCAGTGGCATAAATGATACCTAATTATACACGCCCAGTCTACTTAATCATTAGCTCCAATGATACCATAGAATGAGTCTGCAGCTCTGACAGCTGGTATCCTAGCTTGGTCTTATCCCCGTGACCCCCTCTGTTGATCAGCAGGTTCCATCTGACCCTGGATTTCCTCACTGGGTCTGATCCTGACCAGTGGATTGACTTCCCAATTTGACCTGGGACCCGCCTCTTCACCGCAGACTTGCCTGATGCCCTGGGCTGGGACTGGTGCCCCCTGTGCTGCTGCCCTTCATGGGGAGCCCCCTCTGCACCTTGCTGCATCAGGACACTTCCATGCCCTTTACATACCTCCTCCTCCCCAGATGAAGGGGCTGAGGCTGCCCAACTTGATTGACACCCATGACAATCGTGCATTGGCCCGGTAGTCACTGTAATGCGCATCTTTCCAGTCTCCATCCCGGTAGGGTTGCTTTCTTGCCAGCCTGATTGACAGTCAGGGAGATCGGATGGGCCATGTAGCCAAAGACAGAGTCTAGGGCTGACAGCTCTGAAATGGTTCCATTTGACGATGCAGCAACTTGGACATGTTTGTCAGTAACTCTGAATGCAAGCAGAAAGGGCAAAAATTCCTCAAAGCAATATTTGAAGAAATTTTAAAGAAATGTCCTGTTCTGCAAGATGCTTTGGTAAAAATTTGATCTCCTTTAAAAAAAAACCACAAACCTGTCTGTATGCATATTCTGAATATGCTGAGTCTGGAAATAAAAATAGCTGTTTGATGTTTTGTGATCTCATTTGCCCTGCAACAGCATCACAGCTAGAAGACTGAACTAAATTTTTGTGCATCTTCATGAGGATTTTTTTTCCTACACCTCATCACTCACATCTACTGTCAGAGAATGGATGAATAACAGAGAGTTTGTTGCACAGCTGTCACTGATGCTCTAATTTGGCTTCTAGTAATGATGAGGATGAGCAAGATGGAAAGGAGTCAGCTTGACTCCTAGAGCTCACACTGGGTCACTAAGAAAAAATTTTCAGGAAGAAAATTATGTATAGTGTCTTTGATCCAATTAAGAGCTTAACCTCATGGTCAACATTAAACATATGTGGAACTTCTCTGCTTTGTAACTTTTCAAGTTTTATTTATAAATTTGAGAAGGAAGGAAAACATACAGAGGTTATCCATTTTCTGTATTATAGCATTTAAAAAATAAATGTACTCTTAGGAAATAAAAAGAAGTTAAACTGCATGAGAATGCTGTTGCCTGTTTGTTTGGAATTATCTTATTGACTACACATCAGCTTTGAAAAATTTCCGTTTTTTTCTATATAGAAGAGACATCAAAAAAATTCAACCCTCCAGATAGGTCTACTCTGGGTTGAATGTTTTGAATTCATCTCAGAAACCAGTACATGGTTCCTCAAAGGTTRCCTCAAACATTATTTTTGGTTTTCAAACCCCTGATCTTATTTTGAGAGTCTAAAAATTATAAGGTCAGGTAAAAAAKCATCTTCTCAATTGCAATATAAACTTTTCCCTGCCAGTGACGCTAATTTGCTGTCAGCCGAATATTGGTTTGAATTTAAAACATCTTTTCCTTCCACAGCTGGAATTTTTTCAAAGCCATTACGTAAGATATCCAGATATTCCTCAGGACCAATCAGGAGGGAAAAGTGAGCACTGCCAAGATGCTGACTATGGTTATAGCACCTTGCTGACAACCATCTCCCATACGCATTTACCAGGATATACCAAAAAGCCAGGTGACACCAGCAATAATATTTTAGATTGAACAAAATAATCAAGACTTATCCCAGGCTTTAAGAGATAATGTGGATACTCTTAGAATGTAGTAGAAATAAATCACTGCTTGCAGCTGCAAAGGACACTCATTTCTATAGGTAATTTTTCATTTCTTCTGTAATTAGCTCAGATCACAGACTAAGCGTCTAGTTGGGTATTTTCCTTCTCAAAATGCTTGGCGTGGGATGGAAACATGGGACTCAGGGAGATGGTCCAACATCACATTATCGGAAGTTTAGTTAGCTAATAGCCTATGTTATGTCCTAGTTCTGTGCAGTAATTACTTGTTAATCACGGAAATCTACTTCCCGTGCTATGTCTAGTGATCCCACTGCCTGGSTCAGAAGCTCCACAGTATTGCAGAAGTGCTGAGAGTTTTATGTTGGAGGTGTGGGGTAATGAAATCTCTCTTAAATTTGTCTGCCCTGGTTTCAAAGCAGCCCTGCAGTAGATGGGAGAAATCTGCAGTAATTTAAGAGAATGCAGACATTGTCTTGGGCATTCTCTTCAACAGTCTGAAATCTAGGATGTCACTTTTCACACCCTCTAGACAATCCCTTCTGTTTCACAGCATGACCCAGCCACTCTTCGTACAACTTTATTTCCATGCAAGAATATTTTAAAGATGCTGTTTATATAAGTATTCTTTTAGAAAAATAGACATTTTTAAGTAGTGGGAAAAAAATCTGCAAAATCCTCACTGTAGCTAGAAAGTACCTAAGAAGCCACTGTAAGAAAATCTAAGTGATTTAACAAATGTTTTAAGTGGAAAAATTAACATTAGAGTAAAAATTCCTATTGGGAGGCATTCTTAAAGTCTTGCTCTATGAATTATAGTGGGATACTATCAGTAATTGTAAGGAACATTAACCATAAGGAACCTAATCAGTAGCAGAAGAACACGAGTGTTGGGTTTTTCAGTTATTCAAATCAGAAACTGATTACTCCCAAAGTTTCTGAGCAATTTACTCTAATACTGAGGACATTTGCATAATAGTCAAATTTTTAAAAAAAGCCAAAGTCTTTCAAGATGTAATCTCCCGTTTTACAAATGCCGGCTCTGTTCCTAATGTGGGCACATTGTTTCATCTCAGCAGAAATGTCATGATAAATGTACTGAAATACAACTTTTCTGATAGAGAGAAGAGCAAAAAGAAATTGTTTGGACATACTTATATTTTTGTCAAATAAAAGTGTCATAGAGAAACTGTATGAGAAATGCTGATTAATTCTTTTAWACTACAGCTGAAATGACAGTTTAAATCATTATACTTGTCAAGCTATACTAAAAAAAAAGACATTAATACTACTTCTTAATTTGTTCTACGGATTAAGATAAGTAAGTGAAGCTGAAGAAGTTGATTTTACTAGAGCATTATCTTTGGAAACAATCATATAGTTATAAATAATAATTTTCCAAACAACAGAGGTCAAAAAACAATTCTCTTACAATAAGGAACATCAGTTCATTTGAGCAAAATTGCTTCTATCTCATTGCAAGGTTTCTTTCATGTTCAGGTGACAGATACAGTCTTTAGAAATGCATTTCCAGCAGGCAGAAGAAAAAACTACGCATATGTTAAAATAATCATTATTACTGGTAGGAATAAAAACCAATGTAAAAACAGCCTAATGATTTTGAACAGTTCCACTCACTCTCCTGCCTTCACTTCAGTCTTACATGGCTTACATCTAGGTCCAAAATAACTGAGGATTGGCAAGAGCTGGTCAGAAGGCATGCACATTTAATAGGACAGATGAGGAAAACTGCATTAAAACACTTTAAAAATTTTCTCATGCTTCTACTTGAAGCAAATTCAATAATATATTTCTACTGTAGTCCCAACTCCTTTTGCAAACAATGTAGTACCAAGGATATTACTTGAATCAATGGATTATTACCAATACTAGAATTTTACAAGAAATTGCTTAACTTTTAGCAAACCCCTAAGTGTCTTATTGTTCTCAATCAGGAGGATTTAGGAGTACACATTCAGAATCAGTTTCTTTCCTTCTTTGAGGTTTCCCCCATCTTCTACTTTGAGTTCCATATGTGGTTCTAGAAGAGAATATTTCATAAATAATCAGCTTTAAATGGATTCCCTGGTTTTAGTGGCAATTTTTGCTCTAGTTCAGTTAACTGTTCTACATGCTTAATGTTTTGCTAGGAACACTTAAAAAAATTCCTTAAGCATAAATGACATCATTGGCAAATGAGTATACTTTAATGCAAATTTAGTTTGTGTATGTGAGAAGATGAACATCTATAGCCATAATTTGTTATAACAAAATGTTTCTCTGAATTCTGCTTATTTTTACTATTGTAACCTTTAAAAGTATAGGCAAATCTATATATTTTTACAGCTTAATTAAATGTGGGGTATGCTCATAATAACGAAATCTAAAGTTCACCTCTAACCTTTGATTTGAACTTTATGATAATTTTGGACCAAAAAAAGTGCAAGTTTCCTTCCCATAGAAGGAAAAACTGACAATGTGTGAGAAGACCCTTCCACTGGACTAACTGCATGAATCAGCTGTTAGGGTAAGAAATCCCTGGTAGGAACATTTTTATAGAGCCATTTGGAGTACCCTCACTGCAAGGAGAGGTGCATTTTTGACAGGCATGAATAAAATTTTGAATTGAATGAAAAGTAAAATATAAATCTGTATCAATGTGCTGGGATGCAGTGGGACACATAGGCTAGTATCTTTTGCAGCATCAAACAAAATAAATCAGTACATACACCTTTCTTAAGAGCTTTGGTTTCCATGTTTGTCATTGTCTTTCTCTAGTTACTATATAATAGCAATGAGAGACTGCTGCATATATCAGAATGGTAAGTGGCCTCAGTATGCTGATTTAAATGCCCTGTTTCTCAAGTTTGTTACGTAAAGCCATTTTCCCCCTTTTCTGAAGATCAAAAAGAAATTCATGTTGTATCACATCAAAAGACGCTGATGAAGGAATGAAGTGAACTTGGGAGTTTTCCTCTAATTACAAAGTATACAAGCTGTAATCTTATTAAATAATTCATGTCTGAGTGATAATCRCAACGTGAAATGACCTAATATCTATTATTCACAATCCTGATTTATCTTAGTAAGCATTGTTTGCTCACTGAAAACTTGCTTATATATTTATTTATTGAAGAAAATCTGAAATGTAATCTGTGCGCAGTTTTTTTTCTGTAAAACTGTATTTTTCCTACCTATCTATTTAATCTCTCAGAGGCTTTCTAGACCTTAGTCCATGTGCTTTTGAATCATATGCACATTCATTACTCCCATGCAGGAAACAGCACCGGAAGTGCCCCAGACCATTCTGGAGCATTTCAATGTTGGAGCAGCAAGTCGAGTCTCATTTTAGCAAAAAAAAGAAACCCCTAACAATAGAAATTACAGTAAAAACTGCGTTTTTGAGAAAGACAGACAGGGCTGGATGGCTTCTGACCTTCCATTTGTATGCCTTCATTGCAGTGCTTGGACAGACGAGTTGTGGGCCAGGCCCACTCAGTGTGTTCTTGAAGACAAGATGGCTGCTACCCTTAATGAGGATATTAAAATCCATGAACCTCTCTTCTTGAAGGAATTAGCTGATGAAAGTCATGCTTCTTCAACTGCAGGAATTTTCTCATTCATTCAAAAGTTTCATTGAATGGGGGAAAAAAATGATGCATGTAGGAGCTTTCATTAGAAAGCTACCCATGTGATGCATTTGTGCTAGCACTAAGATGCAGCTGCCAGAGACTGTTTTTGCGACTGAAACAAGTTTTTTGAAATTATACGTGCTAATACAGCTTTTAAGTGTACACAACATTTCCTTAGGACTGTGAAACATCCCCCAAACTCCTACGGTAAGTCGTAGGTTGCAAAGTGTCATTCCAAARGAATAAAAGTACAGAAATAGGTAACGGTAAATTTAATTAAAATAAGCTCACCTACTCTTAAATTTATGGGGGTATAGGGAGACAGTGGGKTTTTTTATTGCAGTTTAAAATTGAAGAGACAACTTTCATGGATACATTCAGCTAACAATACAATATGGAGGCAAATCTTCCACAGTGTACTTGTCGGTACATTTATTATATACATACAGCAAATTCCAGAAACAATAATCATCCATGGTCTCTTCACTGTGCAGAACTTTACCATTCCTTTTGTGAGCATGTTTTTAAACAGACTGCAGTGACAGGAGGTGCTCAGCATCCTTCTCCTTTCTCTGAATTCATGCTAGGCGCCCACCAACATCCTTTGCATTTAAATAACACAACTGCAGGTCTCACTCACTCCT
This sequence comes from Parotia lawesii, assembly GCA_003713295.1. NCBI lineage: Eukaryota > Metazoa > Chordata > Aves > Passeriformes > Paradisaeidae > Parotia > Parotia lawesii. The sequence goes on along the minus strand of RAHM01000191.1, from coordinate 181,085 downwards.
GACTGAACACTCAACATAATTTCCTTTGCCTTTTCAGTAGTCACTGCACTGGCAGCATAAAAGAAAATCAGAAATTTGGAAGACCATTTTGCTCCTTCATCCAGATCATTGCTGTTTATTCAGCATAGTCAATGTTCTGCGGTTCATGTGGATGGATAAACAGGAATGGCCCACGGCAACATTTGAGAGCTACAAATAGGATCAAGACATATTTTTATGATTGCTGGGCTCATATCATTTTCACGGTACAGATTTGGGAGGCTATTTTATCTGCKTAGTACTGTGTGCTCTGGACATTGATTTTTACATTGAAGCATTCGGAAATGCCGTTTAACCAACCTTTGGGCATTTGTCATTGACAACAGCTGGTGTGACAGGCAACTTRTCGATCTGTTAATTGAACAATTATTGCCCCATCTTTATCACATGTGTCCTGATAGAACCTCTTTTACTCTGTGACCCAAAATCCTGTTTTGAAGATCTCAGAATCTGCAAAGAAAACAAGAATCCCACAAAAAAAAACCAAATAAAAACCAAAAAAAAACCACCACAGCAGTAAAAACGCTGCAGAAATGCATGAATACTCTTTAACAGAAGCTTTGTATATTACATAAACTGACCTAGAAACGCAGCAAAAGCCATTGCTTTAAGTATTAAATCCCTGCTGTACAAAGAATCATCAGAATCATCATAAATGATGATGAGACTTCCTTCCTGACCTTTTCTATAGGGATGAGTTTCATTTCAGGGTCAGTGCAGCGACATTCTAAACACCTGTGGAAGAGCACTTTGACAAGAAGACTTAAAAATTATAACCAGATCTGGCTTTACACTGATATTGCTAACCTATATGTTTTGTTATTTCTCTCAGAGTTCTGAAAGGTTTTTATATCTGAATCGTTTGTTTGGATTGTGGAAGAATAGCTGACCTTTTCATTTTGCTCCTCTTCTTTTCTCTTGCTCTACCTGCCTCTTCAGTGAATTATTTCATGCAATTCCTCCTTAAAAAATGAGGGCAAGRTTGTGTCTCCTTGTGACCTCTTACTAGCAAACTGGGAGGATCACTACCAACCTCTGACACCTCACTTCATCTCTACCTGAGGAAGGAGCAACTGGTTTTGACTGTTACTTGAAGCTGATGGAAAACTTTATAATTCCTTAATCACTCTCAAAATATTCTGAACTGAAAATGCCAATGTAATGCATAATTCATGACAGTGAACATCCAGATTCTCTGATTTCTAAACTGYAATTCACTTCTGGCAGAACTAGAGGTTTTAAATACTTTCTTATTCTACTTCCCTCCTCCCACCATTTTCTTCTGCTTAAAATATTAAAATGTGAAGAGAGAGCTGATACTATTAGGAAGAGTCATATTGGATTCAAAGCAGACAAATCAAGAAGAAATGTCTGCATGTATGCACATTTGAGACAGGTTCTCAGTTAGGATGAAAACCAGCTTAGTTCCATAAGTTATTACCAGGACATACAGGTAGGTTATACAAGGCGACAGACCTCTCTCCCTGTCTATACTCTCTGTTGTTAAAGTTACATTAAAGATTTGCATTAAGTGAAGAATTTTAGAATTTTTAATCATCATTTAAAGTCATCAGATGGTACCAGAAGGTATAATCCTACTGACTGTATGGACAGATGTAGTCAGTCAGTTTTGGAGAAGGGAGTATTACTAAAGAAGTAAGGCAGTATGAACAGGACTTTCTCTCTGTACTCCATTTCCATCTGGAGCTAATTCAAGAAAACAGGCAGATCTCTCTCAATTGATTATTGTTGTCCAGCTGAAAACCTAGAAGTACAAAATTTCTGTGTGCCCTTCTGAGTACATGAAGCCTAGGATAGGGAGACATAAAACAAGGGTGCTACTCAGTGAACGAAACTTCCCAGATGCATCAGAGTTAGAAGGAAACATGTTTCTCTTCAGTTTTCCAGTTTATGGTGTTGTAACGAGGAAGCTGTCCCTGGTCGCCAGTGACGATAGTGGAATATATCCCTCTCTGAATCTGTCTTTGGAGAGACATCTCTTTTTCATTAGTGTGACACCTGAAAGCCGAGGTCCTCATTCTGTTCCTCACTGAAGGACTTCAGGTTAAGCAAGGTAAATATACATTCCTCTACATGCATATGCAAAAATAAGTCAAGATTTTAAATGAACTATTCATTAGAGTATCTAAGAGTTACATGGGTTTCAGTGAGATGGGATTAGGCTCTAGTTAGGTATGATTTGGGGAAAGAAATTCTACGTAAGCAAACATGGTTATGTTTCTGTTACAAAACAGTAACAGAAAAACTATCAAATTCAGAAAATTTGCTTATTAAAATTGGATAGATGGAATCCAATAAAAGAGAAACCGATTGATTTATCAATTAACACACTAACAAAACAAAACAGTGAGACTAGTCTTATAGAGTATCAGTATATACAACTTTTTTCCAGAAATTCAAATGAAGACATTTTATATTGAGTACTAAAGTCTTAGACAATCCTATTTATCTTCTAAAATACAACTGGGATGAATGTATGAACTGTGAGATGAGATTATTTACATTGTAAGTGTTCAAATGCCCCCATGTCAATACAGAGAGAATGAAATCTACAGACTTCTGCTAGCACTGAAATGCTTTTCATTATATGACATTGGAAAAGAAAACCATGAGTTGTTGTTCAGGAAACTCAGCTTACAGTCTATGAACAAATGATACAAACCACTCAGATAACTGGGATCTAACTGAAAATGAAGTCACTACAAGAGCTTCAGTTCTTTTTATCGCAGGGGGAAGTGGGAAATTCAAGCTCCACAGAAGACTGCAAAAATGAGTCACTCCAGATGGAGTATATTGCATTCCTAATTAAAGAGCACACACAGTACTTCATGATTTCAGTGCTCTTAAACAATCTCACTGGCCATAAACATTATGCTAATGTCTGTTGTGGGGAAAACCACTTCTGACAGTGACAGTGTGTGTTTGGGTGGATAGCAATAACACCACTTCATGAAATAGCTTTCTTTTCAAATAGGAGTTAGTTCTTCTATTTCTTTGGTTTCCAGAGAAATCCAAAGCATCTGCGGAGATGCTGCCAGATATGAATTAAGATGTGAAACAATCTCRTGCACATCAAAGTAATTCACCTATTTTAGGGTGAACTTGAAAGCAAAAAAGACTGAATTACACACTTCCTTTGATTTTATTGTTTAAAAGCAGAACCAGGTGATGCTTAGAGAACCCAAAGAAGAATAGCATAGAACATATAAAGGTCTCTCTTTAAAATGCATTTCCATGGTGATATATACTACTTTGAATTTTATCTTCTTAGTAGAGACAATATCTCAGCAAAAATCTGCCATTCACCTAATTTCTTCTGAATGTACAATGATATGAATCAGCAGTAACAATAAAATTGATTAGCTTGTTCAACCCAATTCAGGATCTGGAGAGTGATGAATATTCTTTCTTGCCTGGTTTCAGTTCTGGTTTACACCTTTTGTCAAATGGTAAAATGTATCAGATTTCAAGACAAATTTTGTGAGTAAAATGAATTTAGACTTACCTGTCATGCTATCAATTCTCCAGTAAAAAACTCTTGCATGTCCTGTCGTGCAGGAGAATTGACTCTATAAAGTGTTCTGCTGTACACAAGGACTTAAAGCCACCATTTAGTATGATGCACTACTGTTGGAAACATTTTGGCATCACTAAGTGCTAAGAAGTCAGACAACCACCCAAAGGAGCAGGCTGAAGCAGCATTTGCATCCTTTAATATTTCAATTGTTTCATCTAAGAAAATTGTTTCATTTAAGAAAATTTCTCACTGACCTGAGTGTAAGAAGCTAATTTTGCCTTGAGAGCACTAGACTACACTGCTAAAGGATGGGAGTGGATGGATAGTGTAGTATGTGGGGAAAAAGCATAAGAAGACTGGACCAAAGAGATGTTAAGCATCAGAGAACAGCCTAAACCAGATCTGCAAAGAATAGAGGTTGCAAATGTTTAGATTTAGGAGGTTGGCCACGATACCAGGCCAGCGGAAAAGGTCTTTGATGGAACCGTGGGCTGATGTAAGAGTCTGAGCCAAGACACCAGCTTAGAAGGAGAAGTGATGGAAGAGTTGGCAGCTATTACTCTCCATTTTTGCCTCCAGAATTTAGAAGTAAATCCAAGACTCCTCTGACTTACCATTCTTTTGGCATTGCTAAACACTTGTCAAATCCATGGGCAAAACATTTGTTCACCAACAATGATCTGTCAGTTCAAGCACAGAATTCACCGCTGTGCCTTTTGCCTCCTCTTCATGGATCAAGTATCACCAGGGACATTCAGGTTGGCAGACAAGCAAGTTTGGCAAGAAGGACACCCAGCCCCAGCCCCAGTTCCTAGAAAATAACACATACTGTCCTAGAAGATTATTCTTAAGCTTGAAAAGTCAAGGTCTCAGAAGTAGGGTGGTTCATGCTACCCTAATTTAGCCCTTTAAGTAATGCAAAAGTCATTAACTGCAAGATCACAGACTATATTTATCCATAAGGCATCTTAATCAGGGCAGAAAGTAGACCTGCTCTAAGGATGAATCAAAGATGTGTGCTGAAGGAGCCTGCCTGCAAGACTTTTACTTGTAGAGTTTGGAAAGAAAGAAGTAATTAAACAGGAATACAAAAGATGGTCTCATACTTTAGACAGCATACTTACTCTGGGGAACTGGATCCTACCTTTGTTTTCTCTGAGTATTCACAGTCACCCATACAGGTCAGCCCCCAGATGCAGGCTAGTGCATCTGAAGTTAGCAGATTTGTCTTCAAGACAATCTTAAGGCAGCTTTTGAACTACACATACAGATAGATCCAGTCCGTAAGCCTTAGCACCTGCATCTGTATCACGGAATTAATATAATCCTTGTCTCCATACACAAAGTTCCACAGTGAATTAGCTGCACCACTATGGTAATACAGGAGAACATCTCAATAAATTTCCAATTCTCCCTTCAGAGTGTTTGAACAATGTGTAGTCAACAAGGACTGGCACCGCACACTGTACAACATTCACAAAATATTGAATTAAGGTTGTAAGGGCAACATTTATTCTGACATTTCCTACAYTGTGAGTTCTGGTCTCTGCAATCTTAATGTTCTTTTAATATTGTTTCTCAGGATAATGCTTTTATAAAAATGCAATCTAAGTACCCATCCATATAATAACATTTTATTACTTTGTCAACGTCAAAGTCAAAAGAAATACTGGGATTTCTGAAGCAGCTAGCTAATAGTTTTTAAAGTGAAAAATACATAGCTCTCTTGAGTATCTTAAACTAAGGAAGAAACTCCATACTCATATAAAATTTCATTAAGTCTTCATGGAAACATCTATGAATACAGATTGGAATTAAAAAAGACTATCACTTATATCACCCTCAGATTTTAGAAATATGATTGTGTCTTCTATTGTACACAGGTGGTATAACCTATTCATGCATCCTATGATGTTGTCTTTATCTGCATTAGGCTCAAATATGAATACATACATTTTCTATGACTCTCATCATGCATCAATTGATTTCAAYGAGAACAAAGTTTAAAATATTTACATACAGCTCTAGGAGAAARTTTTACTTGCAGTCCTGTCTCAATACAGCTATGCCAGTGATGATTGTATAGAAATGAAGGGATGAAACAGCTTTTGCATTTCTTGCAGTACCATTAACATTACCGGAAAAGTAATAACTTTCAAGGATTCTGGCTGTTTCATCATCAGCTGCACTTAATTTGCCCTTCTGCTAATTTGCAGTGCTTAAAAACCTATCAAATGACACTTCTAATYGGCAGCGTACTCTGTGATTATAAACTGATTAAGCTCTATGATCTCTCACTGCCTTGTAAATACTTCTATCACCTTTTCCAACAGAAATTATTCAGAATTATTTCCTATGCGTGTATACTCTGTTGTTTTATTGAGCTAAGCTTCAACTCCTAAAGTCAGCTGCAATTGTCAGTTTATTGTCATTATCTAGGCAGTAGAGGAGTAATTTTTGTTAATGTTTCTATATTTACTAAAGCAGATAGTATGAATGAGGCTGGCCTAAAAAGAGCAGAGATGCCTGTTTTTTCTAACAAATGCTCCTTGAAGCTCTGTACCAGTGTAATAGTACTCCTAGGCTTCCAGTTGCCTGTTCACTGAACCTGAGGCAAGCTATCACAAGTGAAAGCATCTGCAGACATCTCTCTTAAAATCAGCTGGAACAGAGTCTTTTCAGACATTTGTTTGAATGACAGACTCATTTGGATAGCTTTTACCTTATTCAGAAATGATTAAGTCTGGCCCCTTGGTGACCTTTGCCAACAAGTATCATGGAACGGCTGAGTTTGAGAGAGACCTCTGGAGACCATCTAGTTCAACCTCTGCTCAGATTTGGGTTGGCTGGAGTCCACTCAGACTTTTAATGCCTCCAAGGAGGGAGATTCCTTGTGCCAGTGCTCACAGAAAAGAAGCTTTACTTACATTTAAGTGGAATTTCAAATGGATCTCAATAGAGTGTTATGGGTCTCAATACTCCGAGTACTCTCAATACAAAAAATGCCTCAGGCCACTTGTCTGTTGCTTAAACTCAGGAAAGCATGTAGCTATGTCCTTTGCTTTAAACTCATTGAGTTTTTTAATTAATGGAAGTTTAACAGAAGGTGGGCTTTTCAAACATCTCAGTAGATGTCTATCCCCATTTTTAGGTACATAGCATATTCAAAGGAACCCAGCTTCTACCAACTTTTAAAACAGAAACATCTGCCTTTATGTGGTGCAGTGTAACTTTCACATTCTTGTTCATTTGTTGCAGGTTGATTTAGTATGTAGCTGGACGAAAAAAGTATGCATCTCCTTAATTAATGGATTCAAGCATATAAGTCAAGAAGAAATTCAGGAAGAAATGCTCTTTTCTGAACACAATTTTTGGAATATCACTTTTGTAATGCAAATCTGAGAATAAGCAGATTGAAGGTCAGGTTCTGAATGTAATCATGGTCACTATAAATAAATCATGAAGAACATTAATTTGAAGCAAAGGATGCTAATTTCTGATTTAATTTTAAAATTCCCTATTCGGCCATATTCTATARAATTTTTCTTTTGTTTCAAAGAAAATGCATCCAAAAATCCCTTTGTAAAAATAATTTTGAAAATGCATGTTTTGGGCTTTTTTTTGTTGCTGCTGTGCCTCTATTTCTGCAATTATTTTTCCTTACACCTGTGTGCTTTCCCATGATACAAAAGGGATTTCCAGTTTAGGAAACATAATCTAAGAAGGAAGCATAAACAGTTTACTCAAAACCAATGTCAGCTTGCARAACATTTCAAATCACGAAAGTTGTAGTGAACTTTCAGGCAGTACATCGGTAAAATTCTTTATAACTACKGTAAAATGCTAAGAAATTGTAATCTATACTGCAAAAACTACTGCAGAAGGAAAGATAGAATACACAGACAATTCACAATATCTCTTACTGAATTTTAGATTTGTGCATACCATATCTGCCTTCCTTTCTACACCACTGCTATCAAAATAGAAGTCACAAGTATTTGCATTATAAAGGAGTGCTTGAAACATTTGGAGAGGGGCAAAATACAGAATAACTGGAACAAGACTTTCTCTATCCCAGCCCTTCCACCTCTGCCTTCCCTTTTCACCCCCTCAGAGGTCCATCTGGATTGAGATGAYTGATTACTCTATGCTATTTATTTGATTATTCACTGGGCACACAAACATTCATCCCCTCTGTCCTCCACCGCAAATCTATTCAGCAATTATAAAATGAAATATTTCACTTTCTGTGTTAATACTCGTGGGTTTGGGGTTTTTTCCCCAAGTTAAAACTGTCTTTTTAGGGGTGTTTTTGCAATAACGCAGCCCAAAATCTCACAATAATACTGTACAAGATATTACAGTTCTTGTGGAAATATTGCTTTACTTACTTTAAACTGATCAGCAGAAATGCTTCATCAGTTTAGCAAATCTGTACTCTTACAGTATCTCTTATAAAACCTCAGTTTTTCAGGGTTCTCTAGTATTTGATGCTAGAAAAAAATCCAGAATATCTGTTCTCATGTTTTAATTCTTTTGGATATCCCAGAATGGGTCCCAGAGGACATCTTATGCCAGCTTTCTGACAGTCACTTGGCACAGCAGTAAACTCTCATTGGYTTCTGAATAAAACATGTGCCTATCCTGTAGTTCTCAAGCACTCCACATTATGTCAAGCACTTCAAATTTAATGGAGAATGTTAACTACACTCTGCCTGTTTGCCAGGGCTTCAGCTAGTTAAGATTTTAATTAAATTTTTAGGATCTATTTATTTATTTATTTATATTCCAGTAGAAGTCACACTTTAGAAATCCCCTTTTCTGAAAACAGCATTGTTTAGAGTCTGTATGGGGCTGAGGAAAATAGGGTGACTGCCTTCTAATAACACAACACAGGAAAAACCAGCACCGAAGGCTGAATGGAAAGAAGAATCAGATGGATGGGAAAGAGAAATGGGGACAGGAACAAACAAAAAATCTTGATTTTCTTTTTCAGACTGTGCCCGTAGATACCAGGTCTGTAGCCAAATATTCAAGATTTACAATTACCAGCTTAACTATAAAAAAAAAAAGATTTTTTGAACTGCAATTCACAAGAATTTTATTATAACTGCAAAGCAGAATGTCCCTCAAGGTCTCTTGACCTTTGGCAACACCTCAGAAATTCAGTTCTTCACAACAAGGCTTATTGGACATCACTAATGGAACTATGAAAGCGCATGGAGTGATCTGACAGGAATGCAAATGACTGAGTCAAAGCATAGGAGAGACAGGATTCAGGATGTTTAATTCACTCTTACAGACTCCTTAGGGTTTTTAAGCCTTTGCAGCGTAAACTCCTCACAAAGGTGTACGAAACTGGATGTGGTTTGTGTTAGTTTGTTGGATTTCTTTGAAGGAGGAAACGCAGGTGGAGATGGACAGAGTGAATGGCCCTCGCTAGGACAAAGAGAAGGGGCACTTGACTGATTCTGGCAGGAGTAGAATACAGAGGACAGACATTGTGAAGGTTGCTTGGAGTAAAGATAGTGAAAGTGGGAGTCATGTAAGTTGACATCTTTCTTCATACCACCAAGCGGATATCTCAGGTAAAGGAAATACCTGAACCCTTAGACCCTCAGTGGCTCGCAGCAATGCAATACAACTTCATTAAATAATCAGATGGCAGCAAAAAATGAAGTGCTAACTAAGGACAGGACATTCAAAAGCTGGTTTTGTATTAAGTTTTGTTTGTTGTCTTCTTAAAAAATTAGACATATATATAATCATGTAAACAAGGTATAAGAGGGAATTGTCTTTAGAGATGAGCTAATTTCTCCATTCTGCAAGCTGGAAGGTTATTGCCTAGATTGCTCTCATTCTCTGAAATTTCTTTTGTCCTTAGACCTGCACAATCATGCTCAGACCTTTTCAGACTGTACTCTAATTCTCTTTTATAGGAATCTGTTTGGTAGGACTCTGAAGGAGTCAGTTTCTTCTCCAGTTCTGTGTTTACATTGTGCAACATCACTATGATCTGAGAGTATTAGACAACTTGGACAAGGCGCCTTATTCCCCACATTACTTACTCTACACCTAGGCTCAAAAGACCCTCTCAGACATGCAGAAGACTTAGCCAAAGATAATGGAAAAGAGTTAATACAAGGAAACAAGTGTTCCAGTATTCAGTAAATCATTAAATTAAKCAGTTTCGTTGTACAGGGTGAATTAGATTACTCACACTGCTATGTACTAAGAGTAACCTAAATAAGAATTAAGCCTATTTTAATACTGATCTTAAATAAAGTATAAAAACACATTTCCTCAGCTCATCACTGCTAGTGATATCACTGCTAGTCCTGGACAGAACAAAACATTTTCTTTTTATGGATTATTTCAAGATTGAATATTTTCTGTCTGTTTCAACAAGAGGAGGTTTTACTTGCAYGCAACTTTAATTCTCATCTGTTATTTCCTACAAATGAAAACATGAAAAACAGAACGCAAAACACCCACACAGACAAAAGTTATGAGGTTATCCAGAGTAGGACACATCCTGGAGTTTGAAGCACTAGTGTAAAAGGAAAAAGTGTGTTTCGGTCTGYTGCTCTGAATGAAGCAAGGCCCCTGACCTAAGCCTCAGGCCTCAGTATGATAAAAACCWTTAGGAGCTATTTACTTCTCTGTCAAGTCTCCTCTCCAATCCATTCTTACCTTATTTTACAGAAGTGCCATCCTTTATCTGGGACATGGTCCTAAGGGGAAGATTCTCAGTTAACGTTTTTATCACTGGTTTAGGGTAAATTGAAGCAAAATTAAACCCAAGCAAAAGCCTCATTTTGTTCCTGGTCCTTTTTCATTACTACTAACAACTAAAAAACAAGCCTGCGCATTCCAGTCCCCATAGAGATAAAGATACTCTTCTACAGATAGAGATCAAAACAGATTGCTCCCTCCTTGAAGTACATGGAACCAGGCAAAGAGTTGTAACTCAGCCATAATTCCCTTCCTGACCTRCTCCCTGGGTATTAGAGCAGTGCATAACCCACTTTCAGGCCATATAAATTCAGCACATCATTGTTAATAATTGCTATGGGSCTTTGTGATTTCTTCTGTCATTTTATAAATACGAGCAGACCCACAGCTCTGATAACTGAATCAGCATTTATGACTTTGATGCTATTTCCAGTATAATGTGTACCATGGCCTCTTGGTACTGCTTCGATCCTACAAAGTGCAGCAGTATTTCTTTTTCCTTGTTGTGCATGTATAAAATACTGGAGAGCTGGCTTTCAGCAAGCACAAACKTTATTCAGACACTGAAAGGCACTTTCTGAAAGGAGGTTGTTTGAAACATTCTTTAATGTGAAGAGTGATACCAATAAAATGAGGATTCTTTGTAAATTTCAAGGGAAGTAAACCTAAAGTTAAGTCCTTGAATATTTTCCGTTTCACAAAAAATTCACCTCCAGAAATTATTAGAAAGTAACGATAGTTTAAATTTTGCAGTTTTCTTCAATAAGTATTTGGATTTCAAACTGCKGCAAAATAAATRTTTTCTAATAGAAAGGTGCAAGTAAATTACTAGAGGGCCCRCTGGCTACTACTTCTTTTGTCAGTGCTATTTTTTTATAGTGATTAAAAATTATTTTAATAGATTTCTATTTAATTTTGTAGATGACTCTGGAAAATAAGAAAGGAAGGAGAAAGGACTGGTGCTGCTTGAATGCCATGATCCAAACAGATATATCCCATTACAATTAAATATGTGATAATATWTGTGAAAAATGAACAATTCAACTATTTTTATAGAATGAATGTCTGAAAAAACAGTCCCTCATAAATGACTTGCGGGTCATTGTAAAGTGAGCTGTCTCAGTGTAAACTCTTCCTACAGTGTCTTTGTAGATGAGCAAGAAAATTCTTTGCAGTGTTATGAAGAGGAGAGCTGTCAAATAGAAGTAGGAAAATATTTGTGTCTCTGTACATGGCACTGTAGTAATATGCATTTAAACCCTGATGGTATGCACTAGCCAAACTCTCACTCAAGACCAGGATCCACRCCAGGATCCAATTATTAATTGAGACCACCTCAACCTAAGGTGCTCATCAACCTCCTACAAACAGCTGTGGCTGCAGGGTGGGCACAAGCCCTATAAATCAGACCCTGGGAGGAGCCAGAGGGAGAGGTGGTTGTTCCTGGTTGCTGTGTGCTGCTGGAGCTCTGCTCTGACAAATCATAATCCAAGACTCAGAAGACTGTGAGCTCTGGCATAAGTGGTGACCCCAATGTGATACCAACACGCAGCGTGAGAACYGCCATGGCAAAATTCCAGTGGTCCAACATACCTGAAGAGGTGAGGACTGCCACGGCGGGAGGGAGTTGCAAGAYGACTYCCTTTGAGGCCCTGGTCAGAAACACCCAGAGGGGTCTTTCAAGATCTATACCTGCATGAGAACTGCCGCAGCGGGACTTGGGCGGTCCMTACCCAAAGAGGTGGGAACTGCGACAGCAAGACCGCAGCGGGGGGGAAGTCGCAAGACGGCTCCCTCAGAGCTCAGGAGGCCGAGAAAAGGCTCCCAGAAAAGGAGCTCCTGACTATCACCAGAAGAGGTGAAGACCAGGGRCTGGAGGGAAAAGAGTCTGTCAACAAAGAACAGGCTCTATTTAAAGCCCTCCAGCATATCCTCTCAAAATCTTTAAAAAAGAACTAAATAAAAAACACCCGAAGAGGTGAGCAACTGGGGACTGAGAAAAACTAATTTGAAGGTCTTGAAAAGAAATGGAGTCAGAAAAAATATTAATTTAATTGTTATTTATTAAAAGAAAATTTAAAAATATATTAAATATAGTTTGGCTGGTGCAAAAAGAAAAAAGGGGAATTGTAGTAATATGCATTTAAACCCTAATGGTATGCATTAGCCAAACTCTCACTCAAGACCAGGATCCAATTATTAATTGAGACCACCTCAACCTAAGGTGGTCATCAACCTCCTACAAACAGCTGTGGCTGCAGGGTGGGCACAAGCCCTAGAAATCAGACCCTGGAAGGAGCCAAAGGTGGAGGTGGTTGTTCCTGGTTGCTGTGTGCTGTGTGTTTGCTGGAGCTGTGCTCTGAGAAATCATAATCTGAGACTCAGAAGACTGCGAGCTCCGGCACATGGCACTAGCAAAGATCAGTGCTAGAATGCATGTTTGGAATGGCCCCAGGAAGACAAACATTGAGAAGGAGTAGAAGAGAAGCCTTWAATTATTAAGAGATTATAAAACAAACCTGTGATATCAGGCTGATCAGGCTTAACTATTCTATATATTAAAGAGGCCAAAACATGACTCAAACACAGTACATTGTTATTTGCACAGGAAAAAGCCATTACAGAAAAGACTTAACAAGACGCAATGGCTGCAGAAAAAATCAGAGAAATCCAACCTGGAAGTAAAGCTGAGGTATAGATAAGCAAGTTTTAAAAGTCTCTTGCAGGCGGTCCTAAACCCAGTTGTATGGCTCCTCTCAGACAAGATTGTGCATCTTACTAAAAGATGTACTCAGCAAGCTTTCCAAAGCTCTCCAAATCTGAAGTAGGTTACTAYATGAGTATCTGTAACCTTACCATTTAAGGAATATTTATGTGTCACAGACTGTTTCAATTTGTCAATTCCTTTAAGCAATAAGGATGTATAAAAGCACAAATATCAGTTGTCTAACAGGAGAGCATTGATTTTTTCCCCATTTTGAGATTTCTTGTTAAAATTTCTGACAAATAAGAACCCTACGCAGTACAGTATACATTCACCACTTAGAACACATAAAGTATATGAAAAAATATTAATTATAYATTAATTATATATTATTTAATTGTATAAGCAAAAAGAAGATTTTTTTAATTGCCTAGAGGGTTGGCCATGTTATTATTGTTCATCTGTTCTTCAGTGCACAATCTGCTCTAACTCCCAGCAGCAGCATCTCTGAAAGAAAGTTTCTCCTCAGGTAGTGATCTGAACTTCCTGACAACAACGATTACTATTTCATCTCCAGTTACATATTAGATAATATCCCTCACATTGTTCTTTAAAGGAAAATTCTAAAGTGCATTATCAGTCAAAAAATTCGTTATTCCTTCCCCAACATCTTACTGGATGCTTTTCCCAGCACTGAGGTTTCCCCAGCTGCAGGACTTCCGGTTTTCCTCCATTCTGGACTTGGCAACTCCCCTCRCTTGTTATACTTAAGTCCTTTTGCAGTTAATAAACAAGACTTCTTTTTGTTTCCCTTAATTTTTTGAAGGCATTTCTCAGAGCATAGCTAACAGAGAAGCAATATAAATGGAAGTGGACAGAGTTCAGTGAGGAGACGTGGGCTTAGGCTTGGCCTGCGGACAGAAGGACCTGGTGTCTGGGAGCAGGCTGGGTAGGAGGAACATCTTCTGTCATTGAAGCTKCTACAGTACTGAGGTGAGTGTTTTAGCGACAGAGTTATTTCAGTTTGAGCAGGGAATCAGGGAATACCTATTTTGACTACAGAGTTTTTGGCAGACTGGTTTATTACTTGCAGTCTGACACCAGAATTTGATTTTTTTTTACAGGAACCAATTGAAAGTGCTAGTGCATATATGGAGAGAGGTGTCAAATGAACAACTGTTTTAAAACTGTCAGAGGCTCATAAATTATGGAGCAAGGTATCACTGAGGACCTGAATAGTAACRTCTCAAGTTGTATTATTGATTCTGCACTTCCCCAGATGGGAAAAAAAAGCCCTAAAACAGGTAGCAGCTGCTATGGCTAGGTTTGTCTGCACACACAGTTTCCCTAGCTAAGTTCCCAATGGCATGTTAAAATGAATGCAGGTTATCTCCATTGATATTCAAGCATTTTTGCCTGCAAGAATGTATAATGGTTTTGAAGTCAGATTTGACAATAGTTATGACATGCTATGCAAATAATGTGGAGCCTACTTCTACTGACTGTAGCGGAAAAGGCTTAACTTGAAACTGTTTATACTGAGCTTCCCTACTGAACAAAAGATAAACATGCAATAAATAAATGCTCCTGTGAAAGGTGAACAACTGACAGAAAAGAAGTTTTAAGTTACATCTGTCAATAATAAGAGGACACACCAAGAGAAACAAATAAAGCTCTAGATGTAAACAGGATTAAAAAAATTCCATAAGGTAACAAAAGAGACCTGTGTTGATGAAATGAGTAATTACTGACAGTGACTCAGATGCTAATGATAGAGACTGTCTCTAAGGCATAGGAACACATCTAGGCCAAAATAACTTTCTGCTTCCTCTTATCACACCAAACTAGCAGTAAGAGATGTTCCTTAGTGATCCTTCAGCAGAAAGTAGAAAATAAGAATCTGAGGGAGAAGAGCAATTTTGGATTGAAATAAAACCTTTGACAAGGACTACAGAAGTTGTTCTGAAGAATATGTGGATTGGATCAGACTGTAAAGTTTCTTTTGTTGCTTTAAATCAATGTCTTAAAGAACATTCTGAATATTGCACAAGTGAGTTCATATTATTTGGTCTGGATAATTTTATGTTTTATATATGGGTAGGAAAGAAATCCTACAACCTGAGATCATATTGTATAGGCCAACATTTCAAAGCCTGATTGAGTACTAAACAAGAATTAAAGAGGAACTGAAGAAACTGTACAAGCGGACAGATACTTGTGATTATACACAGAACTAGTTTTCTTTTCTCTTGTTTATACAGTGACCAAGACTGCCAGTCTATCAAAAATAATGTTCTGTGTGACAGAAGCTTAAAAGCATCTCTGCTCATGAGGCATGGCAAAAGTATTCAAGCACATATGATTGTGTTTGTGAACAGTGTCTAGTGAGAAACCCTGCAAGTATTTTCAAATAGTCCATGATAAACACTTGATTCTGTTACACTGTTAAGTGAAAAGATCRTTTGAGCTGAACATTTTATTTGGTTTGTTTTCAAGTACTGTCCCTTTTTCCTCATCTTTGCTTGCCATCAGGAAAGAATAGAAACTTGGTTATACTTGGGTTTTCATTGTTACTTTAGAGACTGCTGTTCCCTGAAGCAGTGAGCCACAACAGTTATTGTGTTAAAGCACAAGATGTTTCTTCTTCATGCAACCTGTCATAGCACTGTGATACTCTTCACCCCTTAGAAGGAAGGAGCAACTCTCTTACAGTTCTATAATTCATTATCAAAATCAATGATCCCAAGACCCCCAGAACACACATTACTGGCACTGTCTGTGTCATTAAGTTGCCATTCATTACCTTTCTCTAATCATTAAGATGAGCACCAAACATGCCCAGTCAGTGCCATCAGTCAACTGCCTTTCCCAAGTATGTAAATTTTTTTCACTGCAAATTTTTTTAGAATGGAAGAGCTGCTGCAAAATGGAAGAGCCCTGTGAGTTATTTCAGTGTTGCCCATCCTTTTCTATCATAAATGCTGACATAGAAAAGTATTCAAAAGACAAATTCTGAAACTGGGAACATGTGAATCAGAACTTCAGCAGAGTATTTTACATAGATCTTGTCATTTACTTGGCCAACTGACTGTATAATGGTAGCAGAGTTTTAAAGCTAGAAGGCTTGACTGCTTTTCCTAGATTGCAGCCTTTCAGTATGTTTGTGTGCGAGGAATTTGAGTTTCAGGGTCTTACAAACTCTTCAGAAGGCCCAGCAGAGCACAGCTTGGTGCTGAGATGAAATGCTGTCTTAGCCCTAAAATGAAAGCCTCACTACAGCAGTGCTGTTCACAAGCTGTGCTCTCCACAGGCATCACTAAGCTGTCTTTGGTCCCAGAGTGACCCTGCTTGTCACCTGTGCAACTGTGGTGGCTCTGTGGTGGTTTGTCTACCCTGGGTAAGGATGTAAAAAATGTTTGATTTTATAGTAGCAGTTCACTGTAAGGAAGAAATCGATAACCACTGAACTGCTAGTTTATCTGCCTCCTGTAAATTTAGTAGATAGCATCACTGTAACATTCCTCATTTTCTATGGCATCCTAAATATGGTTGTATTACTTTCTAGATAATATAGATGGAGATAAAACACTCACAGAGAACACACTCAAGATAACCAATACAAAAATGGGTAGAAAATTGCTGATCCAAAGCCCTTCATGAAATATAACAACTTTGAATGTCTGTTCAGGTAGCGCATACACAGTAAGGGAAAATCATGAGCTTCAGGTCTAGATTTTAATGAGATCTACTTCAATATTTTATTACAGTTACTGTTGCAAGGACTCCTTTATGGCACAACATTCTTCCAGGAGGATTAGAGCTTAATCAGCCATATTGCAGAAGACAGGCATTTTATTTAACACATTTTAAAAATAATTGTAATTGATGCTAATGAGTGTAAGACCTGATTTTATTTTTTTCCTTTAGAGTGATGGACTCTTCCTATAATGTTAATATCTAAATGTACTATGTCAAATCAAAATGAAGATAAGCAAAATATACAGCAACAAATCTAAATGGAGTAAGACTAATATTGACTTAATTAAACTGGGGCAGAGGGGAGAAAATCACATCTTCATTAGATTTGTGTGAAAACAGATCTGCATGTAAGAACTACAATAATTAAAGGCTAAGCATAGGACACTCTTTAGCTTTATACTGCCTCTCTAGGCCATATTGCCACAAATAATAAATATTAAGAAGAACAAAATATAATTTTTTCCTGTCCAACTGAAAACACAAGATTTGGTAGTGACTTTAATAGAAACAGTAGTTTAAGGTCAAAAGTTTCTGTTTCAAGTTCTCAAACAATCAACTGACACTTGCCAAAATGCATGGATTAAAGCACTTCAGGAAAATCCTCAATCCATTTTTTAAAACTTGTCATCAATCTATTTTCTACACGGATTTTGAATTGTGCCAGCTACAGTTCATGTCAAACTAAATTTGGATTATACTGTCTAAATGTCAACAGAAATTTAAGAGCTATTCTTTTTTCTTGTATTAAGTGGTGTTTTGTGAGATATCCCCTGCCAAAGAGTATGCTGTGAGTTGTTACAGGCAGGGGCTATTCTCGTTGTTTTTGTGAGTGACCCTGTCCTGTGATCAAGAATGCTGGCTACGTTTCTAGAAAGATGTTTTCAGCTGAGTATCTCAAAATACAGAGACAGAGGCTCTACTTTGGTTGTATGCTTTGGTGCAGTTGAGAAATCCAGAAAAAGATATTCCATCTAAAAACAGCAGGAGCAAGAACATGAAAGGCATCCAAACTAACACATTTGTATGGTTGTGTTGACTCTGCCCAGTCTATGTCTCAGTCTCCCCATGCTGGTGGTCATGGATGCCTTTAACTGCTCCCTTAATATACTATCAAAATTGTCATCAAATTACTTTCTTGTTATCAGCCTTAAAGCAGACGTGAGTTTACACAGGACCCGAACAATTCCCTTACAGAATCAGAATCTATTAGTTGAGATGAGGCAAAACAAAGAAAACCTGTAACACGTCTTTGTGTCACTGAAGGCACATACCTTAGCTTGGTTCCTGCAGCAGTAAACTTAGCCTTTTCACAAGCACTCAACCCACTCTTGAAATGATTGAGAGAGCTATTTTCTTCCTTTTTTTTTTTTCAGTTTGAAAAGGAAGTTGCTCCTGGCCTGAAACCTTACAAGCCAAGGTTCAGCTCAAAACATATTTTATGGTTGAGTTATTGCAAACCATTTAAATTAAGGATTTCTAATGGAAATGCTGACACAACCTAAACTCTAGCTGTTTGAATGGCACCACTATAATTATATGAGAATTTAATGATTTCAGCTGCAGCTGAACTGACAAGCAGCATAACCAAATAAACAACAGCATTTATACAGGCCATGAGTGAGAAAAAACATAGTAGCAGACCTGGGTAAACATGCTCATAGGAACTTGATGGAAATTTTCATAGGAAAAAAAAATCAGGAATATTCCAGGCTATAAATATATACCACCTTAATTTCCTTTAGAGTGAAAAAGAATAGAGTCACGATGCAATTACAGAGTCCTCCTCTCCCTTTATATAAAAAGCATGTGAGACCATCCGGAGAAACACAGGATGTGTTAAACTACAGACTGACGAGTGACTCATCAATAAGATAAAAATAGATTTAAACTGAGAAACAAGCTGAGAGGAACGGGCTTAGCACTGAGTAGCAGGCAGGGGAAAAGAGAAGGATTAAGAAAGCTAAAGAAGGAATTGGGAAGTACTATTCCAGAACATGCATTTCATTTCTAGCATCAGCATCCTTTTCTATATCATATCTTAACTAGAGTTAAAAAAAATTTGCTTAGTGAATATTGTACACTCTTCGTGCAAAAGCGAAGTTCATACACAGACTTGTGTCCAAAAATCCCCCACCTTTTACATTATGACCAAATTATTAATATGAGTCTTTTTCTACTTTCAGATAAAGCTGTTTCTAAAAAAAACCCRAAGTTTCTGATGTTGGGTATTTACATTTCAGTTATATAGCTTTTAATTTGCCAGGTACCACTTTTGCAATATACTCCTCTGCGAATCCGCAATCCCACTTCACACCTTCAGGGTAGCATTGAGCATGTGTAACAGTTTCTACAACAAACTTTCCAGGAGTCTGCTCATATAACAACACCTTCTTGAACAATGCAGTATATCTATTCATATTTCATTAAGCAACGATATTTTCTCCCTTCCATCTTTTTGAAATTTTAATTCTCTCCAAAGGGCTTCATCTGACCCTGACAAGAACTTGTATCCTACCAGATTTTCATCAGATATCCTGGTCCTCGTAGATCAATGAGAAATTATACACTTATTAATGATATCTCAGACACTTACAGGGTTTTGTTGAATCCTTCAGATCAGAGAGCTGTACCATTGATTTCAGTGATTGTAGCATTAAACCCATTTGTTTTTTATTTACACTATATCGAACGTGGAGAGAAAAAGGCATAAAGAATTAACAGACAACAAACTAAGAGGAAACTCTACTCTTATTTGACCCTCAACAAAAAAAATTATATTCTTCTCCCACATTTAAAAAGAAACTATAATTTTAGTGGTCATATCCAGAATAATTTAAGATTCTAAAGCTGAAATGTAAGCAAAACCTAGGTACAAGGGCAGAAATGTCTGCATGATAAAATTATCTATGCAAGCTGTCGCCTAACTCTGGAAATCTCTAAATTCTTTATTTCTTAATTAAAGCCCATCAAATCTACTTTTTTTTAGGTTTTGCTCTTCAGTATGTAGTATAGAATCTTTTTATTGGCCATGTTGACTAGGTTAACATCTGCCTGATGTCTAAATTTAATCAGAATCCTGAAATTAGGTTTCTCTGCTGTCTTCATTGGTTCTAGCCTTTATTATGAGGGCGTTTGTTATATTTTGCTATGTGAAATACAGAATAATACATAGAAAAAAATCCCAGAACAGGTCTGGAAAGTAGGATTTCATTACCAGTCCAACAGATTTAAACTTTCAGGCCATAGAGGCTCCTCTTGCTTCAGCTCACTGGCGCAGTGTGCCTTGAATTCTACCCTCCGCAGTGGCTTTGGGCTCAACAAATATGACTGACACAAGAGTAGAAATTTCTGATCATTTATCTCCTGTTTTCTTGGACTAATCTAAATCTGAATATCTGAATGAAAACTAGATCTGATAGAGTGAAATTACAGTGGTTTTTAACAGTGAAGACTGTTCAATACTAAATTCCTGGCAGTACAAACATCACTCAGAAATTGTACTGGGGATACATTATTTTAAAGGGTAAGGGGTTAACTGCTGTCATTTGGTTAAACATGCAGATAATTAATGGATTAATATCATCACTTCAAAATTAAAATATAATGGCATTTTCATCAGGACTTTGCTGGCAGGGATCCAACAGTAGGATAAATAGCAGATAACAGGAGAAAATTGATTACTGATTATGATGAAAAAGTGCAATACTCCTCCTTTTGTTTCATTTTTATTTTAATCTTAAGCAGAAAGGAAGCTCCCCAAAAATAGGAAGATAAACATTAATTCATATATGCTCTTTTGAGCATGCCAATTAATTTCTCATCCCTGTTTTTTGAACACTTCTGACATAATGGTAGGCTTGTTTAACAAACTAAAAAAAGAAATCCACAAAACTATTTTAGTGAGTCAAATGGCAACTAACGTTAGTATCTGATTTTAGTCAGAGTGTTCTTGCTATTGTTGTGCATTTAGACTTCATAGCTATCCTAAGGGAACTTTTAACCACACTAGCACTGCAGGGGAGTCAACAGGAAAATCAGATGGGTAATTATCTAAGTCAGAATTTGCCTTGAACACTAATCCTAACACAGTTTCCTAAGAAAATTTAATTTCCTAATCATCTTTATCAATTTTTCAAGATATAAAAATTCATATACAAACAGATCAGGGAAGAAAAATTGACAAGACATAACTACTTCAAATTCTGCCTTTGTTTAAATTGAACATAAACAGGGAAATATAACACTTTTGAGTGCAGTTCCATTTATTTCCAAATATAGGATTATGTAGCCTTTTACTTACTAAGCATTTTCTGTCTCCACTTCCACGATAATTGTGAGAAATGAATCTACAAGTACGAGTACTAATTGATACATATTTATGGAGTTGGACTTGATGATCCTGATGAGTCCCTTCAAATTCAGCATATTCTATGATTGTTTTATTATGAAAATGAACAAAAGCTCATCTCATTTGATAAACAGTAGATGAGATATAACATGTTGCAATAATTTGCATAGAGCAGACTTGCTTTCCTTGATATCCTTCTAAATTATCCTTCCTTCACACAAAACAAGATAAATTTTCCTGAGTTTAGCCTGTTTTAATAAAACTATGGATTCTTTCTTATCACAAGATCGCTATGTATTATATCTTTTAGATATTATATATTATAGATATATCTAAAATGCTGTCCTAATGTATTGTAGGAAAAAGTAATAGCAGCAGGACTTAAAATTGTTCAAAACCATATTCATTAAAAGAAAATTTTTTTAAAATTGCTTCCCAAATCATAGAATATATTTCAGAGGAATTTTAAAATTAAAATAGTAATATTTACAATACCCTATGCTAAATATTTCATATACTAAATATTTATAAATATTTAATGTTTAATATTTACCTAGTATTTAATATTTAATTAGATTATATTTGGTTCAAGTCTGCTGACTATGCAGAAATTTCTGTAATTTTTTTTTACTGGAGTAAATATTTAATTTGGTTTCTTTTTTTACTTTCTTGGATTCTAAGGCTTAAAATGGAAAATAGGCATCTTTATGGAAATCATAAACCCAAAAATTTACTCATCGCTTTTTTTCATTTAGTTTAATTTTAGGACTGTAAGCAGGAAGTGCTAGGTATCCATATTTTCACCAGAAATTTTATAGCTAGAATTCTGCTACAAAGAATGCCTAACATTGCTCAAGTTTAAATAGATAGGCTCTTCAGCTCCCTTGAGCTGGATTCAGTAACTCAGTTCTTTATTGGTTTTTGGCCTCTAAGACCTGATACACTAAGTGTGTCCCCAGCACACCTATTCGATCCGGTGTGCTCTAACACAGTGTGAAGAGGAGTCTCCTGTTGCTTTATGATTGGCACAGCCATTTGGGATGCTTGCCAGAAGTGTCCAGGTTCTGGCTGACACCAGCCCACAAGATTCGCGCGCTCTCGTGGCGAGAGTGCTCGTGCTGGGGTGTAGATCCCCTCCCAGTCCCTGGCACAAGGAATAAGTAACATAAATTATTTCAGTATTGGCTGAAGTGACTACTGGCAACGAGGTCTGAGCTCAGATGAGTGCCCGAAACACTTCACTATGGATTCTCTCTGGCCCAGTGAATTTAATTATTCTGCTCAAAGCTGAGCATGATGCACAAAGGGAGCCCTGTGCCAAATGTGGCTGGAATTTGCTGTTTGCTACACCCTGCTCACATCCCTTCAAGCAGATACGTGATTGTATCACTGTTATTCTCCAGCCTCTAAGTTTCTCCTTATGTGGAAATCTTGGGTAGTTCGGTTCTTCAGATCATGAAAGGGATGTTCTTGCTGTTTTTTGAAGCCACTGACTTTTTACTTAGATTTTACCTCCAATGTTTTAAACCACCTTTGCTCTTTACGCACTTAAGATTCTTTTATTTTCCATGGCCTGCAGGGAGCAGTAATTTAATAAACCAATTCCATATCAAATGTGATTTTAAAGAGAAGAGGAAAAAGAAGAGAGAAGATGAAAGTAATAGTAATAAGATCACAAAGCTGCATAAAGCAGCTATATGTGCTGCTAATGTGTTCTGTTATATTATTTTTATCACTTCAGATTCCCAGGATGCCCATCTGCTTTTGTTGACTAGATTCTCTTGCATTTCCTGGAAACTATTTGGTCTGAGAAGCCTGAGTGTGAGTGACAGTCTTACATATTAATTCAAGGAAATTAAGATAAGTGAGTACAATGCAGGGTCTCAAGTGTGTTGGTTAAGCAATGCCGAAGAATAGATTTAAAATGTAGGGCAGTTTACAGTTCTCATGATGCACAGCAGCAAAGCACTCATTAGAATTCTAGCAATGCTTCTGCTTATTTTCAAGAAGTATGTAAGCTGTAAAATGAATGACAGATAAGCTTTGCATCTTGGGAAATGTGCGATTAAATTACAGCAATTTAAGATAAAACACATGAAGAGTTACCATTTTGACATGCTATTTGCTAAAAACATCCTCTCCTATTTACTCTACAATGCTTTAGATGTTTAGTCTGAAATATATGCCTGTGTCCCTTATCCAAAAACACGTGATTCCTATTGGAGAACATGGTACCATTATTCCCTACTTCACTTGTTTTTCAACATCTCCTCTGCAAAACTGCATCAATTGCCTTTTATAGTGCCATAAGACTTAATCAGAGGGTTTGTTGTTCAGAAGGGTATAGCTTCTGAAAGCGTGAACATAACGACAAAAGCACAATGCAAACATTTTAAAGGTGGCTGCAAGAACAGTGAGCCTTTCCAGTGAGGATTCTCTACTGTCCGACACCGCCCCTGAGCTCATGCTACTGCCTCCCATTACTGTGGCACAGACCTCCTTAGCTTTGCTGTCTACTTTCTCAAAACTCCTAGGAATTACAAAAGCCTTTTACTGTACCTGGCAACTTTGAAGGTGAAAAAGTGGATAAAAATTTGCTAATGGGAAGATACCAGAACAATTGCTGAAGCCTTGTTTCCTTGGGCAAACAGTTTAAAAAAAAAGGAAAAAAATCCCAGTGATGTGGAATCAAAGCTTACTTACAAAGAACATAATCAATGTGAGAACCTTGTGGATCTATTATTTCATAAAGAATTTCAGAGAATATGTGCCTTTGTACAAACTCAATGCAAATAAAATGATAGCCATTCTGGTTAACATCAATTTTACAGATAAAAGCTTGTTGAGTTGCTCTACAGCATTCATTAGTAGACAGTTGACTCAGTTTTCTTTCCACATTCTTGTGTGCGTCCTTTCATCCCTCCCTCTCAATTTTTTTTTTTCTAATTCTTATTTACATATAAAATCCAGAGACTAGTCCTGCATTTATTTCTGATCTGACTTTCAGCTGCTGGCTCTTTTACTCCTCCTGCCTCCTTCCTGTCTACACATAAGAGCATGAAAAAGTGATGGACAGAGAAGATATTTATTGCTCATGCTGCAAATAAACCCTTAGTGATCAAGAGGATAATTATTTTCTAATACTTTAAGACCTATGAGAATGACAGGAAGGCAAAAAGGATCACCTTGTTCAGAAACTACCCAAATCTAAATGTCAGGCTAGCAGATGAGTAAAACACATAAAGCATCATGAGTGATCATCTTCTGGTTTTAGACAAAACAAAAACTTCCACTACAGCAGAGGATTTTATATAGCTCTCTGATGTAATCAGATTTAACTTTTGTGAACTTCTCTAAGTTGTTCCATTTAGTCATTTCTTGGAATGTCTGTTATTTAGTCTATCTCTACTGCTGGAACTCTCTTACCCACTGCTGAAGTAGTGAACCCTTTCTAAGTAACTCTTGGTACCACGATTGCTTCATAACAGACCCATCCTAAATGTAGAAGTTCTAGAATAAAAAATAATATATTGTCTCAATGAAGTAAGATCTCATCCCTACTTAAACATTTCCATATACTGGAGAAACAGAAAAACCTCCTGCCAGCACTGCAAGTGGTATCTTGACCCACGCATAAAGCGTAAGAGATCAGCAGAGGTAAAGAATTTTCTTCCCAAAATTAGTTCAGTGATGAGAGAAGAAAAGTCAATTGACAATATATTTCAAGAAGCTGGTCAATATTTTAATTTTACTTTTGTCTGATAGAATCCGGCTTAAGTGCTTTAAGGAAAGATCAAACTGGGTTCTTGAACAGTACGGCATTTCTGTAATTGTGGTGAGGAATCCTTTACTCCATATCCCAGAATGACACAACTCATGCCCTCAGGCCCCATTTCAGCTTCCTCTCAGTGACAACTACACAGTGTTAGAATGTGAATATGACATACCTTTGCTTTTTTTGTTTGTTTGTTTTGAGAAAATTTAGAAAGCCCAATTTAATTTTTCTTCACCAGCTGTATCAGAAACCAAACCATGGTGTGCCACCATCCAGGACAGGTGGTCTACATAAGACATTACAGGCCAGGCTGTGGCTTACAGGAATGTCTTTTCAAGGGAGACATCACAGTTCAAACCTGTCTTCCCGAAGGAGATTATCCTGAAGTAAAGGTGGCATAGGTGAAAATGTAAAATGTGTTTCCTCACCTACATCCACCCTTCCCCAGTTTATCCCTGAAAATATGTTTACATATTCCATTACAGAAACAGGGAAACAAGAAGAGAAAACTACTGGACCGTTAAAGCTCATGTTGTAACGTCTGTTCAATTAGAGTTATTTTTTGTACTTTTTTTGCACTAAATAACCAGTTAAGGAATGTGTTGTTTCTGTATCCAAAACTAAATTGAGGAGTACTTTATAATAGATTATCCTTCCAGTGTGTCTAAAATCTGTTAGTGACATAGAGGTAGAATGTTTTAATCAAGAGATTATCTTAACAGTGCAATTAACAAATGCCTCATAAAACATTTATGGAAAACAAATTTAGAGCTTCTGCACTATCATAATTACAAATTTTCAAAAGTCCCTAAACGCTTATTTACATAATAGAACATAATGGCTCTCAAGCGGTCATTTATATCTCCCTCATAAATAGCATCCATGTTTAGAAGCTCTGTATAACATGCTTTTGTCTAGATGTCCCAATATGCATGTGAAAACCTTGCTTTTACAATGTCATTTATGATATCGTCAGTTAATTTGGTTGTTTATTTTGGTGTTTTCTTAATTTTCTCATTTCTGAACAGAAACACAGCAGTTATTTTACTTTCCAGGTTTACATTTTGCACAGGTATTCCAGTCATTTCTTAGGACCTGTAAAACTTAGAAAGAGGCATAGACTACAAGGGAATAAAATTCTGGTAACTGCAGTTTCAGAACTTACACCTGACCTGGTGTGGTATGTCAGAAGTAGTTTCAGCTTTTTGTGAGTGAGATAGTTATGCATAATATAAAATAAAAATTGGTGTAGCTTACTGAGTTGATTAAAAGATGTGAAACAAAATTAGGAGGAAGTACTTTTTAAATAAGTCCTACTTAGTAAAATATAATTTCAGACAGATCAAGATAGTTCTGAGAGTTTTTGTGCAGAATTTCTTCTGAAATAAGACAGCAATGACACATTTGTTTAGAAGCCTAACAAGGGGGTGAAGTAGACTGGAATTTTGACCTATTGGAAGATGGGGGTCTAATTCAGTCTGTACTTGAGTAAGAACATAGAGGAGAAGACAGGACCTAAGATGCTTAGCCTGCACACATAAAACTTATGCTAAATATTTAGTCTTACATATGAAAAAAGATCCAGCTTCCTCTCAAAAAAACTCTTGGAAGTAGTGAAGACCACAATATTATTAGTTGCCAGTCAGGACAGTTTTGCATAGTGGATAGTATTAGATTTTCATAAATGGCTAATATTTTACGTGATTATAAATCAAATAACTGTGTCATCATAATATATCTCCAATTAGGACTTTCTTTGTTATCTTCTTCAGCTTCCCTATATTGATTATAAGATTGTTTAGTGATCTAATCACCCAGAGCTATGATAGTTTACTAAAATGTAGCTAAGGAATGCAACCACAACGGGAAAGTGACTACTAAAGTTTTAAATTGCTGGTGCCATCTTGAAAAGAATGTCAGCACTTGCTCAGAACTGTGCTTCGAGTAAGAAGCTCCATTCAACCACAGATGATCTGTATTTCTTTGACTAGTAGTTGGTCAAATAGCTGGCATTAGTATACAGGGACCTCACAGACCACAACTGGACTGAGCATTTGCAAAACATGGCAGTGCAATGAAAAGCTTTTTAATCTTGCCAGGATATGAGTGACTTTCTAAGAAACACCACAGAGGTAGATAAAAGCTAGAAGCAGAACACCTAACTGTTGTGCATGGAAATCATGCCCATGATGTCAGATGAAGACTGAAAACACTGATATCTATTTAACAAAATATAAATCTGAGGTAATTTTCCATTATGGTCATGCTCTATGACAAATAGAAGGAGCCTCATTAGAATGATTTGTTATCAGCTTCTGACTTCAGAACTCAATTCACTCCATCACAGTTTAAAGTGTCATCTACAGGAGTCTACACTGGACAAATTGGTAGGAATAATATAGTAATTACTTTGAAAGACTGAACAGCAACACCAGGATTTATGACATTGTCAAGAAGACTAGTCATTAGTAAGCTCGTGAGTTGCTATCTAAAACAATTGCAATAAGCTTTTTTTGCATCCTGAATCTATCACTGATTACACCTTCTAAAGCTGTGCTGCTGGGACCTCTATATGCAGCAGTTCTGTGTACGAAAGTGAGGGAGACCTAACTGCACATGGAAAAATTTTTTTTTTTCTGAGCATCAAAGGAGAAAAGATCATACCAAGCCTGCCTGAACCAGAAAGAATACCAAGTGCTATTTACCATACCCTGACTCAGAGCATTAAAAAGTTAGACTCACTAAGCCATGGATATGAATTCTTCTATACTTTGGCTCAATTGACTTCACAAAAACCACATCAGGAAATGTAGTTTTCTATTAGGTTTTGTTTGTTTGGGTCAGTAAAATATTATTAGCCTGTTGGGCTAAGATTGAAAGTATTGGGAAAATGGAAAATACTGCAAGGAAACATGCAGTGCCTTTCAAAATACTATATAACATCAACACACAATAAAGAAGTTTAGACACAGATTAATAGGGAATAGTGAAAGGTAAACAGTGCTGGCAAAAACAGAGATACGGAATAAGAAGAAAATTCTAGTGAAACTTACTCAAGAACTCACTTGTTTTAACACATATTCTTTTAAAACAAAACTCTAAGGAGACCTGTAGCCAAATACATGTTTAACTAATGCAGAAGTGGTTATATATTTAAATTTAATCAGTTTGTGAGAAAGCTCATATACATGAGAAAAATATCCTGCCATCTCTTTGGGAGACATATAATAATTTTGTCAGAACTAACAGTTATCCTGTGCTAGAAATATAATGCGTGTGAAAATAATTAAATTATCATTGAAAAATTCAAAGTATTAACAATCAAAAACTTCAAGCTGCTATAATATTTACTTGTGTGTTTTCAAACCAAGTTACTTTTTTTAAAATTGTGTTCCTAACCACTATACCAGGAATATCAGTACATCTATAGTGTCAGCAAAATGATGCAATTCCTATCATAGATCGCTTTTTCTGGTTGTAGAAATGGGTTTCAAAATGCTGTAAACTAAATCCTGTCAACAAATTACCAGATAAAATAAAATAGTGATAGACATTGTATCAATAAATGGTTATGATTTTGAAGATTTAAAAATTAGCTATAGTTCATAGAGATCATTTAGTGTAAGCTTTTAATTGCCATGTATCTACCAGCAGATTTCACTTTGAAAACAGATTTCTTCATCATATTATTTTCACAGTGACAATCAATAGTGTTGAACATTTTAATATATTCAATCACTGATATTGAAAATACCTACAATCATTAAAATTAAGTTTCCTGTTTGTGAGCAATAAAATTCATACTCAGTCTCTTTTTCCAGTTCAGGAACTGATTCTGATTTCAGAGATCATATTCTGCATTTCCCTACTAGTTATAAATGTAATCTGATCCCAAATATGATGATCCCTTTAAATTCCCTGACAGCAATCTGTTCCTCTTACTCTCCACAGAGAGATGAACAAACCAGCTATTTAAAGTATGCTTAACATTAAAGCTCTGTGGAAGATAAATATTCAATTTTGTGGCAAGTTTTGAGGTTTTCCCTTTTCTTTTGATCCGCATTAATTCAAGGGGATAATTTTTAATACAGTATCAAAGGTGTGATAAAATATCTAAAAAGAACTGAGCTATCAAATTTGCCCTTTTTCCCCCCTTTTTTTCTTTGCTCTCCACTCTTTTTCCATTTTTTCAAACATGTAAAGCTACCAGAAAGTTCAGGATTTAAAAAAAAAATCCTTCATGTAAATTTTACTGAAGTCATTGTATTTCTGTGAAATATCACATTCAATAAACCCACATTTCAAAACAATTTTACTTAAACAGAAGGATGCCAGTTATCTCTTGTCATCACTACGCATTTCATCTCACAGAAGGGCGTTATGGCTTATTGCAGAAAGCATTGTGGCAAAAATGTGGGGTGCACAAAAATTCCAGAGTAAGGAGTTCTCCCTTGGTACATATTTGCTCTAATGCCTTTCACGATGCTGTACACAGGACCACGTGCAGCTCTGCAGTGACAAAAAATGTCTCACTCATCATTCAGCTGCTATGTGGAAACTTTTGCAAAATAGCATCTGTGTTTACACAGACAGACGTTCCCAATGCATCTGTAGATCCTGCACGTGGCAGTGATCTCTCTCTGCAGATCTTCTGTGCGAGCACTGCATCTGCCAGACCAAGCGCAAATAAAAATAAAAATAAAAATGAAAATAAGTCATATTTGGCCGCAGGTACTTTCTGAACTTTCAAAACACTACTAACTCTCTAACATGATCTTGAGATGGCAAATGTTAACAAAATTCTTCTCTCGGTTATGAAATTCCAAGCTACAAACCAAGGATATTCATAGTTTTTCCCTGAGCCAACAGCTTCCTAAGTCTTATGCACAAAATGGAACCCACTTATTCAAAATTCTAGGTTATCTAAAAGCATAATACAATGTAGGTCTTCCTTTGAACCACACAACACAGATACACACATGCTTTTACGCTATCACTTGCTCTGTTAAACATGATGTTGAAGAAAGAGTAAACATCTCTGGACTAGAAGAATTAATTCAGCTCCTGTTAACTTCTCAGTATTTTGAGAACCAGACTTAAGCTTTTCTGAATCCATAGCTTGTCTTCTGCCATTTTAATTTTAAAAGTAACTCCTGATTTGCAGACCTGAGTTTGTTCCATGTTCCAGATGCTCTTTTCTTCAGTCATCTTTCTTTCTTTAGCCTAAAATCTTACCTCTAGGCATGGTAGGTACAGGTACACTAAACTACTGCCCCTTGCTCTAATTTTTAGCTGCTATCTGGTCTTCCTTTTGTCTGTCATATTTACTAGTCTCCATTGTTTTTGATGTTTCCTCATTTATACTGCAAGAGCAGCTTCTGTCCTGACATGGAAGCTCATGCACACCTCGTTTCTGAGCCTGATTGTGCACCTCTCTCACTCCTAATTTGGTCATAACACCGGTAAAAGAACAGAAATTATTACCTTGCACTAGAATATTATTCTAGGTAATTTTTATCCCTAACTATTGGGACTGTATGGTGGTAAACAATGCTTCTATTTTCCTCTTTTCTTTAAATAGTATCCTATATTCTTTGAAGATGTCAAAAAGAGCTACGACTACAAATTAGCTCAGAGATTTCAGTGCTAGCTATTGGATTTTTCTTAATACTCAGTCTGCATTATGTTATTTCAATGCTTACAACAAGGGATGCATATTAAATTCAGCTCTCTCCTGCTGCACTAAAAATCATGCTCTGTCTCACAACTACCAGCTTAAAAGTTAGATGGCAAAATTCCTTTTTATTTTCCAGCTAAACATATAGTTAAATATTGCATGAACCTGGCCCCTTTCCAGCACACATTTTATTAAAGCCAGCTGTGAAGTAATTATTGAACATGCTAAAAATGGCATTTGAGAGTAGAACAATGTGAGTTTTGTCCAATTTTGATTCACACACTGAGCTTTGACTAAATACTACATTCCAAGATCTCAGTCTCTTATGAAATGGAGTCTGAACAACTTCAGAAACATAATTTCTGAGAAATGTGGGAATCTGGGTCAAGGACTGGTTGTAGCGGAATTTGCTAACACAAAGGAGTATGTTTTTCCCAAACAAAAAATGTGCTTTCAAGCACCAATGAAGACAAAATAATGAAGAAAGCAGAAGCAAAACAAGTCATTTTGAGAATAAAAACATTCGATGTAAAATTCAAACTATATTGCATATATAATTTCTTTTTACAGAAGTAAAAGGCTTTGTTTCTTTGGGATTTGTAATCTAGTGACATTCTGACAGACATGTTGCATATTTCTGATGAATTTCCAAACATTTCTGTTTTTTGGGCTCATTTGGATGTGTATTTTTATACCATATGAACTTCTCACATGCATTTGTATAAACATGAGGCATTTTTTTTTAAGCATAAATGATAAATAATTCTCTTCAGGAGGAGCATAGCCTAATTTTCAGTTCTTTATGATTACTCATATATTTTCTAAAAAATAAAATTCATACTTCCAGCAATAAGATTCTAATTGGTTCTGCATTTGCCTACCAATGGATAAAAGTATTTAAAATCCTGCAGATATCTACTGCTGGCTACATGCAACCCAGACACTGCCTGTTAAAAAGTGATTAGAAATTAATATAACTATCCCATGTATTCACAGCTTGAGATCTGTAATATGTAAAGAATGATCATTCTTAAAGGGGCCATGCTGTGAATGCTGTGTTTAATTAATGCCCAAGGGAAAGAGAAAAAAAGGAGGAGAAAAAGTACTGCAGCTGAATTTATTCTGAATTTGTAGTGATGTTAAACATTGCATGCCAGTTTTAATGGCATGTATTCATCTAGCTAACACTGTGTCTTACTGAGAACAAATGGTGGTGTCTGCCTTCAGGAGACAAGGATTTTGAAGTGAATTTGAGAGTGCAGAGCAGATTTCTATTTTATTTTCTCTACTGATTTATGCTAGGCCTGCCACCACAAGCACCCCAGCTGCTCCTTGTAGGCAGGTCAACTTTGCGCACAGGATACACAGAATTCTTGTTTAGCTGTAGCGATGTCTTCAGGTGTGTGAGGAGAAGGATGCTGTGCTGCAGCGACCTGTATAAGTCATACCTATCATTTATATTGAGACCAACACTTCCCTTTTTATTCCTAACTGCTACTGGTATGTGTGAAAAGATGAAATTATGTGTGATATGAAGACATTACATGCAACAGATCCATTTAGAAAGAGCAAATACCTGAGCAAATTGAAGTCAAAGACTGAAATATCCCAAACAAACAATTTTGTACCATAGGAGGAGATTTGAACATYACTACAGAGGTTAAAGATTTAAAAAAAAAAAAGCAACACCCAACAAAATGCTACTATACCATGAAACAGTGCATTGGTACAGCAGAAAACACCTTCTTACATATGCCACAAGAATATTACCCACTGCAGCAGTCCCGGGTCGAGCTCTGTTTGGACTGAAAGTTGTAGCTGAAGGAACACAAGATCAGGACAAGAATAGGGTTAGATCCTAACTACTCAGCTGTGGCTGCTGTTTGGTAAGCCAACAGAGAAGAAGCCCCAGCTAAAACTGACAGGCCAGGCTTAGTTGTAAGCCAGTCCTCAAGCAGTAGGCACTTTAGGAGAAACAGTCTAGACACATGTCAATAAAATAAGCCCAAGAGATCAGGAAATGCAGTGTCCCTTACAGCTGCTTCTGTCCTTAACACAACAGAAATGGCTACGAAGGCTGGACTTCTTTGCTTGTTATTTTTTCAAATCTCAACCACTACTTACGACTTGGAGAGAACATGAATAACAAAGGCCTCTTTGTCTGAGTGAGAGCTTATTTCATTGAAATAGAAGTCTGGGAAAACACAAAATACATATTTCTGTTTGCATCAGTGAAAATCTCCATGAGTCAGTACAGTGATATTATCTCAATCTGCACATAAAAAAAAGTAGCATACACTAAATGTCAGACTGAAGTGTTACGTTATTTAATCTTTATCATTTAACTGTGAACAACATAAACAAATACCTGCAGATGGGAAAGCACCAGGGACAAAACAATGCAAGAGGATGAGCACAACCCACCTGCCTTGGATCAGGGCACGATGGTGCTGAGGCTTGTCCAGCTCTGCCCAGCACCTCAGCCATGGCACAGACCACAGGGCAGGGCTCTGCCCTTCCCACCTAAATTTTTATTACAGTTTTCCTGGCTGCAAACCCAGACAGCAGGAAGTCCCTGGCCCTACACAGCCCCAGGCTGTGCCCTGTGCTGCCAGCTCTGGTTCTGGGGSAGCCTGCACTGACCATCCCTGCAGCCACCCAGGAGAGGGTCCTGTCCTTCCCAGCAGGGCAGCCTGGGGTGGACACAGCTCCAGGGGAGCAGCCAGGGCCCATGGACAGCAGGGCAGTGGGGACAGGGATGGCCCAAGGCCAAAGGCGAGGTGGCAGGAGCCACTGCAGCCTTGGGGATCAGCCCTGTGCCTCACCCCGTGGCCATTAGCAGGACAGTGCTGCCCACACAGGCTCCAGGCCCAGAGAGGAGGGACACATRATGTGACACAAATGACAGCACTGTGGACACCAAGGCATGAGGTGGGAAGCCCTTCAAGAACCTTGAGGGAGATATCCCTCCTCAGCTGACACTCTCTACATGGATGTCTGGGCCAAAATATCTGAGCAGTGGGCACCTCTGGAGAGCACACTTCCTGCTGATAGATAGATCTTCCTGTCAGTCTGTGGGCAGCTCTAGGCAGCTCAGCACGGAGCACGCCTCRGTGGCTTGGATGAGCTGTGTGGCTTTTCACCAGCTGCAATGGCTGGTCTTATTTTCAGTTTGCCTTCCACATCCGTGTTTGTAGGCAGCATGCCAAGGAGATTTGTCTTTTACTTGTAGTTTTAAAATTGTTGCATCTGAGCACCATTTAGTCTTAAGAAATGCTGCAGTGTTGGTCTTGGTCCTTCTCTTTGGGTATATTACAACAGTTGTAGGTAAGTTCGTTTTCCATCTTGAGATTGTATTTACACAACAATTAAAGGAAGTTCACTCATTTGGATTCTTCTAAACTAGTTTCAGATTTCTGCTCCAGGAGTAACACAAGGAT
The DNA here is from genome assembly GCA_003713295.1 of Parotia lawesii. Classification (NCBI taxonomy): domain Eukaryota; kingdom Metazoa; phylum Chordata; class Aves; order Passeriformes; family Paradisaeidae; genus Parotia; species Parotia lawesii. The sequence goes on along the minus strand of RAHM01000191.1, from coordinate 147,070 downwards.
AGCATGTGGTAACRCTCAGCTTCAGGCAAATTATCTGAGTTAGAGCATCAGATAAAATACCTGCGTGAGTCTTCACCAGAGCTCCCTCCCACAGACTGCAGCCTGCACTGAGCTCCCTGTTACTGAGGATTCGCTCGTTGTCTTCATAAGCTGCACTTGTATCTCGGCTGCAGTATAAAAATATCCTCCAAGTCAGCTTTCAGAAACCATCTGCTTCCTGCGGAGGAGAAGTAGTACTTGGGACCAGGATTCTTGAGAACAGCTATTTTCACTCTGTGAGGACTACTTCAGTTAACAGGCTGCTGTAGCCATCTTGCCCCTATCAAAAATGGTAGACTTTTGGTCCAATTTCTCATTTACCAAGAAGGCCAACCTGTAGACCCTGACATCTGTGGTGTGGCAGAGAGTCATGTGATTCATTCAAACTCTAAAGCTGATGGTCACTCGGAAGAACTGAAGAATGCTGTTTGTGGCAGGAGGAAAAGGATTCCAGACCATGTCATTTCAACACATTTGAAGCCTGAATCATCTTAGGGCTGATGATTAACTGACAATTAACTCTGATATCATGAATTTATATTGGCCACCTAGATCTAGCAGTTTCCCTCACATATCAATAACATGTCTCTGTAGCACCTGAAGAAATGGAGACTTTCACTGTAAACAGGAAAAAATGTTTTGACAGCCACTTAGAAAATAGAGTAGATTTACATTTGATACATTTAATTTCTAAATGTCTGAATACATTTACATCAGATACATTTAATTTCTGAAAGTCTCAGCTGTGATGTCACCCTCAAACTATTGTAACATAGTAGCAACAATTTATGCAAGCATAAAGTACAATCGAACCTTTTCTATAATCGTAATAAATATTTTCTGAATTAAATATTGTTCTGTGTCAGAAATTAATAACTTKTCAGCATTTTTTTGAGGAAGGTTTCCTCCTTTATTCACCAGGACAAACCTGGTGAATATCTGCCTTGCTTAGAGGTACTGCACCAGGAAATGGCAAAGCCTCACTGAAGTCCTGCTGGTTTTTTTTCAGTAAGGCTTAATAGAACGGGCAGAAAGAAAAAGAACATAATAGAAACAGTATATATTTTCTCTGTGGGACCCGAAAAAAATAACGTAATGCTTGAAATTTCATAGTTTTTTTAAAACTCTTCATGAAAAAGCAACACGACATCTGTGATACTCTACTTAGTCTAAGAAAACTATGAATATTTTTCTTAAAAGAGGCTATTTTATTTCTAAGCGTCTTGCTGCAATTCCTAATGCAGCACTGACTGACCATTCACAAGAAGAAGGAAACCATTCCAAATCTGCGGAATCTGTCTTTTTCCCTATGCAACCACTATGTTCTCTAGGCTAAAAAAGAAATAGGACAAGCAGATATACCACTGAGACTCAGAGTCAGGCTCTCTGACTCAAAATCCTTATTAGGAAGCACAGGCTAATAGCACTTCCTAGAGACCTTGGGAGGCGAGGTAGGATTTGTACAAAAGCTGTGTACAGGTAATGGACCCTATTCGCCCTCTGTCACACCAACCAGTATCTCAAAAGAACACTATAGTGATTGTGGGTTATATGTGTAGCCTTTAAAATGCTACATTTTTTTGCTTTTCTGCATTCTTCTGAGACATAAATGTCATTTACTTGATGGTTCATTGACTTTCAGGGCCAAAAATACAGGAATCTGAGATGGCATAACACAACAAAGTATGGTACAACAGACATCTATGCTGCAAAACTCTATTTTTTGAGATAAAAACAGTTTAATAATTGAAATACTTTTCTTTAAAGTTCCAAAGGAAAACTACCTCATTTTCAGTGCATAAAATTTTTCTTTACATTAAAAAAAAATTWAAAAATCAGAAAAATAAAAGTAATTTTTAAAGGATGAAATAGCATTTGGCTTTGACCATCTAATAATAAAATTCATTAGAAGGGCAGATAATGATCTAATGGACTGGATTAAGTTCAACTGCCATTTTTAAGTCTTCCCAAAGAGATAGGTTACAAATAGGTATTATTGTCACTAGGAGGTTTTATGAATGTGCAACTACATTCTCACATGCTAATATCTACTAACCTATTTAGGGGAAGCATATCTTGAACAGATGAGAGGAATTTCTGAGAATTCTGGGATAAAAGGATCCAGTATTTGCACTGTTGTTAGAAAGAAGCAGTTTAAGTGACTATTCTCGAACAAAATTACTCAGAAAGGGAATATACAGGGGAGAAATTATTTTTTATTAACTTCTATGTTTTCATTTTTTCACTGTTTCTGCTGTAAGAATGTCAATGCAGTTGATTTCTGGAAAAGGGGCAATTTGACTGATTAAACCAGGATGCTGCACTTTAAATAGTCAACTGGTTACCATGGCAACAGTTTTACTGTGACACACAGCTTATCTTGTTTTAAGGAGTGCAGCCTGTTGTTATGGCAATTTGGAACACCACTATTTTTTCCCACACACAGAAAATAAAACAGTAGTTAGAATGGGTTCAATAATTAAAAATCTAAGTCTGATTTAGTATCTTGTAGAATGCTGTAGTTTATCAAATTTAACAAACGAAACTTGACTGAATAGAGAAAGAAAGAAGCAAAGTTCATGAAGATATAAGGATAAAAGATTACAATTTTTACCCCTTAAAGGAAAAGTACATTGTAGAGGCATTTTTAAYGATGAAAATTCACTGTTTTCTGCTCTCATGAGGAAACGCATTATTTTGTCTTGCTGATTTCTTCAGAAGCAAAATCTAAATAAATGGATACAGAAGAACCAGTGCAAATTGCCCCCCAAAGCTCTTAGCTTTGCAAGCAGAACRAATATTCTGACTGAAATTTCATAAACAGTAACACTAACTGATTAGAGTTCTGACCTAAAATAAACATATTTCAAAAAAGAATAATTTTTAGGAAGCTAACTGTACACACTACTCCCTACTGATACACGCACTTTACATGACATGCTAAGTAATCATGCACAAGCCTGTGTATTTTAAATAAGAATGAAATCTATATGCCTTTTCCTAAAGGCATATTGGATGAGTCCCTACACTTCAATCTTTAGAAAAACTCAGTTCATGTTTAAGCAAGAGTTGGGATTGTCCTATGAGTAGAGGATAGAGCTGAGGGACATCCAGCCACCCGGAACCTTAAAAAAAAAAAAAGAAAATCAGGAAGAAACTTTGATCCAGTAGTTCAGTCTCTAAAGAAGTAGTCTTTGCACTAAGCAAGCCTAGTTAGGATCTACCTGATGCACTTAAAGTTTAAAACTGCAGTGGAGGTTTTTTTTAGTCTTTTTTAAGTTATAATACATATGGATATTTCAATATCAAGATTTGTACTGGGGTAGTTGCTGGAGGTTCTCAACATCCCTATCACTATTTCATTTTTTACTATGACAAAGTAATTACTTAGTATATAAGACCTATCAACTTAACTTTGAATTTCCTCTTTTATTTTGTCTATAAATAAGCAAACAAACTTTTATAGGCGTGGTGTCTCCAAAGATTTTTACAAACAATATTCTACACAAAAAATATAGGTAGAAATTACGTACATGATGCACTCACTTCCTGAATATCCATTTTGGGAAAAAGGCATGAAAAGAGGGATTTTAGATCAAATACAAATGTTGTGCCTCAGGTCTCTCTCTTTGTCCRTACAATGGCATCAAAGTTGCTTTGAGTTTTCAATTAGTTTATTTAAAACACTGTTACTGTCTTGCTGTAATGTCTTCATTCTATGCCTTCTTCTCTGCCTTTTCTTTCCGCCTCTGATAATTACAAGTTTAACAATTATTAGTCTCAGTCTTTTCCCCATTCCAGTGGTGTCTATGAATTTAATTTCTTTCTGAGCTTGTATCTTTGAGAGCTTCATTCCCTCCAGCATTTTGCCTCCTTATTCCTGTTTCTCAGTTTTTTCAATCTTACTCATGATACATGAGGACAGATGTGATTTCAGACATTCCTTTCTCTTCCTGAGAAATCCTACCGCTGCTTTTGTTATGGAGAACATGAATTTGAAAAGTCTTTTCCTGTACTTCATATATCCACAGAAAGGATGGGGAAAAACCAATCTGAAGCAGTACGACATTAAGCTGGATGGAGCTTACAATATAAAATACATATGGCTGGCAATGAGAAAGGTAGCAGAGGCAGCTAAATGTCTTTTGACTCTTATTTTATGGGTGACTGCAGACGTATGAGGGGCAGATGTTTTCCATTTTGCCTAAGGCAACACAAATCTGTGGGCTGGCGGTGAACTTGTACACGAAAGAATAAAACAGTGATCAGCTCATACAAGAGATCAACTCTAAGCATTTGGTGTTTTTTAGCTGTCTCCAGGCCTGTGAAGGAGAGGCTTGCTGTTTACCACTCTGTGGACAGCAGAAACGCAGACGTGGTGGTGAGGCCCCTCCAGAGATACCTTTGAGCGGCTGGTCTGTGACTCACCCAGGGCCTTGCAGAGGAGCAGTGGCAAAGGGTGGGACTGTCAGCCAGGAGCTGCCTGGGCTCTACCCACCAGCAGGCCCCCAGGTGACAAACTCTTCGAGAGATGGTTTTCCTGGCCTTCCTGCCAGTGGAAATTCGACATTAAAAAGCTGGTTTGAATTATAGATATGCAGCACCTTCCAATAGTTATGTGAGCAGATGGGAACGCAGTTTATATTGAACATCTGAGAATTTCATCTTATTGTTAAATATATTAAACAGCAGCTTCTCAGTTTCAGATTATTTCTTTAAGCTACTTGGATGTCAGCCTCATGCATTCCTAATTGGAAGATTTCAGCAATATGACTATTCTCTCTGAAATTAGATTTCATTATTACTTATGTTTCTTGATAGTTATCACTGCCTTTCCACTTTTGTTTCCTGTTCTTTTCTCTTTTCATGCCCTGTCTTTTCTGTATTTCTTTGTTTTTCATTTCTTCAGAAAAAAAAATTGGGAATTTAACACTCCACAGATAAGATTATTAAAATGCCATTTAGTAGGATAGTAATAGGACATTAACAGGTGATAACAGTGATAAATGAATCTTACTCATTGATTCAATAAACAGTCAATTTCTGCTAAATTTGAGAATAATCTCTACCCAGCCCACATATGATTTCTCTGTACATCCATTAGTTGTATGATGAAATCAGTAGGTATAATTTGTATCTTAAAAATTTTTCTCATTTAGCTTTTACAAGGACATACAGTCAAACAATATCTGAGCTATTTGCTCCAGCTAAGCAAAAAGAAAAAAAACATAGAAGCTTTCCAACAGAAAAACCAATTCTTTAGCTCTGAATTTTTCTTATGCCCACATCTTTAGATCACTACAACTGACTACAACTTTCCATTTATAGATTATTGTTACCATTATCACATTCTCTAACACTGTCACAAATGCTTAACTTACTATTACATCTGAATGCCCCCAGCAATTTCACTGAATAAAATCCAATTGCAGAAGGAATGCTCGTGAACATGATAGAGAGATACAGCAAACTGAAATGGCATTTCAAAATTTTGCTAGATCCTTTCTACTCAGGCCAGTCCAATTACTCAGCTTGTTCTCATTACCTCCTTTGATATAAGTATTTGATGGTTTGCTGCTGTGCACATTATCACATATGGAGCTGGCAGCAGTTTGCAGTTGCTTTATGAAGAATCATTTCCAGGATGGAAAAAAGCAACACTGTGTGGACTTAAGTTGGACACCATAGGAGTTCCGTCCTAAGTCTCACTTTTGTAGATTACTGTGTGGGCATGGAAAAGTAAATTTGACAAAATCATCAAACTGTTGAGTTTCTTTTTCAAGGACAGGAGGCCATCATTGCTGTTACTCACTCTGAGTCACCAATAATAGCAGTGAGACTTGGGATCAATCTAGAAAAGTATTTCCAATAATAGTTTCACTCGTTTATTGAGCAGACTGTTCTTTTAATAGCAGGACATTAGAGATGGTTCAGCTTGCAAACAGTATGTGGGCCAGAACTAGTGAAGTAAGCGGGAACAGCTTTTAACTACACCAGAAACCTGCACTGTCAGCTGAACACGGTGTGGAAATCTTTGGAACAGCAGTGCAATGTGCCTGCAGCTTCATCTGTACCTACACAGTACAACAGAGTGATTCTCCGGGGCCACTTGACTTCTGTCTCTGGCRCTAGCATAATGTTTCTTCTTATTGATTTCTACTTCCCTCCTTCCCAGCATCCCTTAGCACAGCTTCCTAATATCCTCCAAAGGATGCTAATGTCTTTACTCAGTCATCCTCAGTTTCYTTCATGCTTCGAAATCATCCACAGGATGTGGTAGGAAAGGTTGCAGAGCTGCCAGCCTATAGGATTCTGTGCGCRTGTAGAATCAAAGGGATGCCAAAGCACCAAAAAGAGCAAGAAAATAAGTCTCCCTTCCTCTGAAGAAATCAACATTTGGAAATTTTGCAACCTGGAAGGAGTTACAAAAAATTAGCTTGGTAAAGTTTGTAGATGTGGTTCAGAAAGGAGAAAATAAAAGATGAAAATAATTTTGAAATTGCTGCTTCCTTTTATTGAATTTGATATTTCAGCATTCAGAGTTTTATCAAAAAATAAACACTAGCCCAAATCCGTTGTTAGAGGAACTGGCTTCACAAGAAAGCCCTCCTTGAAAAAATTAGTCAGTTGCCAGTGGGAAACTTGACCGCATTGATAGCGATGAAATTTCATGGAAARACCAAAAGAGGACAAACTCAAGAATAGAAGAGATATTCTATCCCATTACTGGCCGACAGTGACTGTGCGTGTCCTCCCTTCTCCCTCTGTTTATCTGAACATGTACACCAGTTTTGGGTGTGGGGATTGTCTGTGTTTGGACACTTTTTTTTCTCCCCATCAGAGCCAAAATGGAAGAGACTTGATGAAAGCAGCTGGCCTTCTGCAAAGTGTCATGGAGGTGTAAAGTTTGATGTAACTTATATATTTAAAGCTTTAACAGAGTTAGGAAATGAGAATGCATAACCATCAGATACTTTGTTTGCATAACCATCAGATACTTTGCTTACATAACCTCAGATTTACTTTTTTCTTTGTCAGCAAAGTTTGAGGTAGGAAAGAGACTGAGAAAATTCAACTCAATCCTATGAGCAAGTGGAAAGAATTTACTCTGTTCAAGAGAAAGAAAGTTTGTGAAGCCACACTGACAAGACACCAGTGCCTGGCATGCTAAATTAACATTGTAGGTTTTGGCCTTAAARTTTATCTGGCTCTAGCCATCTGCATGTGTTTAAATGCACGAAACTGCAGTCCATTTAAACTTAATCTTGTCCACCTCTGAAAATAATACCTCTACTGGGTTTGCATGGCTTGGTTTTCGGTAGCGAGGGGCCTACAGAGGTGGCTTCAGTCAGAAGCTGCCAGGAGCTTCCCCCATGTCCGGCAGAGCCAATTCCTGGTGGCTCCAGGACAGATTTCCCACTGGCCAAGGCTGGGCTGGTTAGAAATGGTAGTTACATGTCTGTGATAACATATTTAAGAAGGCAAAAACCAGATGTAACTGYAGCCAGAGAAGAGTGAGACTGTGAGAGAGGAACACCTCTGAAGACACCAAGGTTAGTGAAGAAAGAGGGGGAGGCAGTGCTCCAGGTTCTGGAACTGAGAAGGAGGGAGGGGTGGGGGGAAGGTGTTGTTAAGGTCTTATTTTACTTCTCGTTATCATTCTCTGATTTTGTTAGCAATAAATTCAATTAATATCTCTAATTTGAGTTTTGCCTGTGACAGTATTTGGTGAGTGATCTCTCCCCTGTCCAACTGAGGAGGGGAGTGATAGAGCGGCTTTGGTGGGTGTCTGCCATCCGGCCAGGGTCAACCCACTAYACCACCATTGTCCAAGGAGTTTAATATATGTGAGTAATAGTTATCAGAATACAGAATTTAAAGCATTAAATACAAAGCAACTCTTGACAAAGTGAGCTTGAAGCACCAGGAAAGATTAGTAGGTGAGAGATATAGACTATGCTGAAATTCTTTCCAGTTTGCAGAGAAAACATCAGAGAGGAATATGGGCCCACAAAAAAACAAAACAGAAAAAAAACCCCAACAAAACCAACCAACCAAAACCAACTGTTTCTCTTTCCATATATAAATTATTTGTCAAGCTTCAAAGTTTATCAGCACACAAAAATAGAAATAATCTTTATGATAAAATCAGATGGGGAAAGGAAGAAAGAGAAATTCTCTTGATGTATTAACGTCTGAAGTGCAAGCTCCAGATTAAACATTTACAGTCACTGACATTTATTCCCTTAGTGTCTTCAGTCTTTTAAAGATGTTACTATCTTTCTTTCCCATCCTTCTTCTCCCCTTGTCTCTGCCAGAGCTTACCTCCACAGGAGTGATGCACAATACCTTTTATCTCTTCACCAACACCTCTCAAATTCAATTGCTTGGCTTTACATTGCAGAAAGGGCAAACTCCAAGAGAGCTGCAAGACTGCATACTTCAGCAGCCAAGAAATGTCTGGGTGCCTAATTTTGCAAACTCTTCAGTGGAAAGAAAAACATTAAATAAAAAGTAAAAATGGGGTTGGGTGTGTTTGAGAACTTACACTGCTTTAGGAAGATTCATTGGAATATGTCTTCCAGTGCCCTAATTTCTCATTTTCCAGTTATGCATCATTAATAACAGGCCTTGTTCTATCCACAGTCAAGTCTTCAGCAAAATTTTCACAAAACCTAGTAGAAGCAAAATTATGCCATTKCTTCATTTAAGGAAAAAAATTGTATAAAAATAATACTTCCTTTCATATTTGAGCTACTCTTTACCACCTACATCTTTTAGTGAATTTATCCTTTAAAGAATGCAGTGCAGTTTGGTGGTACGTTGTAAGATAATTCCTTTGAAGGGTTATTGACATTAGGTTTTGTGCACAACCACAAAGGAAACACTAAATGACATTCCTCTCCTGCTGCTCCATCTCTGCCACTCTTATTTTGGGAAATTGCATGGCAGTCTGAGCTCTGAAGGCTTTGGTTACCTCTATTTCCATGTTGGTATTGTCAGATTTGGGTTTGACACCTCAATTAATATTTGAAAAAGTAATTATATATTTTCAGGGTTGACTTTTTTCTTATATATTGCAGGCTGAATTTGCTCATGGCACCATTTTGAGAAAGTACATTCAAATAGGAGATTCACAGAAGTTATTTTTATTTCATGTTTTCTTTCCTCAGCATTATAAAATGCCTGAACCTACTTTGTCTTAAATATGAACAAAAGAGCCTTTCTATACCAGAAATTATACTGTGCTAAAGCTTTCTTCCATGCTCACTTTTGATAATTCCACATGGAATTTTAGGTAGGTCTCTCTCCTTTGCAACTGTGCTTTACACAGTGCGGTGCTGCCTCAAGGCACAAAAATTAATGCAGAATGAGTTAGCTCAGACATGAGAACTAATATATGATAAATTACTCTGGGTTTTACTTAGAGGTAACATAGCAATAATGTTTCGGATACTCAAGCCACCAGGGATGCTACTCATGACACAGCATTCTGATATAGGGATACATGTTTAGTTTCCTCAGATTAGATTCCCAGCCTTAGGGAAATAAATGAATGTTGTTAAAAGGATTAAAAAATATTGCAAATAGCTTTTGTTTTCTCAATGCTGTCTCAATCCCTTTTGAAACAAATTAAAGAAGTTTAATAAAGTAAGCTTGATACAAGTTTAAGTAGGACATACCTGGGAGTTCTTAAATGGTTATTGGTTTCAAGCAATGGAGGCACCTCTTTTAACAAATGTAAAACTGAACATAATGAGTTAGTCAAAAGCTGGGCTAAGAACACACAATGGGGATATCTCTAGGTTTTGTCAGATTCGTGTTCTCTTGCAATATTTAGAATTGTTCCAGCGGGAGTAGAGCAAGGCAAATGCTCTGCTCCTTAGAGTTTCACTTGGGCATTCCCTTGGATGGTGGACATCTCATTGTCTTCCACTTTTCAGCATTAAGATATAAAAATACAAATGAACTGAAATTGATTTCTATTGCTTTCAGAAAGAATGGAAGCACAGCTACAACATATATAGGCTTCTGTCTGCCTATTAACTAACTCAGAGAGGTAATTTAAGTATATCAGCTCTCTAAAATTGTCCTGACCAGATTAGTTCTTTTGGAAGAAAAAAAAAATCAGAGTTAGAATGAAAAATACAGTCCTTCCACAACCAGAACATTAGCGTTAAAAATCAGAAACTCTGGTCACTGAATCAAATATGTAATTTACCCTAGCCAGAATATAAAAGAAACACTTTAGAACAAATATTGCAACTTAAATTGCTTTGCTATGTTTATTTCACACACCCTTGTGCCTACAATTTTGGACTAGTAAAGCGTTTCTGAAAGAAAAAAGTGATAGCGATAATAATAAAAAAATGGTTTTCAACTCAAGATAAGATATTCATTAATTTCTATTAGTTTAAAAAAGTGAGAGACCTTTTTCTGCCGTGTTTTTCAAATATATTTTAGAATTTTTCTCAAAGACTTTTTTTGGCATTTTTTCACCAAATTTCAAATACACATGTACACTAATGACATCTGTTTACCAAGAGAATAGATTTATTAATTTTCATATGTCAAAAATAACTAATGTAAATCCTAATGTAGTGTGTTCATATCTTTTATTGAAACTGGATTGCTTGAAAATTTTCTTCAGGAAGTCAGCTAACACTGAGGTTTTCCTTCTAAATCACTAGCAAAGCATTCCAGCAAAGGAGAATTCAGATGGCCAAATAAAGGTAAATAAGAAAGAGACATGGCTGTCAAAGTCCTTGGGGACAGTCTCAAATGGCAGCCCACATATTGCCCTTTTGGTTAGACTTCTTCCAGTTGTAGAAAATAGTATTTACTTAAAGTAACTTTTTTTCATTTAAAACCCACTTCTAATGGACTGCATTTCATCTTTTCACTAGTCTCTATGAATGCAATGTATTAGTCATGTATTTTTATGTTTTGTTTGCAAAACTAGGTATAAATAATTCTCATCTCCTTGGGAAAAAAAAGCTGTACAGTGCATACTGAGGTTTCCACTTTAAATATCCTGGGGGGTACAAGCATGCCCTTTTTCTCAGAGTGCCTGTATAGTGTTAATCATAGTTAATTCACTTAACAGTAACATGAATAGCCAAGTGTGTTTTCTTCTTCAAAAATTCTACCATAGACTCATTATTAATTAATGCAGTATTATCTGGTAATAGCTGTCACTTCCTTGACTGTACATCACATCACCTACCYTGGATTAGAATAATACAGCAATCTGTGATGAGAGTAATATCTGACAGAAAGATGTGCTTGGTTTGGTTTTTTTTCATATTCAGACTATTTTGAAGGCTCCCTTGCCAAAATGTGATCTTCAAAAGAATTCAGAGAGTTTTTTGTTCAGAGAGTCTTTTGTTCCACAACAAAATTCAACTGCTAGTTTTAATTCCTGTGGACTTTTGTGATTTCAGCCTCTCYTCCTGTTTGAACCTCAGGCAAAGGTAACATCACTTGCAGTAGTCTTCAGCTGCATCCCTTTCAATCATGGGCACTTGTCACTAGCTGCATTGTCAGAAGTTTAATAACAAGCTAGAGAAAGTCTTACAACAAAGAGCTTCTAGGTAACTCAGCAGAGAACAATCATAGCTGTAATTACATCTAGAGAGATCACAGAAGGGTAAGGTGGCCTCCTGCAGCCATTGACACATGTTAAATTACAAACAGATGCTATGCTACTCCTTTGAATATTTGTAATAGTCAAACTAATATTCCATCCATCTTGCAAGCAATATTTTTCCCCCAGTGGAGAGCGTAGTCTCCTAAAGAATTCAGTTTCCTCCAAAATGAAAGCCCCATTCCACCCAAATTCAGACTGGACAGAGCAGTCAAAAATATACAGAGGCAGAACAATTGCTAGCAAAATTTTAAGGATAGTGTTGAATAAACTTAAGATACAAGATAAAACCCAAATATCCACACACAATCAAAGTCTGACTGTGTTTGACCTCTATTTCCCCATCCTAAGCCAACTAGCATCTCTTTTGAGATAAATGGAACATTGGGAATGGGATAACAGGAACATCGGCAGATCACATGCTAGAAGCCTGGTGTTGATCTGCAGAAAGTGAATGGAGGAGGTAACCTGCCTGACACCTTTTTCTCCTTCTCTGAATCCCCAGACAAACCTTCTGGGAGCCAGACTGAGGCCTCGGGCTGTGAGGAGCAGGAACAAGCTGTCCTCTTCCAGAGAGTGGAAAAGGTGAACTGCTCAGCTGGTTGTGGGGGAAATAGYAAAATCTTGATCTTTCCATTCATTTTGATGCTGTTTTGTATACCAACATTTGAGTTTTAAAACAAAGTTTTCTGATTTGTACCTAAGCCCTGCACTGTGAATTACATGCAATGCTTGTTAGAGTGTGATGGGATTCTTGACACTTCACGCAACTGAGAAATCCCGYGGACCCTTTGAAGGAAGCTACATGAACCAACAGATTTGGCAAGGATAAAGGGCAAAGAGGCTCAGCAGATGTCGTAAGGACAGAGATGTATATGCTTTCAAAATTCATTTCCACATAAATATGATCTAACAGATGCAAGAGCAAACTCTAATATACAGATCTGCTCTCAAAGTAAGCAGCTCTGCCAGTGCACTAAAACTAGTCCTGCTGTGCATTGTGAATTATGTCAGTTCATGTTGGTGAAAAGTTTTATACTCTACAGCCTTGGCAAAACCAACACAATTAAGCCTGAATGAGCTGCTGTACCATTCCCTATCCTATATCAAGAGAGGTGTTTAATCYACTTAAGCATGTCAGTGCCAAATACACTAAGGTAATTGCATTGTGGACCTAACAAAAGGGCATCATTTCACTTGCAGCATTTTTGTGACAAGTGATAATGTGCAACGTGGAAAGAAGCCAAGAGTTTCTAATAGCCAGGACTGAGTTTGCTGAGCTGCATTTATGGGGGAGGGGATCTGTAGTTGTAAACATTATTATTTTCTGTGATGAACGAAATGCATATTCTTAAATGTAGCTGGCCTTACTGAGGTTTTCAYTGTGTTGACTACATGAGTAGGAAGTAAAGCTAGCAGAGGCAATAAGGGCCTCCTAATGAGCAGAATTTAAAAGTCAAATACGATCTTCAGTTTTTCTCAAATAGGTTTGAACTAAGCCCCTTAGAGGGCCTGAAGACAAGCCACCACACTGGTCACCAGGATTTATCGGTGAGAGGAGAGCTCTACCCTGCTACATTATACAAGGCATTGTCTCCTCTGTTCCTGACTGAAGGTGACATGCTAAGGAATGGCATGGGGGGCACCCCAGAGACCCCATTAACCACTCAATAGACCCCAGAAATCTGCTGCATTGGCAGACCTCTGCCTCCCTCAGTAGAGCAGGCAATGTGCCAACCTGAAATTGTGCTGTCTCTGCACCAAGTTCTGCTTCTGCACAAGTCCTAGCAACAGTTGCATCCATGAAACGGGAGAATAAATATAGAACTAGCTTTTGAAACTGAAATTCAACAGCCAAGCAGCTGATATCATTATTTATTGGGAGCAGAATCCCCAAGACTGATCTCCTTTAAGTTTCTGCCAGGGAATTTAAATGCCACATGTAAAAATAAGTAATTTTTTAACTTTGCTGATTCTGGCCAGAACTAGTTGCCACTACAGTGAAATAGATCATTCTATCAGTTGTGTGAAACCTGTCAAAGCTCACAGTGAGATGCAGAATTAATGATCTGACCACTTAAGGTCCAGCAGAGGCATTTCTGTATTCCAGAAAGCCTTTTAAGTCATCAGATTTGAAACAAGGAAAATGAAATTCATGAAGAGTTGGTTGCTCTCTCCAATTTATCCCAAGTCCTTCACTGCCATATCGAGGTAATATGAATCAGTGTTTCATATTTGTAACATATCAGGGAGGTTTGATTTGACCGGATGCGAGATACACATCTGCTACAATTATGTACTTCATTCAGCAGTAGTCAAAGGGCTAATTAGAATACACAGCTACTAAATTGTTTCTTTACTGTTCCAATGTGTTTTATTGAAATTGCTATTAAGAACTTTTCCAAGGGGCCATTGACAATGAGATTCTGTGTTAATTCCCAGAGACTGAACAATTTTCTAATATCTGGTAATAAAAACTATTTTTTAAACCTTTGTTGTGACTTCCCTTTTCCATCTCTGGTGGAAATAAAGGATCAGCTACTTCTCAGAGTACCTACCACATCTATCTTAGGCAGCTGTGGAGTTCACATCCCTGAAGGGAAATGTTTTAGCTAAGCTAAACATCTAGGGATGATCATTTATTGTACACAAACTACTAGCAGGCTTTTTCCATACTGCATGTGTACTCCTTCACTTATAATACTTACTTACAAACTATGACTATTACATTTTTGTTGTATGCCCTTGCTGCTATGGTGATGGTATTCGGTGGATGCCAGAATCCCATTATGATTACTTGTATTTTATTTTTCGAGAGCATCTGATGCTTTGGGAGGGTATTTTTTGTGAAGGTATGATCACTTTATGTAAATGTATACCGAGTTACACAATACATGATGTCAGGTAAAGAATAGCATGGAGAGAAAGAAACAAGAATAGCTACCATTATACAATACCTGCCTGCTCCAGTTGACATCTGGACAATTTGAAAATGATTTTCCCCATAGGCAATAGCAATTTTGCCCTTGATAATGTAATCCCCAGAGGATAGGGATAAGGTTAACCCAACTCTACATGTAACATCCAGGAGAACAGAAGTAACTTTGAAGAAGGCCCTAAGCTTAAATTTTAATTTTTTTTTTGTTTAACTTGACTGAAAATGAGGTTGTACCCCAAAGGACACAAAATATGCTACAGGACACAATTAAAGAGGAAATGTGCTGAGTCATGCACACGGATTTCTAATGTCAAATTCTTAAATTCTTGAACRCAAAACTCAACCTTCTGGAAAGAGGAGAATTAAATTTATGACTTCATGCAAGAAATTTTTCTTAAGTTCTTTTCTGAAGATCCTTTAACTAGCTAGCCTGTTTATTATGCTTTTGGACTTGTAGTACCTTGGCTAATGGAGCTTTAAGCTCACTTTTCTTCTGATCATTTAGCTTTTACTAAATTGTTTGACTTTTTATATGCTGATTGGGGAAGGAGGATAGGATAAATGAAAAACAAAAGTACAAATGTAAAGACAGAAAATTGCAAGAAGATGCTTGCATGATGGAGCACCGCCACAGCTTTCTGCATCTGTATTACAGAGATAATTGTGTGGATCAGAAATCCTTTGAACACCTGTACACCCATCAGGTTTTGAAAGCTTTAATGGTTGTACTCTGTGATCTTTAGAAACAATAAAATGTTTTGTAGAACTCACAGAAAACTTTTTGTTATTTTATTGTGTTGTATCTGAGCTAAAAGAAAACTTACGAACAAAAGGCACACACCCACATACAAAATTTTGATTCCGGGATTGCCACTGAGATTAAATTCCATGAGGCAATAGCTGTCTACTCAGAACACAGCTTCTAGTCCTGGAAAATCTTCAAGATGAAAGCATTTCAAATGAAGTCAATTTACCTGTCTAGCATACTGTGCACAAGGCTCATGTAAGCAACAGAATTCTTGTGTTCATTGTGCGTTTCAAAAAAAATATTGTAGATAAATAAAATCAAATATTTTTAAATATGGTGAAAGCTCATCTAAGCTTTATTTTATTAAAACATGGTTGGTTTTGACTCTTTGAGTATAAAACCAAACCATCAAAATATATATGGAAATGAAAGTTCTATGAGAAAAGAGTTKTAGGATTGATGACTAGGATTGGCTACTTAGCAGCTTAAATACATCTAAAGGGAGATGGACTTAAGATCCATGAAAACTCATCTACTACCACAGAAAAGCATTTGTACAATCAGCCAAAACATGTAAACAAAAAACTGATCTGGCAACCTCAGTTACTTATTTCTAACAGAGTGTGTTGGAACCACAAAGTCCTTTTCTATCATTCTGCATAAATTTTATGCAAATATCATAGAATGTTAAAATAAAAAAATTCAAAAGGACCCTACAATAGAAACACTCCTCTGAAAACTTATTCCACCATCCACTGTACAGGGGCAGTAAGAAGGAAAGAAAGCTGAAACTGGAAAACCATCCAGTAATGGAGGTAAGGGGATGAAACAACACAGAGGAGAAAAAAATTACAGTTCCCTGCCCTCATATCTGAGAACTCTGGTCAGGAGCAATAGTTGGAATAAAGTCACAGAAGCCATTAGGAAGCCTCACAAATCCTAGCTGGGATGCTAGGGCAGCTGAAAGAAATCTTAAGTATGATGTTGACTTTGTTTTTAACTTTTTGCAGTATTTTTTTCTACCATGAAAGCCTATGTTGTAAAAACCATTTTAATTTAAATCTAGCTTAGACTTGAAGTTGCTGATCTAATTCAACAAAGCCATTTATCTTAGAAGTAGACTGAAAAAAGATATTATTGGAACAGGATTCCAAAGAGTTACTCAGTAAGTCTCTGCTGAAAYTGCACAAGATGACATGAGAGCTGATAGTCAGAAGTTCAGGAAAATGTGGGCTCTCAATAGTCTGGAAAACTCTCTGGCATCATGACAAGGCAGCAGATCCTTACAGATTTCATAGCAAAGATGATTGGACAGGCCTACAGCTGATGCAAATATTGCTTTAATAAAATGAGCCAAGATRCTCCATCACTGAAGACTCTGTGCCAACTTCTTCAGAATCTTCAATTCAAAATACTATTTTTCTTGGCATAAGCACAAAAACTGGCAGAACAAGAAGAAAAATTGCTAAATAGCTTTTTAAAAATCTACTAGTACCCCTCAAATTAAATATCATAATTGATCTGGGAAAATTATATGTAACTCCAGACATCCCCAAACGACTGTTAATTTCTGAGAGATTCAGGATGAGACCCTGGCTCAAAACTATAAACCAGATGCAAAATTRTTTTGAATGTTCATGTTCCCTTATGCAGAGTTTGGTTTCTAATAAATACTCTAATAAATACTGTAAATAAATAAATTAGTTATTTACAATAAATAAATAATGACATCCAGAGTCACTTACACCTAGGTAGGGATATGCACTCACCATTATTACAGGAGATACATGTAACTGGTTTTATTCCCCTTGTCCATTCAAAGACAACCTACTTGAACAAACAGATWTAAATATTCATTGATTGTTTATAGGTCTCATTTTCTGAGATGGGCCTTTAGTTGCCAACAAGGTCACCCAGCTTTCTTGACTATTATTGGTTAATTTGTTACATTCAATATGGTCTCTCTTATTAACCCATCTATTAATCTAGCTGTCCTTTTCAGATAATGTAATACCTTCATACCCATTTCCCTTATCAGCTAAATTAATTTTGCTCCATTGGAGCAACCACATTAATCTTGCACTGTAATGTGAGATAAGATATAAAAATGCAGCCATGAAAATTTAGGTATGGACTCATTTCTGATAATGTGACACATGAATTTGAGGAAATTCCAAAGCCATGACTGCATCTGGGCAGTAGGTCTGCAGCTCAAAGTAGCTGGTGCTGGCAATCTGACACCAACGCTGTAACAATAACCCTGAATTTAATGCATGTTAGTGGTCAGAGAGCATGCTTTCAGTTTCTATTCAACAGGAGGTAATCTATCTCATATTCTCCAAAATCATTCCATAGTGTGAACCAAAGATTAATAAATAGGGATGATCAGGAGACCCTTCTCTCTCCCTTCTGGCGTAGATGCATCCTGACTTGCAGGAACTTTGCAGAGTTCTCTCACTTCTTTACTTAAAATTACAAAATAGCCATTTCAGTGTTACCAGAAGAACAACAGTTCTGTTCAGCCTCATAGGTGGGAAGGAAATTGCCACTGGTGTCCTAGAGCAATGGAATAATGGGGTGATTATATGGATAGTGGAAGCAGAGATTTTGCAGAGGGTGCAAAGACGAGACCACACGAGTTCAGTAGATTTCTGCGTACTTGCAAGTTAGCTGCCAAGGGATGACAGAGAGAGAACTTTATATTTGAAAAACAAGGTATTCAGAAAGTGACATTGACATTTGTTGGCTGCAATGCTAACAGAGGAGCTACCTGCAAGCTAATCACCACATGGGATAATAGATCACTGTGAAGCTGAGCTGTGATACTTTTAAATGACCTCACAAAGCTGAGATTCACTTACTTGTAGTTACGACACACAGCACAAAGACTATTAGACTAAAGCAGTTATTCTGTCTCCTTGTGGAATCATGATTATTTGATAGACTGTTTTATTTGACATGAGTGGTTTTCAATTAAAAGAAACAATCACATTGACTGACATTAATTGCACTTATGTTCTTCAGCTAATAATCTTCACATCCCACAGCAGCCTTTCTGATGGTTTTGCTTGACCTTGATATCAAACTAAGCATCCTACAGCTCCTCAGGTCATCCTTTTGCATTCTTAGCCACCACTGCAGCTTTTCCAACTTCTACTTAATAGCAATTTTGTCATATTACAAAGTATATTAAATGCTGGCTTCAGCAGTTCAAAGGGCTCACCATCAAGCTGTAGTAATATTTCTCACCAGTGACTTTCCCATAGGCAAGCAGTGCTGAATATTCAGGATAAACTGCATATATGAAGTCTGGAACATGAAGTCGAAAAGGACAAAGTGACCAGGTTAGTCGCCAAAAATTTAGGTTGAGAGAGACAAGAGAATAGTATCYGCTTTTACAAAACTTCACTTCTTTTTATAGGCACACTGGGAAACTGAACTCAATAAAGCTTTAAAATACTTTGACAAATACCTCGGCAAATCTGTTTGTGAAAGATGCAATATTTGTCTGCACATTATATAAATATCCATTGTGGTTCACTATTAGTATCTGAATTAAAACAAGAAGGAAAAATCCTAAATCTTCATCTTTCTAAGYGGAAAGATTTTCTAATGGACTATGCGCAATACAAATTTCACTTCTGAAACTTTTAACACAAACTCTTTGGCTACTTTATTGACATCTTTACAGAGACAAGGATGTTAAAGAGTTTAAAAAATTGCCTTCTAGCAAAAATAAGAAAAATGTCAGTACATGTGATTCTATTTAAGAGAAAGCAAGGGTTTCTAAATGTTTTCTGGAGGCATTTCAAAGTTATTTTCCAAATATACAAAGGAGATGCTCATGTGTAAATTGTTAGCAGTGTAAGACACATCGCTACAACAGCAGGGAAACTTGATACTATGGAATTCACACATCACAGTTACTTACAAGTGTAGGAAGAAAGTGGAGCTTTGAAATCCTGAGGGCTCAGGCCCTTTATATTGACTTGTCATTTTAAAAAGCTTTGTTTTCAAAAGAGGAACATTCCATAAATGCTGATAAAGAGTGAGAAGGCTTCTATAACTGGACAGCACGCACAGTAAAGCTAAATCTCAACCATTCTTTTAAAATGCATGTACCTTTCTGTCATGTTTTTTTTCYTCTTACATTGACAGCTATCCACAGTGACTCAAGGTTGCTTTACCTCAAAGTACAGATTCTGAAAATTTGTGAGGAAAACTCAACGAGAAGCCCCAATCACTGTTTCTTATAATCCATCCACTGCATACTTTCAGATGTTTTTTCTTTTGCGGAAGAATGAGCACCCAGAAGTTCCTTTCCCAAGCAGCTGATTAGAGCCAAGCACTCAGCCTGGACCAGTGGGTGAACAGAGGGTGAAGGATGTTAAGCACAGAGCTAGTTTGCCTGTCCTTTTGCTACTGCTCTGGGATCTAAAGAGCCATTGCTGTCTCAAAAGCATCTGCACGGGACCTTTATGCAAGAATGAATTTTATTTGATTCTAAATAGACTTTAAAGGCAGTGAAATGCATGTCACTGATCTGCACCCTGGGAATCTGTCCAATAAAGACAGGCTGCCTATTTATTAGGCGCTGATTATGTGTCACACACATAGTCACCCAACCTTCAATTATATTAAATAACCTAAAACTAGAGTCTAGTATGGTTCATCTGACTTAGCCTAGGAAGACAAGGATACAAAAGCTTGAATCAGATAAAGCCACTCCTTTTAGGGGAATGGAGCACATGCTGTAAAAATATTTTAAGTATCATGCTCAAGGAKCTACTTGACCGGCAAATACAACTTCTTGAAGCGAAGGATTATTTTCCCTATATTCTGGTCAGAGTAATGGTTTTATATTATGCCTTTTATTAATACAGATTTTCACACATTTTTACAACTAATTTTTAAAGGCTCCAAACTAAAATCAAGGTGACAATAATTCCTCTTTAAAGAGACGAAGAGCATGYTCTCCCCTCGTCCTGTCCTCACCCTCCTAAGGCAGGCAGGTGTCCAGTGTCATAAGGCAGAGTTCCCAAATTCATTTTCATTTGAAAATCTTTCCCCCCAAAACATTATGTTTCCAGCCCTCACCTAAAGATGAGATTGATTCAGTGTAGTGTCCTGCAATTGTCACTTCATCCAACTACTTCCAGCGCTCCAAAAACCAAATCTGTTTCCAGAGCAGCTTGTGAAAATTCCTACTTGGGGCATGGCATTCATGCTTTTCAGAAAGGATTAGACATCCTTACAGATTTTTATTGTGTTTCCAATTAAATCACAGGATTTTTTATCTCTTACACTGGGATGTCCTTGTGCTATGCTAACTGGTATTAACAGCTGAACTGTGTCCACTTGTCCATATAAAAAGAAAGAAAGTCTGAGCACTTGGCTGCTCTGTATCATTTGAACAGCACTTTTCTGCCTTGTCATTACAGACAAAACCACTACAATGACTCTTTTAATGTAGTAACAATAAAATTGTTACCACTAACAGAATGAGTCAGAAGTCCCTGTTTGATAACGTACCAGCAGATACCAGTTCTTAGCATGAAGTGACAGGATAAGGTCCATAATAGCCCTGTATGCACACATCTTCTTTCAATATTAATGTATGTCATGGGGCAAAATGCCTGAAGAGCATAATTAAAATTTTCCCTTGAGAACAGTTCAAATCATGCTTTAGAAGTCTTGATATGGCAGCCACCTGAAACCACTTTAGCTTCAGAAGCTTTTCTTTCAGAGTTGTTTTGGGGTGCTCAGCGCATATCAGAGATACTTCATGCCATTCCAGCTTGCACACTTAATAGGCCATTTCTTTTTCCTTTGATAATTTTGCTTACACATGTAAGAAAACAGTAGGAACTGTGTCAGAACATTACTCGTACAAAATGCCTGGCATAGAAAGGATAATTTGGAATGGATCAGAATTCAGGTCTAGTAAATGTTTCTTTAATTTAGTAGTACTTTAAACAACTGCAAACACCTTCTAGTGAGGAACTCTCATAAGGCACTGCCCCAATATGTGATTGAAATGCAAAGTTCCACTGAGCAGTCTCTTGATTTTGGACCTACCTTAGACTCACWGGCAGTAAATATGCACTGCTGTAAAGCATTTTTTTTTTCATTCACTGYTGTTTCTTCAGTAATTTTGCAATCTTGGACTACCATTATTTTATCTTAAGTGTGGATTATGTTTGAACAACTGCCAGATGCTCTTCAACATCTGACCTATTGTAGCTGATACAGGGGTTTCTACTGTTCATGCAGAGGACAGAAAGCCTCCTCAAGGGTATCTGAGGCCTCACCTTTGTGATTCTTGCCATGTTATTTATTCATGCCTCAATATGTCCATGTGAAAATCATTGTCAGGTTAATCCTGACCCTAAAAGTATGGCAAAGTGAAACAGCAGTACAGAGTTTAAGGAAGGGGCAATACAGCTGCAGGTTTTTCACAGAAAACAGCAATAGAWTAGTTTGTCTTCCTTCGAGTTTTCACCAAACTTCCCACAGTTTTTATCAGCTATGCTGTTTTCACAAATGAAACCACAGGCTAGGGCTGTATTGCTAAAAAGCATTATTGGATATTCATATTTTTTGTTGTTTTCTCACTTCCCATTCATGAAAATTGGTTAAGACACTGCAGACATCTGATGGCAAGAATGGAAAATCTGGAGGTTTGATATACAATATTTATCCAGACACATTCGTTTCTTACTTAGACTGTGTTAATTTTTTTTTCTGGTAACATTTCATGGTCTTGTGAAATGAGCTGAAGAGAATGGGAAGTCCATGGAAACATTTTAATTCAGAGTCATACTACCCTTAGAAGGACTCATACAGATGCATCAGTTAATGTTCCTGACACAGACTCACTTTGTCCAAATYGCAGTACAACATTTCCAAGATTGGCTTATAAAATAACAGTTGCACTAGAATTAAAAAAGAGATAGCTTTATTAATTTAATACTTTCTGTAGTTTCCTCTGTCACCTGATCTTTGACCTGAGTAAATGTATTTTCAACCAGATGTTACAAAAGTATGTCAGTTCTTTCAATAGGGTTCGCTAAGCCTGGAATGTGTTGGCAGATACATTAATGATCTTTAGGAAAACAAATCCRTTTAATTCAGAATACCCACTTACCACATCTTACATGATTTTCAGCCAAGATGTCACTGGGACTGTCTTTAAATCAAACCAAGCTAACAAGAGGAAAGGAAGTAAGTAATAGAAGACATTCAGCAATTATCACCCTTTTAACAGTCCTGGGGAATTAAGACCATAAGTTCTGTACACTGCAAAAATATCCCACTGATATATGTTGTGCAGTTCCTTATTAAATAATTCCCAAGATGTTTCAGACCTTATTTCTTAAAAGGATAATTGTATTTCTTAGAAAACATAGGAATACACTTCTGCCATTAGCATCACAGATGGCCAGTGCTTCCCTTGTTCAGCAGCTTCAGTGGAAGCTGTGCTGAGGAGGAGTGGGCTCCATGTCAGGAGTATTTATGTAGAGTGTTTAAGCATTGCACAGCCCTTCTACTGCAAGCTTCTCTGGCAGTGTTTCAGCATTAATCAACAGTACTTATACCAGAATGGAAAACTCAAAAGTAAAATGCCTTGTTAAATACAAATCATCAAACRGAAAAGAAAAAACAACCCCTACAAAGAAATCAAGATCTTCAGAAAGAAAAATCAGAGTGAAGATTGTCATTTTCTTTGCCTTGAAATGATACTATAATGATGGCTAAATTAGATTAGATGGGCCTCAGTCCATCATTATAAGAAAAATAATATTCCACTTAAAACACAACATACTTTTACTGTTCAGCACAGTAGTTTTTAAAAAGAACAACAATTACACAGCTTATTGATGCTATTGCACATAGATCTGCAAAATTATCTTCATATTATAAAAGCAATATCTACCCTAAAGAGATTTTCTTTTTTGTTCACTTACAGAAGACCAGAACTGCACTCAAAATTATTTGTCCACAGAGTCCAAAACAGTATAGCATATTTGACTGCTGAGATGAGCATAATTTTTTCATATTTTTCTGTTCTTTTTGTCATTTCAAGAGGTATATAGGCAGGTGGCCAAAAATTCCAAGCATGGA
This sequence comes from Parotia lawesii, assembly GCA_003713295.1. NCBI lineage: Eukaryota > Metazoa > Chordata > Aves > Passeriformes > Paradisaeidae > Parotia > Parotia lawesii. The sequence goes on along the minus strand of RAHM01000191.1, from coordinate 123,574 downwards.
TGAACAGYTCACAAATGAAGAATCTCAAAAAACTTTTCATTCAGATGTACTCACATGATGATAAGGGGAAATAGAAGGGTAATTTGGTGGGAAGAAAATGTAAGTGTAATAGCTTTTTACAGTAGTGGAGGAAAGATGTTCTAATCATTCTTCAGACTACTCAAGGGAGAATGCTTTCTGACAGTCCCAGGCTATGCTGCTTCACCAGACTCCTGTTTGTGCCAGAATGAGGGATAAAACCTAGCATTTTCCATTTATAACTTTCCTACAATAGTTCTGATTTCCCATTAGATCATTATAGTGAATAATATTTCTGATCCAGACATACTTTCTTAGAAATTAAAATCACTTATTTCCCCTACAGAATTGCTTGTTCTTAACCTGCCCAAGTGCAAAGCTTACTTAGATGTCATCTTCAGTTCAGTACATGATCCTGCAGAGTTTATGGAATTCGTGCTTTTAACTAAAACATCCTTAGTCTAGGGGGTTTGTCTTGAAAATTGAATGAATTGTGATCTGAATATAACTTTGATTTCAAATTTTGATGTCTAAAACCTGTTTACATCCACGGTTTTCTTCCTGGCTCAACTCAGTTCAGCACTAAATAAGGCAAGTTCAGGACAGGGACAGATTCCATACTTATTTTTTACATTAAACAAGGAATGCTGTAGTGTAGTTTTCTTTAGTAAACAAACATAGGGAAAGAGCAGCCATTTGGCTTAGAAGCTGATATTATTTATTAATTCTGAAGAAATCCAGCAAAAGGATAGAAATGCTCTGAGCAGAATAGGGATGATTTTATGACACATTATCTGTAATCCGTTGCCCACCTTCATCCTCTGGAATTTGATCTGGTGCATAAAGAGGATGCAAAACTTCTCTGCATTCCAAGGAAAGCACTTCAGATGAGAAATGCTGCTCCCACCATAGTAGGCACTATGGGACCAAATAATTTCAGTGCCCTGTATCTCAGCTACAGTTTGGGGAAGGCTCAGGGGTACAGATCTCAAGTGGACAGAGATGCCTCCTTTGCCGTCTGGTTTCTGACACCCAAGCTACAGAAAGTGCACGTGATTGTCGTGTTTCTGTCCATTTCCTTGGGGTTAGCTCTCACTTCAGACACCAGGCCTGCGGTGCTGACTATGTGCTTTACAAGCTGGTGCTTGTTTAAAGGCATGCCTGACTTAGGTTAAACATGTGGCTTGAATTAAGGCATGATTAGTAGGCTTCTGCCTACTGTACAGATAATACAAAAAGAAGGATTGCATCACTCTGCTTGAAATGCAGCATGGTGTCAATAAAATACGTGTTAAAAGATTTTGATCCATTTTCTTTTAAACAGTCTCAATTTCAAGACCTATAACCAATAGGATCACCATGAGACAAGCTTCTCAAACACAATACTATTCTGGAAACTATGGTTGCAACTGCTCACAAGTAGAAGCTTGCACAAGTTCCCAGTTGCTTTAAAAGCTTTAAATAGATTGGGACTATCAATTGGTTCCATGTGTTCCTCTCAGACATATCAGCTTTTATGAAGACTTTTTCCCAACTAGAAGAAACCTGCTTTTGGAAGGGCCTGATAGGTTACTAGATTTTTCAAAAACTAGCTGAATTTACKTTCCAGATTGGCTGAAATCATAAACCATTTAGATTATTTCATTACTRACTATTCTGTCCCAGCTGTAGTTGGCTTCAGCTGAATACACTGAGGTTGGAAGATTGATCTAACCATTCAAAGCCGTTCACACTTTGATATAGCACATATAAAGCTGGTGGGGCTTCCAAACAGTTTAGTGATTAACAAAAGTTAACAATGTGAATTGTTAAAAAATTATAAAGGCAATGATAACGTGCTGGTTTGAAAGTTATGGGAAATTGCCTCCAGGGATATGTTCACATTATATTTTCTCTTTTCTCTTTCCAACACCGACCTAGAAAACTGAGGTTCTTGTGCAATTACAGTTTCAGGAGGTGAGGCTTCTGAGAAAACTCTAAATTTTGCAACATTAGTCATGCTGAGGTAAAGACCTACTTCACTCCAGTTAAGTATCATTGTTCTTGAGTACAAAGTAGAATGTGAAACAGCAACTTTTTGATTTTACCCAAACCCCTAGCTTCCATTATTTAAAATTTTGCCTGCAAAACCATCCAGTGGAGTTTGCAGAAAGATTGAACATATTTTTAAGGTGTGACTTGTCACTTGCACTTCTGATACAGAAATGGTAGTAATATATGGTATCCCAAAAGGAAGAGAGGACTTCACTTGTACAATTTTCTGCTTGTATGAAAATGCTCAGCTTGCATTAGTCCTCCAGAATCTCACATTAAAATTTCCTTTTTAGCCACAATAAATGACACGCTTTTACACAGTCTGGGAAGTTTCTTTAGTTTGAAAGCTGCTGTGGAAATTTGCCCCATTCAGGGGTCAAAGAGAATGGAAAAATCCATTTGAGGTTTGCAGCCTCTGGTTGCTGRCTCAAGTGGACGCAGAGGCTGCTACATGCCTGACCAGACTGTGCACTGTCACTCAAGTGTTGCCAGCTTAGCCTTTAATAAGGTAGCTTTTAAACAGTTGTCTTAAGCTTAGATACCATGTTGATCTTTTGGCATAGGACGAGTATCAAATAAATTTAAAYAGGAAATTTATTTCAAAGCTCTTCTCACTAGGCATCAGACTAGAAAATCTGTACAGTGCATTTTTAATAGAAGCTAGATTTGGGTTAACTGGTTTTAGTTACTAAAGTATGAAGGCTGCRACATGGGGAAACAGCTCCAACAATTATCATGATGCACACAGAAATGTCAGACTGCTTATGCTATTTGCCTCATAGTTTCACAACACTTAAGGCCAGGGGAAAAAAATTAGTTCATCTTATTCAACATGTACTTCATAGATCATTGTATTTCACTGAAACCAATTTTGCTAATTTTCTTTAAACTACCACTTTTCAATCCTCCAAAGATTTTAAATGACAGTTGAAATGTTAAAAAACACAGTGTTTCATGAAYATAGCTTTACTCAGAAGAACACCAGGCCAGCTCAAAGCACAGCTTATCGACCACTGACAACCCACTTTTACTTTTGATTAAGCCCTACTTCTTGAGAGAAAGGCAAAGAACATTTAGGCAATTGCACATCATCCTGCATGACCCAGGCAGGCAACCCACTGCAGCACAAGACTTCCATGCTGTCACAGGCACCAGCAATTTGTGCAAGTGTCTTTTGACAGAGCTTCTAAAGCTTTAGTGAGGTAATGACAATTAAAGATAAAATACAGAAAAGGAAGTTGGGGAAACGATCCTAGAAGCCGTGCAAATTCCTAATCAAAAATATGATATTAAAGGATACAAAATAATAATATATCTCTGGCCATACCCTGATGTCAAGTCTATTTTTGCACACTTCGGTCAATTGGGAAATAAATAAACTCCATATTTTTTCATATTGGTCAAACTTCACAACTGCAACCAGGTCATGCTGCAGAGAAACAAAACCTGATCTTTTTCTGGCAGATAGTGACAATTTCCTTCTGTGCTGTGGACTGGAGAAGTTTGAGTGTTGCTGAGTATCAGATGGTAGCTGCATTCCTCCGGGGCTGTATCTAAGCTATGAGGACAGCTCTCCCTTGCTTACCATTACGCCAAAGTTAATGTGGGAGGAGGTTTCTGGTTTTCAGAATTCAAAGTGAAAGGATAGGGGTAGAGAGAGAAGCAAAGATCATGATCAGCAAGAAGGGCTTCCTGTCACTCTGCCCTGCAGAAGGAAAACACATTGTCATTTTTCTGCTGGTTTGCTGCATATTCTAATTTTATTCTTTACTGTTTTCATTGYCATACAAAGAATTTTGCTGTTTTCAGTGTGTTTTTTCTCTATTTGTCTCCGCATATATATAATATAGTTGAAAATATAGCAGCAGTCTTTCAGTTTTCTTTTTTGTCAGAAAAAAACTTACTTATTAACAACTTTTACTTCCTTATAATGTCATTTTCTAAAAAAATACAAAAAAGACCTGATATCATGGAGGACCACCCYATTAATACTAATTGGTTTTAAATGACTAGTCTGTTTTAAAGGTTATGCAATTATTAGAATGCTTCTTCATTCTCTTGAACTAGAGAGGAAAGACATTTTAACCACGGATAAAATTCAAAACTGGCAAATTCAGCCCAGTAAGTTACTGCTGTATGAGTCAATAATTTATGAAACATAAGGAGCACAAAGAAGTGTTGCCAGGCTGCCCAAATTTTTCAGTCTGTATTTTGTGTTATGCTATAGAAATTGCAGTCATTCCAATTYCTGATTAGGATAATTTGCTATCATTCCCTATGCCCATGTATAAAGCTCTTTTAGAATGAATAATTAGTAGTTCACTTACATATATCACTTTCTGTATCAGAGTGAGCTTCATGAGTTTAAGGACTTTTTTTTTTCCCTTGGAATAGGCTGAGGCAAAAATCCATTTCCTCAGATAAGCAATTTCCTCGTTCACAGTTACACAGCATAGCCACGCCATTGCGACGACTTTAATGTGGCCATTACAGGGCATTTCAGTAGCAGGGCACAAAAACATCTTTTTGCACAAGTGTCAACAGTGCTGAAAAATATATCAGTCTCTCCCTGTTAGTAAGCATGAGATGGCACAAACCTTTGCAAGATCTTGCCTGAATCATAGATTTTCGTAAGTCATTCTATCGTCAGAGGAACGGTTAAGCAACCCTGGCAACACAATACTTGTTTACTTGCATAAGAAAACAGCAAAATAAAATCTAAATAAAATGTGATCTCTTCTAAAAATGCAGTTTAGCTGCCTTAATAGCTGCCAAAAACTCTACTTGAAAAACATGAGCCATTTGAATAGCCTTCTGAAGCCTATTCTGCCTGCAGCTCTACTATTGGTGGTGCATGCACAAGATGGATTGTGTGCCACATTAGCAGCAACTTTACATCTCAGATTCAGACACCAATCTTGCCAAATCAGCTGCAGCTTCCTCTTCCTAAGAATGAACAGTGTATGTTATATCCCAAGCAATTCTTAGTAGTGTTCTCACGGCTGAGCAAATATCAAAAAATACAATGTCTCTTGAAAAATTAAACAAATAAAGTTATGTTTAGATATCTTCTGAAACAATGATATTTTTTCTCTCCTAATCTTTAATATATTTTGCCATACATCAAGTACTGTGTCCAGTCCTGGCCCCCCACTTCAAGAAGGACACTGAGGTGTTGGAGCATGTCCAGAGGAGGGCAGTGGAGTTGGTGAAGTGTCTACAGAGTAAATCTTTTGAGAAGCAGCTGAAGGATCTGGAGTTTTTTTAGCCTGGAGAAAAGGAGACTTAGGGAGGAGGACCTTATCACTCTCTACAACTGCCTGAAATGAGGTTGTAGCCAGGCGGGGCTCAGCGTCTTCTCTCAGGCAACCAGGGTCAGGATGAGAGGATGCAGCCTCAAGCCACACCAGGGGAGGTTTAGGCTGGACACCAGGAGGAATTTTTTCGTTGAAGAGATGATTAGGCATTGGAATGGGCTGTCCAGGGAGGTGGTGGAGTCATCATCACCTGGAAGTGTTCAGGAAACAACTGGACATGGCACTTAGTGCTCTGATTTTGTTGACATGATGGTGTTGAGTCAAAACTTGGACTCAATGACCTTGGAGGTCTTTTCCAACCTTAATGATTCTGTGTTTCCATGAAATATTTCAATTGTACCTCAATCATTGTACCTCAAAAGAAAGAGTGTGTGTCATATTCCAGTGATCCCCACATGTTTTGGCAGTCCTCATGTAAAGCTCTTGTAGGAGCATGGCTACATATGACATTTCAGCTCCCTTCACAGATCAGAGTCTGTTTTATGCCTAGCACGAGAGAGAGTTCATTAGCTCTGCTGACAGTACACTGGAAATACACAAGCTTGCACTGCCTAAACCACTTTCCATACCAAAGCTGGTTTTGGTTAGCCAGAGAAATGTTTAACTTGTTTTTTAAAACACTTCCTATAAGGCAATTTCCATTTACTGCATTCCTACAGAAAACAGTTCTGTTTCATGACCACCAGAGAAAGTTTACTATGACCTAACATCCAGTGGAACAAAATTACTCCTTGTCCTTTGGGCTAGGCAGGACATGTGCAGCAGTTCCCAAATTCCCGAAACACAACTCAGGGCCCAGAAATATCCAAACAGAACACTTTTGCTTGACTTTGAAGCCCTGAGGTAGTACATACCTGAAGCAGATCCATTTTCATTTGGCTGCGTCTGAAACCTGACAGGCTTAAATGCTCCTTCCTTTGGCAAAGTAGAGGGTTCCTGAGGACAAGATTGCAAAACAGCAAAATAAGACAATCAAATTAAATTCTAGATAACACTTATAAGAATTAATTAACCTATTTGATTTTCTGTGTTTCTCAGTCATCTGCAACTTCAATCGCTGACAAATCTGCCACCTCCATTTTTTCCTTTAAGGTTCTCTCCACATCCCTTCAGTACTTTCTCCCCATAATTTACATAGAACTGCTCTTTGTCATGTTGTGGCATTTTAAAGGCCGCTACAGTATTTTGCAAGTCATATATCAAAAGAAGCCTTTGTTGTTCATACACTTTAGAAATGTTGCAGCCCATTAGCACACTTTTAGTTGCCATCCGGGAGGCCACATGTGACAGCTGAACTGCACAGATGGAGATATGTCATAGTCCTTTGTTTAAATCACCTCTCCTCCTTTCGACCCGGTTGTGTCTCATGCTTTCCCACTAAAAGCTGTGGCTTTCTGACAGCAAAGATGTTGTGAATCCCTAGCACAAGGTAGTGGAAAAAAATGGGACAAGCTAGAGCCCAGAGCTCTACTCTGTTGTAGCCTAGAGCAACAACAGAAGCATACTGAAAATAAGAGGGTTTCTCTCTTACAGAACGGGTTGATATCTCTAGTGAGACACCAGACTGAGCAGGAGAACTGTCTAGGGAGGACAAGCAAGGTATCTAACCTGATGAGGTTGACTGCATCCAGAAACTACAGCCCAGACATCCTCTGGAGTAAAAAGTTCAATTAACTGCTTGCTGTCCTCACCCTTGTGTACCTATCCAACTGTGCATCTGCTCTGTGCACTTGCTCTTTCTGAACACAGGCAGAGAGGACTGACACCATAAGACAGTCTGCTTTTAATAAGACACTTCTGTTATTGTAATGCAAAGGTCTATTCCAATATTTGCAAGTGCATTGCAAAGCTGAGGGGTTCATAAAAACATCTGGAAAAAAAAACCAACAAGAAAAGAAAGAATTGAGCCTCACAATTGTTTATTTTAAAATCAGGTGAGGTATAAAAGAATTAATGCTACCTTTTTTATTTGAAGTTGTGTTTAAATTTAGCCATGTATTGTGTTGTTACATAACACAAACAGCTGTAAAACTTTGTAAAAAAAAAAATTAGGATCTTTACTTTTGTCCAAGTTTGTGCTAAGAGATTCAGACTTTGTCCTACTTATAAAGCCACTTCAGATAAGGGTAGCCTACTTGCATCTTATTACTTTTCCAAAATAGAACAAAGCAAAAAAAAATCTTAAAAGAAAATGGACTGAGTGGGAAAAGGGAATCTCTTTCCTAGAAAATTATTCCAGATGCAGCCAGCAAAAAAAAAAAATACACAAACTAGGAATAAAAGCTTTCACTAAAATAACTGTGGAATGTTAACTGGATTCTAGGATCTCTGCAGATCCTCCATTTCTTCTCTCACTCCAATAGTTTATCTGTGCTAGGCCTAGGGAAACAAACAAACAAAAAATCTGGTAAAACATTGTTAAAAACAGAAACTTCAGAAACTGTAAGTTCACATGGGAACTACCTGAAAGCTGACAGTCTGAAATTATTTCAAACTGCATTGAACAACTGATACAAATATGGTTTGTTTTCTCTTGCTTCAAGAAGGCCAAAAAATTAGCCAAAGTTGTGTTCTTCCACTCCTTCAACACTGCATCCTAATTACTGAGAGGACACCTAGGAAACACTCACATGTTGGGTTTAGCGCAGTAAATCTCATTATCTTTTCACAGTGATCTGTTGATATGTTCAGTTCAAAGATAGGGTGTGTTGCAGGAATCAGATGACCAGTGGATGCAACAAGAATGTGGATTGTAGAGAACAAACGGCCTGAGACTATAAGGGACATAAATGAGTACCTCACCTAAGTGTTTCAGGGTATCAAAAAATTCCCAGCTCACATTCACTCACAACTGAAGGCATTTTTCTTCTTTATCCAGGCTAAATGTTTCCCTCCATGTGTATTAAGGCCTATTAATTGTTTTGTGTTTGATCAAAACCTGATTAAATTGATTAATTTACTCTTCTTAATGAAGAAAACAGCCCCTCTCTTAAGAGTTCGACTACATACAAAAAAAACTTAACTTTCAGTAACAGGAGAGAGGGTTTCAGGGTTTTTTTCTATTATGTAACTTAAGAAAATGAGATTTGTCTTAAAGAAAGTGAGAAGTTACTTTTTAAAAGAAATTATAAACTAAGGTTAACTAAAAGAATTTATTATGTAAAATTTCTATATTTTCTGTAATAAGTGGCCTAGGAAGTAATAAATTTCCAATCATGCAATCATGCTGAGACCAGCAGATAATTTACAACTCAGTTCTTCTAAATAAACTTTAAAGTACTCCTCTTTGGCAATGTTTCTATCACAGCTAAAACATGCATGTATATGTTAGAGTGCAAAAAGATTTTAAAAAATCTCAAGAACTCACTCATCATGGAAGCTGAGATTCTTTGGGGACATTCAACCATACATACAGAAAACTTAACAGCTGATACCTTAATTTCCCTCCCAAATATTTCATCACAGACTGTACTTTAATGCCATAATAAATGCAATGCAGCAGAGGTTCCATGTAGTTCCYAAAGATTCCACGTAGGTTTCCCCCAGGCAACTGCACCCCTATATCAAGTACTAGACCCGCATAAGGGGGAACGTGTGAGGAGATGTGTATCTATGGAAACATCCATGTTCATTGCCAGGAGGTGCTGTTAGTCACAACAGCAAAAACAACCAGAGAAATTAAGGTCTGTATTAAGACAGATAAGATGTAAATCATCTCCAAAAATCACTAATCCAAACTCTTCAAACACTAAAGGTGCCTAAAGGGATTAGCGGCACCTTTAAACAAAGTGAGTCTGGAAGGTCCCAGTACCTTCCAATGCTCCTCAGCGTGCATTTGCAGMCTCCCACAACACCTGTGGCACAGAGCAGGCACCTGCTTTCCATGGCTGTGCACAGAAGGGATGAGGCCCCACAGAATAACTCACGGTGTAGAGCAAACTGACCCTCGCTGGAGCCACCTAAGCTGCACTGACAGGGGCCACGGTTCAAGCAGTGCAGCGTGAGGACCCTGTGGTGGAGGAGCAGCCCTCCACTCCTGCCCCATCTGGCTCAGGTGCCAGTGTCTGTGCATCTGCTGGCAGAGGGTGACCTGGGACAACAGCTGTGCCCACTGTAGCTGGAGGGCAGGATGGGGAGATAGAGCAGCAGACAAACTGCTGGACCCCTCCCCTGGCAGAGAAGGTGCATGCCAGAAATTACCTGGGCACCACGGGCTGAGAGAAGCTCCATATCTCCAGAGCCAGAACCCAAGAAGGGTCAGTCTGCTGGGCTCGGAACTGGGTAATGGGCAATGACCAGCCACAGTTCAGAGGCTGCTGGGTGTTTGTGGGAGCCTCTCAAGGATGCACAGCCTCACTGCTCCTTCCTTGTGAGCTGGAAGCCATTAACAGGTTCCCTGCATTTGATATTATCTACATATTTTGCCTCTTTTCCTCTTACCCACTGTGTCTGACTTAGATGAGTAAAGCTCTATCCTCTGTTATAGAAGGATAAAATAAAGGAACTCCGGAGAAGATGAGAAGTTACTCCAGGTGGTATTTGAGGGTTAATGGAGTAAAATTTGCTTCTGTGCCTGCAGCTACTGCCATTCCTCTGCTTGAGTAATAGAGCCTTAAACATTTAAGTGATGGATGTTAGTGCATGCCAGCTGCAAACCAACAGAGCAGGCTGTAAACACATTTTACCCGTTTCTCTCTTTGTTTTTTAATGCACTCTTTTTCTCAGCCGAGATGCTCTCGCCTCTCCAGCATTGATTCACACTGACATGAGCGGGCCCAGTCACCCAGGGCAGGGGAGGTACAGCTTCATATGACTCACGGTGTTCAGCAAGTTTTAGTCATCAGGCTTACAGGAGCACTATGGTCAGCACCCCAACTGCAGCATTTCACCATTGCAAACTTTCTCCCCTCTTCCTTCAGCTGGAAGAAGCCATTCTTGTGTATCCGCAGGATATTTTCGTTAAGGTGGCTGAAGTGCAAACATATGTACCTTTACATACCCCCCCAGCAGCAATTTCAAGAGAATCATGTTTCTACATCCATTAGATCTGAGGCAGAAGCTGTCCCATTTGTGAAAGTGATTTCTTGTGGAGACGCAGATACTTGTTTTTCACAGGACAGGACTTGATCTATTTTGTGAAAAATCTGGTTTCTTCCCCATATTTGATGGGGCCGTATTCCATAAATGAGATCATTTTCTGTGTGGGTAAATGGTTTCGTTAGTAAAAAACACATTGGGTATGCTTAAACTGGGAGCACAGGGAATCTGTGCACTGAAGCAACAGCCCCAACATACAGTAACTCGGGCTTGAGTGCACTAGTCGTTCCCTGCATATCCTTCTTTTATTTGTTGRGAAACCCACAAAATGGGTAAAAAGTGTCCAGGCCCAGATGGCACTGAGAAGCCCTCACAGGGAACTCAGCTGGGTCACTGTCCCTAAGAAGGCAGAGGCAAAGCTGGTGAAGGACCCTAGGAACAAGAGATAAAGTGCTGTAAGGTGCTGATAAGGTAGGTTTGCTTTGTAGCTGTAGCACTGCCATTGCTTGTCAAGCCTCCAAAATGAGCTGAGTGAGGCWTGTTGGAGGCGAGGATTCTCTTTTTGGGTAGCCACATTGCTAAACAAGGGGTGCCCCAGGACAGGTCTGTGTCTAACTGAAGCAGTGACAGCAAAATGCAAACAAGACCCAATTTCATTAGGCTAGATGAACTAAGCATTTATTAACAGTGAATTTTTAGACTACTCTCTAAATGCACTTTCCTGTTCTTATATACATTCTTGGTGGCTTTTCAACTGCTGACTTCCAAAATCAAAAACCTACCTTAAATTTGATAACTGATTTAACTACTGTGCAGTGCCAGTGGTTTCTTTCTCTCTTGCTCTCCCTGCCTGCAGTGTGATGGGTTAGTTAAGTGCAGAGGTGTTTGCTCCTTGCATGTTCYCTCACTGGGCCCCCACAGTAAAACACACACTAAAACGAATTCTAATGCATCATCGGTGCCATTTATTATTTTCCCTTCTTACATCTGCTCTTGAAGCTTTTCAGCTCTCTCTGCCCTGGAAGGTTCTGACTATCTGTAAATAAGGCTGGTAGCCTAGCAACATTGAGTGAATGCACTTCCCTTGCTGAATAACACTGGGCATAATCAAATCAGCTTCCTATGCTATCTGCAGCATTAACACTATGAGCTGAAAACAATTACAAATATTTCATGTACATTTGCATTATTTTGAATTGGAAACATCTTTCAGATCCTTCAAAAGAAGTCTGTATCCATGAAGTGAGAAAGAAACGTTCAGCTTAATAGAAAATAAACCATCTCCAGAATCGGGTACAACAGTCAGACTGAAAGGATTGATTAACCTGACCCCTCAAGGAGACTAAAGAGAAGGCAAACACCCTATCTGAGCATTTGTACTCACCAGCACAGACAACCAGACAATTTGGAGCTACCTTAGGTAYGTGACACGGGGAGAACTGCCTTGTGGTACGGACATGACCTTCTCCCAGGCAGGAAATGAGCCCATGTCATAAAAATTGAGGAGCTACCTACAAAAAAAACAGTCCATAGCACCATCTATAATCCTTAGGTCTGTCTTGCTCTAAAGGGGAAACTTGCCCTGTCAAATTGCATTTACCACAACATATTTCATGGGAGGAAGCAAGGCACAGCCTTCTCCCTCTCCTGTCATGCTTACATGCATGTGAGGAGCAGCACCATCCTGAAGGACAGATCTCCTGCTCTTTCCATCCCTTGCAGCAGTAGGTTATTCACCCTAGTATGCAGAAGGGCAGCATGGGTATTTTTAAACAGAACAGTTAAACAAGTTAGAGCATGAAAAGCTGCTCAATTTTATATCAAAATTATGTCAGAATAAATTCTTCAGTTTGTAGTACAAGGTACAGACTTGCCATTTTCTTGGAAGCTGTATTTTGTGTGAGCAGAACTTTAAATTTTCCAGCTGCTACATCTCTTCACTTCAGAACAAGGAAATCTTTATTCTGCACTTCTAATTGAYCTTTTTAATCTAAACAAGTTTGACTGGGCAATGAGTGAATGAATGGTTCCAGCATAATGTTATCACAAGGCAGAATTGGTGATGCCAAGCACAAAAATAGCTTTGGCTTTTTCTCCTGTTTCTCTCCTCTCATCACTGATTAGCACAGACATTAGTAGACAGACAGCAAGAAATCCGTTTTTACTTCGATCTATAAGCTTGGGTACTTTTTTTTTTTAAATTATTGGCTGGAAAGATACCTAATTCTATAATAAAAGTAACCAACTGTAAGAAACAGAGATGCTAAACCCTGTTAGGATGAGGTTCAAATAGAGAATTCCGGCTGAAATTTTTGAAAGCTTTACTTATACTGATAAAAAATTCTATGCAGCTTAAAACACAAATTTTTAATTCACATTGATATAAATATAACTGAATCAAAATAGCCATTTCACTTTCTTTTCATGTTCAGTTCTGCCTAACCAGCTTATATTGCTGAAACCTAGCACAGAAYGGGATTTACAGCCAGAGAAAGACCTTGGTTTGGTCTTTGTCACCAGCTTAAAGCACACCTAACTCTGCTTTCTTAACCTGGTACATAGCCCAGCATGGATGGGAGAGAAGATCACAGGCTTATAAGACAAATGCATTTATTTCCTGATACCTCATTCCAGGCTCTGGAATCTAACACTGCCTGCTCTAAGTAATTGTATTTGCCGTCCTTTTATCTTCACAAGGTGGCAAAGCACTCTGCTCAGTAAAATCATTGCTTGCCACCCTGAGACAGAGACCTAGGAATTGGTGATGTGCCTGCCCTGAGGTTATTGCAGCCTGGGAGGTGAAAACTGGTCTTGCTACTTTGGGTGAAATCGGCRTCTGGGAGCAACTTCTCAGAAACCCTGGGAGACCTATTTGCCTGTTTCTCACCACAGCCTAACTCTTCTCACGATGATTACTTCTCTTGCTGTCAACCCTCCCTTCCTTATTAACAGATGAGAGACATCAGCAGAGTTACTAAGGAAGGGACTGCAGCCAGGCATCTCCTAAACTAACAGGAAGAAGGTTCTGACCCTGAGGAAACCTATAGCAAAGAGAAAAGTGTGTGTGAAAGAGAGGAGGTAATCAAAGATTAAACCAAACAAAGTGGCTTGAGATGTGCCAGAAGGATCAGGAATGGAAAGTGAGACACGGAGTGGGAGACTGGCACGCAAAAGGATCAGGAGGTCTTCCAACAAAWTGGAGGATGAAAGGACAGAACCATAATGTGAAGAATTAAGATGCTACCAAGACTTACAGACCAAGTTACAGAATGTCAATGTATCAAAATGATTGAGTGAAAGATAATTGTCAACTGGAGTTGAAAAGGAGTGTAAATGCTGAGAGTGGGAGGAAAAGCAAAACAGTAAGGAACTACATTTTTGATACATGCTCTGACTGTGTAGATTCATCACACCTATGCACTGTGTCTGAYTTGCTTTTGAGACTAAGGGGAAGAATTTCTCTTAAAAAGTCTTAAATATGCCCTTAATCAACCCTTTTCCTACTAGAAAGAATATTTTTTGTTTTCTGTATCTTTKTTGGCTTTCTTAAACAGGAGAGAACCATCACTTCCTAATGAGATTCTCTCCTTCCCCTAAATGCAGAGAGATGGAGCTGCTCATAAAGAGCTAAAAGACTTGTCTGGAAAATAATAAAAATGTAGTRTGACACCTGATCCTGGATTTCAGGAAAACATTTTTGAGCTAACCAAAGAATTGAGGTTTATATTGTGGACAGACTGATTAACACACTGAAAGCGCAAAACTGAGAACCCTGTTCTTGTCTAACTGGCTCTGTATTTCGAGTGGGCAGAGTTAACTGTGTATTTCATTCACTAACGTCTCAGACATTCTGTAACACATTTTAAAAATCAATTCAAGTACTGAAGGAAAATGGGCATACTTAAAAAGGGAACGTTAGGCACATATCTGAGTCCACAGAGCCTGCCTATGTAGAGGTTTGCCCAGCCCTTTGCAGGGCTATATAAAGTTGTAACACTTCCAGCTGAAAGGAAACTGAGCGTGCCAGATCGGTAATGAATGATTGGTGCTCTGCTGCCTTCAGATCCCCCCAGCCCCTCCTCATTTCTGCAAAGAGTCATTATTTTCTGGAAYGTCGTTTTGAAGCACATTATTTCCTCAATGCTGCAGTGCCCTCCAGTGCTCAGAGAAAGTATTTTTGCTTCCATTATCAGGAATCCAAAAYGCAGACACCATTTTATATCTAATTGTAAGACTGAACACTTCATGGTATTTCAGATGACTTTTGTTTGGTTTCCAAAGTGTAAAGGCAGTAGCTATACCTAGCTGCCTCTTCCCAGTGCYCTCTGTCACCCTGATCCAGCCAGAGGAGCTACTGTCAGAAAGCTGCCTCCTGGTTAGAAACCTGCACCAGAAGATGGGTCAGTGAATCCACCTGCACCACAGCCACAAAAGCAGGCTGTGACTGTCTCTGTAACCTGGGCATATGGCTGCTGCAGGGCTGTGACACTCAGCTTGCAACGGATTTTCTTCTCCAGGGCATCTCTTTTGCTGCTTGAAACATTTTCCACAATAAATGAGATGCTTGAGGTGAATGATTATCACCTCAGTGAGTCCTATTCTGAAATGGGTTAGAATGCTCCTCTCCACAAAAGTACTAGCAGGTGCTTACTGGCTGTTGTTCAAGAATGATTTTTGAAGCAGTAAAGTTTTCCCAAACACTTAATGTTGCAGGCTATTTTAATGAAATAGCCTTGTTTAAGGTACAGAGTGACTCTAAGTCGCTTTTTTTTGTGTGAGTTACATTTTTGCCATTGTATACCTCTAGTGCAGAGGCCTAAGAAATTACACCTAAATACAAGTGAGAGAATCTGCACATCCAGAACAGCTCAAAACAAACACSTGGTTAGATTCAAAAAAGTTTAGGGTGGCATTTTCAACAGACTAAAGCAATTTGGTTCCAGGCTTCCAACAAATTACTGTGAGAGCTGATAACAAACAACAACAACAACACAACAACAACAAAGAAAAAAATATATATATACTCTGATAAATTGTGTTTAATGGGGGGAATCATCCCAGCACTCTCTCATTTATGCATTTTTCAGTCAAGAAGGCATTTTTTAGAGAAGTTGCCAGGTGAACTAAGAGTTGTATAAATGGTACAGAGAAAGCAATATCCCTCCCATATTTTTTCACTCTTCCAGATGTGAAGTACCTGACCACTGCAAAGCTGACAAACCTCAATCAATTCRAACACTTACAGGTCAAATATGCAGCAATCTGGTAAATGAGATCACTTAAATAAGGAAAAAGGATTGGGGGTGGGTTGTGTGCAGAGAAAGAAGTATACATAAAGACAGAAGAAAGAAGGGGGTCAGAGATGAAAATAAGTACTTGTTATCATGGGAAAGAGAGAAAGGATAAAGGAGCCTCTCTAATGCCTTGAACTTTCAAGTTATGATCTTCAACCTCCCTCTACCTTTTGGATTGGCAATTTTGTTGTATTATGACCAGCTAATGTAGTAGCATAGCCTTTCAGGGAAAGATTTAAAATTACCTTTCTCTCTGCAAATCATCTACCACAGAAATTGAAAGCAAAATGTGAAGTTGGGTATTGATAACAAATCATGGTARGTTTTGGAATTAAGAGACCCTTTTTCCCAGCATTTAAGTATGAATCTCATCCTAGGAAGAAGTTCTTGTGCTTTCAAAGACCTTTTTTCAGAACACCTTCTAAACACACTAGCAGAGATCTTAACAAAAAGGGGCATGTTGATGTTCATATCTGATTAGGAGCAGATGCTTGAGAATCAGAACAGACGGTATTTAGCTAGTAGTTACACTAGAAAGGCTCTCAAAACCTGCGCTTCATCTTTTTCTTGTTTATAAATCAAGAAAAGCTGTAGAATCTGACCTTTAACGGGACCATCTACATCTGCTTACTTTCCCCAAAATATTACCCCCTCCCACAGGTGTGTCCTCACCACGATGATTCCATGTACAGCGATGCCTAATCTTGACAGACTTGACAGAAGTTTACAGAATCTGCCCTGGCTACAGTTTTGAAGTACTGTTATCATCCACATGACTTTATCTGCACACACTCTGTGAAGCAGCAAAGTTCCTGACCAACTTAAAGCAAAGCCTGCTCTAATCCAAATCTGCAAGGATAGGTTTAGATATATATAGCATATATATAGCACTCCAGGCCCTCATTCAAAACTCTAGGTGAGGCACAAATAGAATTTGTACAGATCTCAGTAGGAAAGGCTGACCCAAAAATGCAATATTATTCCAAATGTTTCAAATGAGCTTGAATAGGAGTACTAATAAAGGGTATACTCATTCTGTCAGTAGCATATTGTGTAAGATAAAATCCATGGGCTACCAGGGCTGGCCCAGTGCAAGGGTATTCTCTCAAAATTTTGAGGTTAAATTGACAAGCTAAAACATTTCCCAAAGCCATGGGCAACAAAGCTTCAGAAGCGTACATGAAGCATGTGCAAGCCTTAGAAGTGCTTCTTAAAGGGAAAGTAGGCTACAACTACATTTGTGAATATTACTCTCAATAGTTAATGACCTTAACCAAACCATTAAATTTGTGCATAAATTGTTATCTGATCAGTTAGCTGATCAGTTGAAGTACACAGAAAAGGACTACCGTTTTAAAAACCCTTATCATTGGCAAATGAACACCAATTAATGTGATTTGTATTTCTGCATGTGTCATTACTCTAGAACAGCTTTGACTTGCAAAAATAGAAATCCATAATATGAACAATTAATCTCTAATTGTGAATCCACATTAACATGAACTAAGTAAGAACAGACACTAATTGCATTAATAATGCAATGTAACAGTGATCATTTGATTTAGGACAAATTACTCCTATTCAGCAAGATTGCTTTTATTGCTCAGTTTGCCCTAGCTATATGAGTCTAATATGGTCAACAGAATTGTTTGCATGGCTCTTCTGTATAAAGTAATGTGACTGCACACATTTGTTGACTGTCTCAGTTGAAGAGCAATGCTGAAGTAGTAGCAGCCATTAACCACAGCCCTCCAGGGTCCATGGACACCCTCCTGTGTCACAAATAGACACCTGGGGACAGTTATTTTCCTCTTGCAAACATTCTTTTTGAATACCATCCTCTTCAAGCACTTTATGTCCCAGACTGATCCTTGAAGGCTCAGTTCTGATTTCTTATGTTTATTGTAATTACATACATACTCGGGCACCATGGCAGAGAGAGATTCTTGTGCTCACTTCATAAACAGCCAATATAAGCAGAGATTATTTCAGTTATTCTTCAGAAAACCTTCCTGCCTTGTATTATCAATCATTTTATTAGATACTAAAAATACTTACAGAAAGGTTCTTAGCCCAAGAATTTTACAGCTTTGCACTGTTGATAGTGATAATGTGTATTGCTAAATTTACTAATACCTGAAGTGTTTTCAGATTAAAGAGCTGCCACAGCAAGACTTTTAAATAAAAATCCTCAAGACTTTGAAAGATTTAGGAATTCTAATTTACTTTTTTTAAAACGTTGGATTATAAATTACGGTCATAGATTCTGATCTTACAGTGTAACAGGAAAGCTGTTACTGAATTTTTACTGTTGCGGTAACCATAAAATTATATTCATAGGACTCATATGTGCAAATACAGTCTAATGCTCCTAAAAATGAGGTCAGATACATTTCTTTCACCTAATAAAACCAGTGGTTTTGTATCATTTCACTAAATGTCTCAACTGCAACCTCTGAAGTAGGGACCCAAGACAAATACATGTCCAGAGTTTGAAAGCGTTCTCTTCCACACATTTGACTGTTTTCACTCTCCAGAAATGGCTGTTGATACAAGTTCAGAAAAGACTTGGTAGTTGACAAATACTGAACCAGGGGAGCACAGGGAAAACTGATCTTCCATCCCCCCAAAGCTCCATGGTGGGACTGGGTAGCTTGTGCTCACTCAGCAGTCAGAGACAGAACGCTGAAGTCTGGAATGGCAAGGATGGGGCCAAATTTTCCCCACCTTACTGTACTTAGTTTTTTCTCAAGTCCACCACGGCACTGGGCAGCAGGTTTGGAAGAGGAAAGAAAGCTCTGGACTGCCTCACAATGCAGTGTAGGAAAAATCCTTGTTTTGCTGCACAGTGATACATGAGATGAGGCTGAAAAATGGGAAAAATTAACAGCAAGGGATAGAAGCATGAGATTCGGGAGTGTGTGAGGGTAAATGGAAGCCCTTGACAGAGGGAAATCAGGAGAAGTGGCCAGGAAGGGGAGAAGGTTCGACAACACGCCCACCTTTTCGTCCTGGATGCTGAACTTACAGAGCCCTTATGCTGGATGTTGTGAGTTACGTTGGCTTTGCAAAACTGGCTCCCAGATCTGCAAAACTGATGTGCACACACAACCCATTTGAGTTTAGAGTCACTATTTGCCTCATTTGACTTGAGTGCTAAAAAAGCTGCATGCGTACATACAGATCTAATTTCCCCTTGTTCACAAACACCTGATCATTGATTTCTAAGCTAATAAATACTTTGAGAGTAGTCTATCAGCTCTTACTAAAATGTTTGCATGTCCCCAGAGTCAGTACAAATGAAAATATTTCTGGAGGATATACACTGTTTTAAAAGATGTGTTCTTAAGTGGTGCAAACATCGGACAAAGTCATGAATACATGTGCCATTTGTAGCAAGGAACCTATCTGACGATGCTTTTACAAAATATGTTATTGCATAACTGGAAAATTATTATTGCTCTTTAGGTGAAATACTACCTGTAGCTTAAATTTCAGCTGTATGGCAAGTTTATGACCAAAATAACAATAAAAGGGACATTGAAACAATATTTTGTGGCGAGACACCCTCATTTCAATTCTGCTGATAGGCATTGGTTTTAGGTGTTTGTTTATAGGAGGTTTTTTTCCCATAACCATATTAAAAATTGAAAATGAACCATAAGTTTTAATACCCGTTTCCAGGGAAAATGAAATTACATTTCTGTGCTGAAATAAACCAAGACTCATTAACAGGGCCTTGCTGTTACCACTTCAAACGACCTTCCATCCTGATTCTACACCAAGCAAGCCCTGAATTATAGAAAGCATAATTTATTTAGTGTTTCTGTGCAGTGGTAGCTGAAGAATAGTGTACTGATACCCACTTTATCCTCTGAATTTATTTGTGAATGATGACAGCCATTTTTCCAAGGGTTGAAAACAGAAATAAAGGCACTAGATGGCAGCAAACATCTTAAAACCGGGTTCGTCCTGAAGTCTGGCTGGACTCGAACAGATGTAGGCGGACTTGCAGCTGTGAAATACCTTTTGGAACTTCTTCCATGGTTCAGCTGTTAAAAAAAGCTGTCTTGCCAAAAAGTCAGCGTTCTCTCAAGCTTCCAAAATGCAATTTAAAGTCAGAGCTTTTCTGGTGTTACTTTCTGGATAAAAATGAGAAAATGTCCCTTTTCAGCATCCCACCCCTTCTCCCCCCCCACACCTGTACTTAATTTTGTATTAATTATGCGTAATTGCATAGGGCTGAGTTCAAATGTTGTCTTTGCAAAGGCTTAGCTGTAAACATAGGAGGTAACTTGGGCTGTTTGTTATGTTGGTGTTCAGCTGTACTGTACTCATTACCAGCTCACACTGCTCAGTGTCATCACACTTATTTAACACCCTATTTTCCCATCTGCAGCAGCTTTAGGCACACTGAGTAAACATGCCCATTTTTCATGAGTGTCTTATCTGCCGGTGCAATTTCCCTGAGCAAGATKATGTCTACTGCTTTCTTAACATACTGCTATTCAAGCTAACAAATACCTCTTATGCTGCTGTAGAGGGAGTTAACCATAGACTTCCTACAGATTCTGGGAAGCCAGATGTTTCCTAAAGATTTGTTTTTCCTTTATTAGGAAAAAATGGATAATAGAGGTTTTGTATGCCCCTCTGTAAAGTGTCCCTTCACTGAACCGATTCATTAGGCAAACTCTTCAAGGGCTATTTTTATATCATGTAGCTGTAAACTAAGGGCATGTAAGGTATAGGACTGAGCATTTATAGACCTTGAGATGTTTGAGAACTTTCTGTTTGCTGGCTTCACGAGGATGGATTCTGTGTGGTAGTGTACAGGCAGATATTRAGGCAGCACTGAAAGATCGTGCAAACTCCTAATTTCCACAGAAAGCCTTCCACTCTGTACAGATTAACTTCAGATGCAGAACACACACCCTCTGCAGCCCACTGCAGCACTACACTGCCCAAGGTGTACCCAGGAGAGGACTCAGGCCAGCTTTTGACAATGATGACAGGTAAATCTAAGGAAGTACCAGCTTTTTACAGGCTTCTGTGTCTGGCTGATTCTTATTTCAGCTCAGTCACATGTTGAATGTCTTCTCTTCATGCAAAAATGGAGACCATTTAGCTGATTTACAAAGTCTGAAGATACTGCATGCCTACACAGGAGGAAAGAGTGTACAGCAAGAGTAACACTTGAGGCAGGAGGTGAGGTGTGAGCCCAGTGGCTTATTTTCTTGCTTCACAGGAATATTATAATCCRTGTCTCTGACAGCTGAGACCTTACCTTTTAATTAATGGTCAGAACCCTTTCTCCTAAATTTATTTTCCAGCCTTCCAATCACAGATTTTTTTATTGGTTTTCTGTTCTGGTTCATAGAACTGCTCCCTTGGGTTAATCTCCCCCTGCTTCTGCTTTTTTTTGACTTGCTGTTGCTCTTAAAACATGAACCATTTTCATCATTTTTCTTTCCTCTTCACTGGAATCTTATCCATCTCTAAAATCTTCCCTTTGCCATAAAAAGAGGAATTATGAAAAGGGGGAGGCTGTTTTAAAAGAAGTCTAGCTAAATTTTTTTTTGCTCAAGTAACATTACTGAAAATCCTGACCTACAAACAAACTAGATGATGCTTCATGTTATGTTCTGGCTTTATCCTAGGCCTTAGGAATAGCTCCTGCAAGGAGCATAATGTCAAGCATTTAACAAATGCTTGAACAGTTACTTTGGATCTAAATTCAGAGGCAGTATCAATCAACGCAGTATAAAATTTTTCAGCTCTTTCCTACAAGGCCATTTCTGGAATTGCTGGAAGCAATACTAGTCAGCTGCAGTGAATTTAATAAATATTTTGTCAGACCATGCAATTAAGTCTGGTGTTTATTATCCTGTAAACATTTACAGAGCAGCACCCAGCAGTAGTCTGTATGCTTTCTCTCATCATTGAAGCTCTGCGTTACCATGTACTAATGCAGCTTCAGAAAGCATTTTATTAGGAGGCCTTGAAGYAATTGTTAGGTTTAAATATGTAACTATTTATATAAATTAAGAAATAACTCTTGACATGGCTTGTTTATTAACCATTAGGAATGAACTTCTTCAGATTTGTGAAAGGAAGAATCTCCTTTGTGTTCAGTGTTACAAGACACAGAAAGATGTTTACTTCTCCTTCCCTAATCCTCTGACATTAAAAAAAAAATTAATTWAAAAAAAATTTTAAAAGATAACCTTGATTTTATCTGAAAATCCAGTGAAAGGTCGGAAACTGTTTGCCAAGTTTGAGTTTTTTCCCTTACAAGGAAATGCAGTTTTGGGAACAAATAGCATTCCATTCTTTTCCCCAGTGGGCATTATGCCATTGTACTTGCAGACATTGTGTCATGGAAATGTGCAAGAAGGCCTCAAACAGCTAAGAAATGCATTGCCTAGTTATATATTTAGTTTCTACTGTTTTAAAGCTACTGTCTACTCTTATTCAATAATAAAAAATGACACAAGCTGAGACTTACGGACTACAAATTTTTCTGCTCTACAGACTTAATGAAAAGCCAAACTACATGAATTAAAGTAGTTAATAAAATTTATTCTTACTGAAATATTTTAATGTTGGTAACAGCATTCTTAAGCAAGAATTTCTGTAGGTGATTCCCACGCTGGACAGAGTCAAACTTTTCAGTGTGAGCAAGGAACACATTCAAAATTCAAAACAAAGCCTTTTTCCTTTTTATTTAAATGAAAATATTATTCTTTAGCAAGAATTTTAAAGAGATTTCTCCTTTAGCACTCCCTGCTTTCACAACAGCTTTTAAAATACACATGAGAAAATTTATATCAGATGCCYGTCTTTCTTTTCTGATTTTCAAGGTAACTGTTTTATTAGTGGGGTACTTTTGTAATTAAAGGGGGTTTCAGTTATCAATATTCTTAAATGAATCTTTCTTGGGAATTTATGTTTATTATGAAAAGTGTGATTTCTGCTTGGAGACCTTTTTATTCCTTGATACTATCCAGTAAAAACATGGTTTAAATCCACATAAGCATTTTGACAATCTATTGTTTTCTTGGGCAACAGAGTTTTTAGTAAAACACAAGATCCTTTCTAGTTGTCCAACTTTCATCATGCATCATAAAACATCAGTTCAACTTCAGATGTTAAAAATTCCTTTTTGTGACCTAATTCAGATTAGTTCTCAGCAATGCACTTTCTCCAGCCTGTTGGTGTTTGCTTGGTGGGGGGACCACACACACAACAAATTTCCATCTAAGTGGGATTTCCTAACCTCAGTATCCTTCTGCTGTCTTGCTGGAAACAAAGTATATTTGAGATAAGGCTGAAGGACGAATGAAAACCTGTACTGGCTCATAGATAACTTCCACAACACTCAGTTGCTTGTGACTCTTTAGTTTTATCCCTGTTTTCCAAGACCTGAGAGCCTACATCAGAAAGAAAATACACTTTCAAGTGCCCTTGAAATTTCAGGTTCATTCATCRGTACCACTGGGGTACCAATAATTCTTAGCACAGTAACGTTTGGAGAGTAAGAGAATGGTTTGGTGGACTGTAGGCTACAGTTTGCTCCCAGAGCAGCTGTAGGAACACATCCAGTGAAGGAGCTTCCAACAATACGTTTGAGAACTCTTGGGGGCTGTTTATAGTTTTGCTGTCCCAGGAAAGGATGAGCTGAGAAGTGCTTTTGACCATTAAGTTCCTGTGGATCACATCACATACTCCTTTAAAGATGAACTTTCTTACCTATGGGCTCTGCACAGTGAATAGATACTGCAATGCACGATGGCAGAAATGTGCATACACAATGCTTTAGCAGGTGTTTAACCCTTTTCAAACCAGACTTCATACTGGCTATAGGAAAAGATTAAAGCACCAGCAGGAAGTCCCTGTACCTTTGCCACTCCAAAATAAGCAAAAACAAGGGCATTTTACTGATAAGATGCACTTTAATTTATTTCAAATTATGCTATCAACATCACTGCACATTTTTCCTATTTGCCCACACATAAATGCAGATATAAGTTAACCTTTCTTTAAAGCTTTGCCAAGAGCAGAACAAGAATAGATGAAAGCTCGCAAAATCCCATGGTTATAGTTTACATTTTCAGTGCCTTGCTGTATGTGGCATTCAGATCCTTTGTAGCTCAAGGGAAAAAGTGACAGTGGTATCCACTTCCATTGTTGGTACTATTTTGGGCTTAACTCCAGTGTGAACTGCAATTACAGCRGAGCTTCCTTAGGAGGGATGTGAGTGATGAATATGGTTTCCTTGTCCTTAAGCTGAATATTCTCTTCAGTGTCATGGTATTTTTGTATATGCTAAGGACGTGATATTTTTAGCTATTAGAGAAGTTGTGCATTTTTCCTCTTTAGCCCACATACTTAATTCCATGAAAAAAATTACTAAGTGTCACTACAGGTGACAGGAGTAAGCTCTTTGCTTTCTTAATAATTACTATTTGTTGAGTAAGTGGATTTGCCCACAATTTCTGTGTCTATATGACAACCTGTTTTCCATTCCTGCTTACTATCTTGGCAAGTAAAAATTAAAATTCAATTCATGCTGCTCTAATTCCATACAACAGTTTCAAGATTAAGTCCTCAGTGATAACAAGTAAAGCAGTTATGACTTAGCACAAGTTATCCAAGTAACAACTGCTAAACACACATAAGAAAAAATATCCTTTTCAGCAACTTTCATGTCTGTCCTGAAGCCAGCTTCTAACAGCTAAATGAATCTGATAAATATGGATAACAAAATGATGAAATATCTTAATCCATTTTTCAGAAAAAAAAATAAATTATAATTTCTTAGTCTCAGCCTCTGTTCCCAGTAAAAAATCCTAGGTAATAAAGCTTATGGAACAGTCCTCCCTACTCTTATTCTGGTAATTTACACTCACTAGAAACCACAAATTTCTAGGTGCAAAATTTTTGTCCAAAATGGCTTGTGTTTAGTTTAAAAAACAAAAACAAAAAACACCACTGAAGTTCTTTTCTGTGCTAGCAAGCAGAAAATAAAATAAATAAAAAAAAGAAACTGATTGAAAATTCCCTTGCCCTCAGAGGAAATGAATGCAAATTGATAGATTGCCACCCAAAATACAAATTAAACTATATTGGATAGAATAACAACCCTATTACAAATCCAGAACATCTCTTCAGACAGTTGTTCAGTGCCTATTATCAGTTTCTGTACATACACACACACTTATGAACAGTAAAGGACAGAAGCATTAATCGAGCCACTACACCAATACAAGAATTACCACAGTGAGTTTGTAAATTGCCTTCCACATGTGACAGTTTGTGACTTGTCGTTCTGGCCACCACTGAGTACAGTGATGGCTTAAATTGCCATCACTACACCAGAATACCTTCTTTAGAAGCTGATCCTGTGTTTCCACATGTAAATTTTTATTTTCTACTTTGTCTTCCCAGTCATGGCTCACAGTCAATGATTAAGTTGTGTGACAACTACCATGACTCAGCGACTAAAGATAGATGGTCTTGGGATCTTGCAAAACTAAATCTTCTCTCCCTTTTGCATGCCCAAAGGGGCTACATCAGCCCACAGAGCTAAGATCCAAAATCTGTGCCCTGTATTAAGGTTGTGTCACCCTGGGAACTGGCTGACAGAAAAATAGCAAACTGTTGGTGGCTGTATAAATTTAYGTGTCCCTGGAAGGCAGGGTCACGGATTCAGCTCAACAGGGCATACATGCTGAATAAACAACAACAAAAAAAGCTTTCTTGATCCATTAATTTTTAGCATTTCATTCTTGGTATAGTTTTTCCCAGAGCAGGACTCTATCAAAATAGTTTTTCCCTTTTTGCCAAGTCATTGCTTTTGTGAATGCCTTGGACGAGAAGGTTATCCATCACAATGCAAACACCCCAAAATCCAGGATCCTCCAGCCTCATGATTTCCTATAGTTTCAAGAAAGCAGAGCAGTCAGGAGGACTACAACAGCCAATTTCTCTGGGCAAATGCTCAGTTTGCTCCTGCAAATACTCAGAATTGATCCAAAGCAGTGATCACACAGCATCAGTTTCCCCATTCCTCTCCTCAAGGGTCCCTTCTCAGGGTTTGAGGAGGCCTGTAAAGGCATTTGTAGTATAATTAGTAAATATCAGTAATATTCTACATTCAATAACCACTTGTATGCGAGTTCAACATCTGTAAATGCCTACACGATTTACCCCACTATGGTTTGTTTGTCAGGCAGTGCTCTGACCCGACAAGGCACAAAAGCTTTCTTATGAAAGCTTCACAAGCACACTGATGGAACAACACACTGTTTTCAAAGGCAGGTAAGATTTAAGATAAATTCATGAGGAGGAGTTATTTTTGCTTATGAATTTTCTTTACTTATAAGTCAAAATTGGTTAATATTATAGATGCTCAAGTCAGTATCTAGCAATTTCTGCTCTTTTGCTATTTCTTCTCTGGTCAATCCATCAGTAGTGCATTCTATTAGTTAAAAGATGAATTACATCAAATAAGAAAAATGGTTGCTCAGCAACTCAGACTCCCACTGAGCCTGAGAATGGTAACTGGAGGAAATTTCTTGAAGCTCTTATGTGCTAGCTGAAGGGAAAAGAACATTTACATTATTTTAAATGCTCCTGTCATGAATGGCTATAAATAACAATGAGACTTCTAAACAAAACACACCTTATTTTTTTTAATTCTTCTTCCCAAAACAGGTAAAATCTTAAGCAGTTCTATTCTGGGGATGGCAGCAAAGGGGGCAGAGGAGTGAATGAAACTAGCTCAATTTCGCATTAAATTTCTATATTGTCTTCCACAGGTGTCTATTTCTATAGTCTGAACAGCTTTCAGAGTGTTTTCTCAGTGTTTATCAAATGACTAGTGATCATAGAACAGTAGTAATGAAACAGAAAAGCCAGAGTGTGTGTGCATGTGTGGCTCTGATTTTCGTATGGATGTTAGTACTGGACCACGCCTCCTTCCCCTTCCTGCTCTTGCCAGCCACACACAGCTAGGAAATGCTACAATGGTGCTCACAATTAGGGCAGTAGTTAGCAACCATCAGTGGTCCCAATTAATTTACCAACTGATTGGATATGCCTCAAAAAAAATCCTTGCAAGTTGCAGTTAATAATTGGTTTTATAACATGACCTTCCCGCTCACTTTCCAAGCAGATCTCCTGGCCTAGAACTGACAGAGTTCTGTTCTGCAGTAACAGCACTTTGATCAAAGTCCTGGTTTAACACAGGCCTGACATTGACCACGTGCCTGATTTCTGCCAGTTCCCAGACACTGCCGAGGAATCTAACCTCACCAAATTCCTATGAAGAGATATGATAAAGCTCCCTTCTTATCTATTTTGCAAACACTGCAGAACATAAATGTAAGATTAATGGCTCTTTCACTCTAATAATGGAAACCATGTGATTTATCTTTTATTAAAGTTAATAGTTATCTCTATTCTTACATTCAAGGTCTAGAAACTTTTTTATCATCAAAATGTTAAAAATCAGTTGGCTCTTTCTAAGTACAGTTTTCACAGGAATGATTCTTGGTGTAAAAATCTGTAATGGGAAGAAGTCTACAAATACTAAGTATCTGAGTTAAAATTTAATATAATCATAGTGCCATAATTCTGCATCTCTTTGAGGTGGAAAAATTTATTTCATAGTCTATTATATCTTCTTTTTGTATTATTCAACATGGGCAATTCAAAATGTAGTACATTATTAGTAGGGACAGGTAGTCATTTTAATTTTCTATTAATTTGTAAATTAATTGGTGCCCAAGAGCTCACATGAGAGAATTCAAACAATGCGGTGTAGTTCTCTTCCTAAATTTGTCAAAAGTTGCTACTGTACCTTCATTGCTGTCTTCAGAATAATAGATGTTTCCATTCTCTGCTGCACACTCAGGGAGCTGAGAAACATTTTGATATATCTTTGATTAAAGGCGTCTGTGGCTACAGAGCAAAACACCTTTAGCTGCCAATTTTTCTTTCTTCAGCTAAGAAATAAACTGGCACATTATTGGCATTACACAAATCTCAGTCTCAAACAAGATGTATCAAGTCATTTAAGGAATTTCGGGAAATAAAAACATGTACTTTAAAATTACACTTAAATTACCTGTTGATAACACTGGTATGCTTTGATTAYTTCTTTAGAGGCCACCTTGTAATTTTCTGTATTTTCAAATTTCTCTAAAAAGTGTGCATTTTAAAAGTTTTATTTTGAAGCAATTATAAAATATTTTCCAATATTTACAACTTTTGAATGGTGTTCAGTGTTGACAGTTTACTGTCAGCAACTAGAGAACTTCCACATAAGCCACAGAACTATCAATAGCAATTAATATTCATCCTTTTTCTGGAACCCATCTCTGTCCTCCAGCCAAAGGCTGCACTTGGACTGGTTGATGACACGGTCAAAGTCCAGGTGGAACTTATTCTGAGACAATATGTCTTTTGGAAATATTTGGTTCAGGATCAATATACAATTTTTAAAATCCATTTTAGCTACTAAAAGATATGAAAATATTGAATGTGAAGTTCTAAATATATTAAAATGTGAATGTGAAGTACTGAATATATTAAATCCCTCCTAATTTCTCCTCCACCATTTTTATAACGGCTTTGCCCTAAGCACCTGTTTTTTATCACCAAGCTCTGAGACTTTCTTTTTACAAATCTCTTCACAGCACTGATTGCACCAAGTGTATGTTATTTTTAGGTCCTATGGGACTGGAGTCCTGCACAGCACATGAATTCTTGAGCCTGGATAAACGCATCCAGGTAATACCTCTACAGTGATGTTTCAATGCCTGAAAAAAAATGTGATTGCTAGCAACTTTTGAAGCCTGCTCTGTGGGCTGTATGCACAGAATTGTTATAATAAAACATAACAATATATCTATTATGCCAATATTTGGTATAATGAACTTTTCCAAACGTTTCCCTCTTTGTCCGTTGTTTCTTTAACAGAGCTACATTTAAAAAGAAAAAGATCAATTCACTCTTAGAAGTGAGTTTCAAGCAAGGAATCCCACTCAGGATTTTTATTTTAGTATTATCTTAGTAAGTCAGTAATATCTCAGGATAAACAGACTGTTACAAGGTAGGGTTATGGTTTGTGAATTCTACATCATGTCACAATTTAACCAAGTATGTCATGGCTTTATTCCTCTGCTCAGTTATGGGAGGAGTCAATGAAATGAAGTTCTTTTAGAAAGAGATGGATGATTTCTCTAACACTTAGCGAATGAATTAATGAAAAAGCAGGAAGAAGAAATTCTCATTTTTAGATAGGCTTTTTTTCACGAAATGGACTGAGAACATCAGCAATGCTGTTTATGGACAYGACTGGTGAAGCCCCTGCAGTGCTGTCAGCAGCCTGAATGGATACACTGCCTGATGCCCTGCAGACAGGCCAGACCTTTTTCACAGGCCAGGTCACATTCTGCGGAATCGCTCAAAGCAAAAGCAAGAAGAGGAGATTTTGTGTACCCTCTGTGGCCCTCATCAGAACTTGTCGAATGCCCAGCTCTTTCTGTTGACAGGCTCTTTGCTGGCAAATTTGTTTTCCACTTCTTAAAAATAAAAGGTATAAGAAAATGACAGCCAGAAACACTCCTCTGTGTCAATGCTGTAGAGTTTTGACTCATTATTAGCCCTCCCTCTTGTTCAAATTTTTCTTTTAAATAGAAATGCCAGGAGTTAAACAGAGATTTGAGACAAACAAAGAGATTTGAGACAAACACAAGGCACCACTGTAGATTTTTGTATGTATCAATGCAGCAATGAAGACACAGAATTTTGAAAATTTACATCATTCACTGAATGCAAAGAGACGAAATGCATTTTCTGAGAGAACTGAGAATGCTCTTTTTTTCCCCATCTTCAATGATTTATGAAACTTCTTATTCATAACAGATGTGTCCAGCCACACACAGAAGTCTGACTTGTGAAACATATTTGTATTTTGAACTTTACTTAATGTTCCATATTTTTACATACAGAGTGTGACCTGTGTATGAAGAATTGTTAATATTTTTCTTTTAAATGCAGTTTTGACTGGAGTTGTCAACACCACAAGCCATTATACATTTTGGTAGAACACAAAACACCAAAGGAATTCTGGATTTGATGCAGACATTTCAGAGGGGAAAATGTCTATCTGGAGAGGGTACTCACAAGTTGCAAGTGACAAGTTTTACATTGTTTTCTGTTCTGCCCTGCTGGCTCTCTGCCCTGCTGACTGGGTTGCTGCCTTCACCCACCCTTTGACATTTACCAAACGGTTGCTAAACTAGCTAAATATCTAAAAGGCTTCCAATTGGGCATCTTTAGAAGACCTTCACTCATATAAATGATACAGATACACTTGGGGAACATCACTCGAAGTTGAACTTATTCACCAGCTGGAACTTAAATGTGTCAGATCAGGAAACTAATAAAACATTTCTGTGTTATGTTTGCTCTGATGAAGAGCCTTGCATTTGTATGCTTAATTCAACCCTGAAATGAAGGAGTAACTGTAGGTTTGTACCTGCAGAAGTCTTACAAGCAATCCATGATGGTGTAGAAAATAGAAAGTTCTGTTAATACACACATCAGAAAAGATCAAGATGGAACTGGCCTAAGGCAGCCCTCTAGCAAGATTATTCAGCATGACTGTAATGACTTTTCAGTCCCAAAACTTCACCTGCAATAATGGTGGCAGGGTCAGAGAAGTGCAGATGTTTTACATGATGTCACCTTTTCAGAATTACTCAGTGTACTGAGTACTTACCCCAACCTGACCTCAGCACAATTAGCAACACACACAGCGGTTATTTTCCAATGCTATAAATTTCTCTTCTACATTTTTCTTTAAATTGGCTATTTGAAGGTAGAAATATAGAGGGCAAAAAATGGATACCAGGTTTAAACAAACATTGAATAATAAGCGCAAAGGTGAAGTCATAAAAGCCTTAATCTTGTGGCGAGGATGGGGACACACAGCAGTGACTAGACCAGAGTCCTACACTGCATGAGACCTGAAGCCCAGGGTGTTTAATGTAGGAAGAAATCCTTCCAGCTGTCATAGGGTCCCTGCTGAGATCCAGA
This sequence comes from Parotia lawesii, assembly GCA_003713295.1. Taxonomy (NCBI): domain Eukaryota; kingdom Metazoa; phylum Chordata; class Aves; order Passeriformes; family Paradisaeidae; genus Parotia; species Parotia lawesii. The sequence continues at coordinate 92,766 of RAHM01000191.1, read as the reverse complement.
GACCATTAGAAAAGAATCTCCCATGCTCAGCAGCTTTCCTGGGTGAGAAGAACAGGAGCATTATGGAGCAGGAACAAGTCACTGGTGTGGAAGGTGTGTGAATACCTAAGAAATGATAGAAGCAACAAGAAGGATGGTGCACGTGCAAAAGGGATTCTGCTCAAAATTTTTCATGGCTTTGTCTGAACCAAACAGCTTTAATGGCACGGTGCACTGTGGACCATAATGGTACCATTAAAGTAGTAGATAAGGGATTTTTTTTCAGCACACAAAGAAATAATTTCATACTTCCAATAGTGAATATGAATACTGGACACCATTTTTTATTTTACATGGAGTCATACTACCCTATACCAGTTATTCTTTAGACACAGGGTCCCAGATAATCAAATGGGGGGAACAAAAAGTAAAGCAGAAACACATGTTTCCATCTCTCCATGTTTTCACCTTCTCATGACAGGAGTTCTGAAGCTTTCTTCTGAGATCAGAGAATTTAGCTCACATTCAGACAAATTTTAAACTAATAAAAAATCAAAACCAAGCAGACAATCTGATGGGCTCATTCACAAGAAAAATAGCAATGTAATGAGAACAGAGTTGACTAATAATATTTGTCTCTGATCTGTATTTTCAAGGTGAACCTTTGATAGATGTTTGAAAAATTTCATTTTCATGCAACACAGGTCTGAAAATGGCATTCATATTAAATTTCACAGCTTCTTTCAGGCGTTTTTTTTTTTTCCCTACATTGGAATTGTCTGTTCTATCCTTCTATTTTGGCACATTCTTACATGACTATCAGGGAAAAGGGCTCACTCCTTAAATTTACCCCTGTTGGGGTTAACCCGGGCGTTTTAAACCTTCATGAGGGGACATATCTGCTGAGAAACCCTATTCCAAATTGCCCACTCCTACAGAATCTGAGACATGATGAAAATGACATAACTACCACTAATTCAACAAAATTATTTCTAATTTGTGTGTCAGAGATAATAATTCAGTGCCTGGAATTTTCTGGTTTTTTCCTGACTTGGTCTACCTTTAATTATGGAAATTGAAGCAAAATGAAAGTAATCCTACCTTAGCATGTGTCCTGACTGTCAGGAAAGTCTAAATAGTCCTTGTTTAGGTGGAAGTGATCTTCAAAATCATTATGGTAAATTAAGCAATGTAGCACATGTAGCAAATGAAATGCACTAACAAGGAAATAAAAACAAAAAAAGTGCTTTATTTAGCCAGTTATCTGCAGCTGGGTACTGTCCTTTGCAAGATGGAGAGAGAGAAGGATGAGAAATGGTCAGTTCATTCACTTCCAGGCTCACTTGAACAGATGTAACTCTAAAGCTGCCCTTACTGAATTCAGTATGGATTTARGTCACTAGGCAAATTCCTACTCCTCGCTCCGTCTTCATTTTCTCATAGATATAAATGATAGTCTAAAGTGTGCTTTGTGCACTGATCATTCCTTTCACATGCTGCAAGCAGTGCAATGCTTACATAGCCTGATAAAGGCCAATGAAGAGTGACATCCAGTTGCCCTCTGAAAGCATTATACATTTTTATCTCAAACACTGAATTCTTTGTTATGGTCAAAACCTAGAAAACAAAAGATTTTTTTCAACTTGAAATTGGTACTCTTAAGTCATTCCTCAAAAATTTGCTGTTCCTCCTGCAGATTACCTAGAGGTTACATCAGGATGGTAACAGAATGTCAAAGTGGGTTTTAGAAAGCAAGTAAGAAAAATAGGAAGCATACTGCAAGAGTGGATCTAGATAAGAAACCACTAATAAATGTTTATAAAGTCACTGGATCTTCACTTGACCTGCTCTAAAAATATTTACTAACATTAAAAGCTATTTCCACTTTTGTAAAGGAACAGCTCAGGCTAACAAAAATAACTTGCTATTCATAGGAGCAGAGCAGGGGAAGTAGCTACTTAGAACTGAATGGGGGAGAAATGTCTTCTCATATAAAAGCCAAGGGGTACTAAATACCCTAATGTTTTGGAAAACCCTGTTAGCTCTGTTTTCCCCCCATCTCGTCAGTCTTTCTCCACAGGTGGTTATAGATTTYGAGGCAACAGGTGGTTCTCACTTTGTCCTAGGACTTCTCTGCCTAGGGCTGTTCCCATTGCAGCCAGAGCTGTCTGGCAGACAGAGCCCCAAAYCCAGCATCTACCATCCAGTCTGGCAGCAGATCCTTCAATCCATCTCACTTTATAACTTTTCTTAATCAAATGCACGATTTCGTCGTTCAATGCAGTTAAATTTCAAAATGTCTTTTCTAGAATATGATAACACTTGGTTCACTTGAAAAGACTACCTTTGTCCAGTGTTTACAGCAGTAAATTCAAAAATAAGTATTTAGAAAATGGAACTCTTMTTTGCAGTTAGCTGAGGAATTCAGCAAGTATTAGCGTTTTCCATGAAAGGATCTAGAACTGAAATGGAAGTTGACACACTGACATAATAGTCTCATTTCTGTCTATGCCAGAAGACTGCAGCAAGCTTTTAGTTAACAGCTTTGAAAAACACTGCTAAACACAAATGCTTCTATTGTAATACTCCAGCTATTTTAATTACAGCAACTAACAAAGGTTTTGTGTTTTCTATGCAGCCACCCAGTTCATAGTTTGAGMAGAAGACATTTCAGTTCTGGAAAAGTTCACTTGATACCATGACTTTTGAAACAGTTCTGAAGTTATGAAGAGTCCTTATGATTTCTGCACATTTCCAACATTTATTAATAAATCCTGAGTCTTCATAGTCGTAAAGGGTTAAGAGTATTTGAACACTTGCTATCAAAAAATTATAAATCCCTCTCAATATAGTTTCAAATGCTTCTCTGTAATAATTAATATACAATGATTTCTTCTGGGTGTGGATATGAAGTTGAGCCAGCTTTCCRCTTTTGTTAGCATTTAATGTCCAGTTATGACTGAAATCATAAATCTATATTTAGTATTCTAATTTAAGAAGTCGTATTTTTGAAACATTGAAAGATACAGAAACTTTCAAATTCCGAGGAACAAATAAAAGAGGGTCAGTGGGAGCTGTAGAGTGCTTTGATAAAAGGAGACAGAGTCCATGGAGCTAGGTGTCTGAAAATCATTTAGGAGGTTAATTTAGACCCCTCTATTTTTTGAAGTTTATTTTAGGCTCCACYTTTTAAAAAAAAAGTTTGTATCTACAACTACTATAAAAAACAATCATGCAAAGTATTTCCTGAACATCCAGTCTTACACCAAGAATGTAATTCATTAAGGAATTTCTATTTTGAAATTATCTTTTTAATCTGCCTTCAATGTTGATGAGTTACAATTATTGCTTTTTTGAGCTTATCATTGTTGCTTTAAGTGACTTTTTACGATACATTCCCATCAGCTGTTTCAATTTTAAGACAACGGTCTTTAAATTATGTAAACAACTATTGCAGGAGGTTATGAAAACCTACCTAGTAAGAAAACTGAACTAGACTGAGGTCTTGTGCATGTAGTAAAATAAATCAYGAGCAAATTGATTCCAGCTCTTTTTTACATGACAATTTTTCTCTTAATGATTGGGAGTTATTTTAGGTATGTGGTATTCAGAACTTAGAGACTTATAAATCCAAGTATCTTAAAAACTGCAGTGACAGAAAGAACATTGAGAGATCTTTTCTCTACAGAGAGTAAACAAACCCCACATTTCTAACTCTTCATCTTCCTATTATCCCAAGAGACTTTTTCTTCATTAGCTCTGACATTAATTTTCCAGCAGCTGTGGAAGGATAGGTTGAATGAACATTTATCTTCAAAACCTCATCGCTGCTGTTCTCATGAAGCATTCTCTGACAGCCACTTGTTTGAACATGTAGTAAATGATTGGTCATGACAAATAGGTCTTTAATCAGAAGCAAATGATAACAGTGACAACACTTGTGTGTCACTTCTGCCTCTTTCACCTCTTCCTGCAGCTACTAGTATTCCTGTAGTTTTCTTTGGCACACACAACAGACACTTCATTATTTTCTGTTCTTTAGTCCCCAGCAGACTCTGGGAAAAGYTCTCATTTGCATTGCATGGGTACAAAACACATAATGAGCAGACAGGCAGGTATCAGCAACCACCTACACCTACGGGTTGAGATTTATACTTCTATAAGAATTGTATAATTGTCCCTACTGTCAAGAAAAGCAGTTTTATTCCAACTTCTCAGAGCACCTTAAAATGAATCACAAAAAATTTCTTTCATGAGGTAAAAGTGAAGTGGCTACAATACTACATAGCACATTTACTACAAAGCCCATTTATTCAATATAAGGGAGATAATTCATTATCAGAAAAAGTGAAAAAACATCCATCAGCCATAAACAACACAYGCACAATGTGAAACAGATTTCTGAGCTGAGATTATGTAGAGATACAGCATATGTTTGCCAAACTCAGTCCTATAATGATAATCCCATACAAACTTCTTCAGAAGATAATTACATTTTTCAACCAAGAATTCTAAGAAATCAGAGGGAGTCGCTGCCATTTCGGAAGTTCTTTAAAATTTATTCCCTTTAAAAAYTGTGTTAAAATATATCCACTTAATGCAATTCCATAAGTTCACTTGCCTGTACTTGATAATTAGGGTAAAAGATAGAAACCAGTTGTATCTAAAACAATCTTGTATACCCTTCTGTTTTGCAAACACCAGTGATTTAAAGGCTTCTTGAATGAGAGGCCACATCCACACCACAGTTCCCCAAAGAGCCCACCCTATGTAAGTGCACCAAACCCTTCAGCCACTTGTGTCGCCTAGCTGGGCACAGAAAAGGAGGCAGAGGACACTGGAAGGGGAGGTGAGTGCAGTAAAAGACTGCTTCACAGCGAGACACAGCTGAACCTGGCAGGAGCTGCTGGAGCACTTCACCGATGTGAGAATTGGGAGCTACACAAAGTCTCATTAGCCTTTAGTCCCTGCCAGCTTGACTTCACAGCTGGTGTGTATCTCCTGCACATGTGTGGTGTGTGGCAGCCAGAGGGGAGCTATCAAAGGCTTTGAATCAAGGGTTATGCTGCTATAAACACAAAACCAGCAGGATTTAGGGCTCCCTGCTGAGCTGCATTCAGGCCAGATGGAAGCATGCAGGAAAAAAAATCCTAAAGGAATAGGATGCGGGTGCTAGTTGATCATCAAATCCTCACATTACATTTTATTACCAGATTCTGACCCATTACTTGTCATTTTCAGGGCTGTGGCATCTTCTGAGACAGTCTCTTTTTCAGCCCCATAAACCTACAAAAATTCAGACCTTTCCAGTGTCACAAGTAAGCCCAGTCAGTGAATAATAGCACTGTTGTATCTGAGTCAACTGATCTAATTATTTCTCATGGCTTAGAAGGGATTTCAGACATTCACAGCTGCTTACACAAAGCATCACCTTTTTAGCATGAGAAAACATGGTACTAAAATTTCACATGATTATTTCAGCTCAGGCTGAAATGTTGCTGGTTTAAGACTGGTCACATATTTGCAATTCACTTAACTCGTGTGTTCCTGTCTTCCTCACCTTAACCACTGCTTTTATAATTTATGTTGGTGTTCTCTCTAATGCTCAAAACACATCCAACTGCATGCTCATCAACATCCATCTCTTGGATGTCTCTGCTACAACCAGCCTTTCTTTTACTACCAAACTTGAGGTAATCCCAAAACATGAAATAATAGCAAATACTGATGTGTAAAATCCTGAGTGTTCATATTATAGAGTCGTAGCAGTTAGAGATTAAATATATACATAGTTCATCTATTGTCTCTGTTTTATTAAAATTTAGGGTTTACCTTCTGCTCACATGATCTACAGCTGTTGCCAGAAATGGTGTCCACAGCTGCAGGAGCATCTAAGCCCCTTCTGACTCTGTGCCTAACCATGCCCTTGTGCAGGAAGGAAAATGGTGTCTCTTTTCCCCTCCTCTTCTTTACAATCTAGAGATAGGATCCAATACTGAAATGCATAATAAATGTTCACTGATTAGAGTTGCAGCTCCATGTCCTTCTCTACTGAAATTCTTGCTCTAAACACGTTTCCTGCCTGAGGACCCTGTGCTGGAAGAAGGCAGGGGGCTGGCATTGTGCATGTGTGCCACAGGGCCGCCTGCCTCCACCTGGATATGCACTCATGGGACCCAAAAGCCAGGTCTGATGGAGCTTGGAAACATTGTCAATTAGCTGCCAGCCATAGTTTTGGTACTTGGAAGAGGCCAGCGCTGGCTCTTGCCTCATCTTGGGTTAGGTGGTGGCAGAAACTGGGACCCGTGACTAGTTTCTGCCACATACCAAGCTAATGTGGTAGGTGTGCCATGACTCGAGAAGCTCTGACTTTCACTGTCAGGTGTTTTTTTTATTACTTGCTCCACAACTACCATTGGTGCCACCCTGTTCTTCCCAGTTACATTCTTAGGAGTGTAGAGGTTCACTGTCTCCCAGACATCACAGGCTGAGACCTCTTACTTTGTTGTCATTATGCCTAATGAAGGAATGCTGCTCTGGGTTTGTTTCATTTATTTTTTCTTTCTCTTACCTCACACCCTAGCTCTCCACTCAGTTGTGCTGCTTTTTTTCTGAAGCCTTTCCAGCTTATCAATGCTTTCCCTATAACACAGTGCACTGAACTCAGTGGGATTCTTTAAGTTAAGTGGAGTTAAATCAACATGAAGAAACACAGGCCCCATCTTGTTTTATCAGCTGGAATTCTGATACAAGCACCTCAGAAAAGATTTGCAACTATATTTTGTAGCAGCCATAGCTTTCTTCAAACTCAGTTCAATTTTGGTGCTCTCCCTCAGATTTAGGTTCTTTCATTCACTTGTCACTGACATAATTATTTTCTTCCTATTCACATAGACAAAATCCTTACAAAACTCCCCTTTCTTCCAGAGATTTGATTTTAAAAACTCATAACTTTTAGAAATATATCAGCCTAATTCTTTGCCATATAGTATCATTGTTTTCTGTTGATGCTTTTTAGTCTTAGATTCTCTGTGCATCTTCATCGCTGTTTTCATTGCTTCAATACTCATTTACATTTTAATTAATTAGTTTTATTTTATATCTTAATTTAGATCACACATTAAAAATCCATTACTTTTGAGAATTAGCATTAAATTAATAGAATGGAATAGAAACATCTGGGAAGAATATAAAGCACATATAAATTATCTCCTAATTTGCCTGACATTTTCCAAAGGGAAAAACTGAGGAAGAAATTCTCAAAACAAGGACTTTGAAGAACAGGATTACACTTCATTCTAAATGTATTATCTCTGAATTTGCTCTTGAGATATTTAGGATCTGTGAAAAAAAAATTCCTGAAGTTTAAACAACAGAATTGTCACTCTTTTCCTATGCCCTCAGTAGCACCTAATGAGCTGCTTTTCAAGATAGTGACAACACTTACTCTAAACTCGTTGCAGAAAAGGGAAGTGAATGTTCCAGATGAGCAGCTAGAAGGAGAATGAGACCCAGAAAAAGAGACTTTTTTTATCTTGGGAGAAGCACCGCTCCATATAAGTAGGGGCAGTAGGAAATAAGGAGTTGAGTAGAATAAAAATGGTGGAGATTCACACACATATATATATATTGTTTCCCTGACTCAAAAGGACATTCAGAGATTCGGAACTGATTCTGGGATATCAGCACCCCACCATTTACACTACAAAAATTAATGTCTGCTGAAGTGAACATATTGTGAAAAACTGTAGGTCACTGAAGGGATTTATAAATGCTAACATATTTATTTTATTTAGAAAACAACGAATAGGTTGCTTATTCGAGCAGGATCTATAGAGGTGGAAAAGTTACAATAAAAGATTTAGTCTTGACTGTGTGGGAAAGTTTTTTCGGTACATGACTTTATGTCAAAAAATTGAGGAAAGAAAACCACGTGGCTTGTGGCTTTAACTGCTGTATTTTGATTTGGCTTACCCTATGTCACTCCAAGAGGAGTTTTTGTATGCACAGCTGTGCACCTTGGCTCCAGGGGTAATTATGCTGGTATAACTGACAGAGTCTCTCTTGCAGGCAAACCCCTGGTTCTCCGAGGTCTGATGCATGGGGAATAGCTATGGCTTCAGGAACATCCTGAAACATTCACCCCAACAGATCTTGCCTAAACAGCAGTTTAAAATATCTGCTGGGACATATTAAACTACCATTTGAATGACGCACTGTGATCTTCTCAATCAAACCCAACTAAAGCAATTAACTGAATAGTATTGGTCTGACGGCCTTCCAATTTTGCATTTGTACCCTTCTTACAGGCACCAAAAGGATTGTGCCTGCTTGGATGAGCAGTGACAGAGAAAATGCTTCTTTCCATTTTCTCCGGCAGAAAAATGCCTCTCTGTACTCTTCTTTTGCACGTGATATACATCCTTCAGCTTATCCAGGCTTTCCAATGTATCACACATATTTCACTATAACAGCCTCTGCTCTACTGCTTTTAAAATTTCAGCATAAAGAAAATATTAATCATCAGTCTTAACTTTCCTGTATTTTTTGTCTTCCCTGTGAGCAAGTCATTACAGTATGTCTGATTATTAGGAACAAGGAATAAACATTTCCCCTCTGTGAAGAACAGGAAACAATGTTTGGAGAACAATCAAGTCTATTCTCCATGGAAAAAAATGTAGCAATGGGAGAGAGGCCTGATCTTTTTCCAAATTAAAAAAAAAAAGAAAGCTACTTTCATCTGAAGAAAAAGAAATTAGCTAATGTATTCACCCAGTCTGACCTCTTTTCTAAACATGTACTTCATTGTAAAGTACACTTAAATATCAAGTATAATTATGAAAAGAAACCAAAACACAAGGAGTTTTGGACTAGGTATTTTGCTTTCATCTTGTGAAATTCTTGTTTATATCTGCCTGTCACGGTAAATTGTGTTTTCAGCTCAACATGAAAAAAAATGCACAAGATACAAAGAGGGGCCATTCCCCCACATGAAGAACACATGAACATGCACTGCCACCTGCTCACAGCTGTGGTTTACATGGGAAAGTCATTCTGGGAAATAATACCAGCAAAACCAACTGCTCTGACCACAGTCCAGCTGAGGTCTTGTAAACATTGACAGAGTTCTGTGGTTTTCATTTTGTTCTGTATCTTTCCTAATATTTATTAAATATCAGGGAAAAGAAAAAAAATTAAAAGACACCAGTGTGTCTGGCAGTGCGTTGTGCAGTGGTACATCCACTGGTTACTTAATCAGACCCAGTTCAAAGCCATACATCTGTGTGTGTCTCCTGTCACCTGTCCCATCCCACTGCATTTTGCATTACAGATTTCTGTTGCATCGTACAGTTCTTCCCTTTGTACTCATAACTAATTCTTCAGTGTGGGGCAATATGTAATTTTGTTGCCAGAGCACCTAAGGAGCCACAATATGGTTCCCAGTTTGGCCCAAAGGGAGGAAGTAATAGATGCCAATTTTTAACCGATGAACAATGCTTCCCTGTGTGTCAGCTCAGACATGTGGTTTGTGCATCTGGGAGCTAAACACGAGGTTTAAACGTTCCCACTCGCACCCCACACTGCAGAAATCTGATGGAAATTTTTCTCCTCGCTGTGCAGTCCAGCAGCTGCACCGGCTGCCGCAATATTGCCATTAAAAGCCCTGGGCCGGCGCTCCCTCCCTGGCCCCACAACAAGTGCCACGAGAACGCTGCCATCTCAGTACACCACATTTCAGAAGAAAAAGCAAATTTAACAGTCACACGCAGCAATGATGTTGCCAAAGCTGACGGTTTTAGTTTTGCCTTTTTAGGTGGTATTTCCCAACTTGCAACAACAGAATCTCAGGGAAGGGAGATGCCTTTTTTAACTCCTTTTAAAGCATATTTCCAGGTCTTTCAGTTACAGGGAAAGAAAAGTCTTGGAAAAAAATGAAATATACACATTTGTTGGGCACAGAAGACAGGGGGCCACAGCAAAGAAGCTAATACTTAATCGTCATATTTTTTAAATCAGTATTTTACCTCTGAAATGATTTTCACAGACAAAATCTTGGGGTTCAGACACCTGAGTTATTGAAATTGTAAAGGCTCCTTGCAGACTCTCTGCATGCTTAAAACAGTCACATTTCCATCTTTGAGCTCCCAGCCTTCATAGCTGCTTGACAGGAACAGTGTAGCTGCTCTGATCTTACCATGACCAAAAAAAAAGATAACAAGAAAGAGCAGTAAGAAGATCTGAACTGTTTATTCAAAGAGGAGAAAAGCATGTTGCAAAGGAAAATACAATGAGTGGTGCCTGTCAGACACAAATTCCTACTTGGAGCTCACAGAACACTGAGGAAACGTTCTTGAAAAGGCTTCACACTTAAAAATTGCCACGAACTGGTAACCTTAAAATACATTGCCATTATGCTACAGAGCTTAAAACACATCAAGAAGACGATTAATGCACATGGGAAAATTCAAACACTGACATGCACAAGGACATGAAGATACTACAGAGAATTTGACCTAGTGAGCAGGAAATGTATGAAGCAGTACCTGCAGTGTTTAAAGATTATGGGGGTTTTATCCCAGAAAATAATACTTCATTGGGGCTTGCCAAAGCACTCAGCCTCCATCTGACATCAGCATCCATCTGAGACCTYGTTGATTCATATGTGTAGGATAACCTTTCTGGCACATTTCTTTAAAATTACTAGTTGCACTGTAGCTGTGTTTCAGATTTTAGTTCCCTCTAGAACCAGACAGTCTGCTAAATGCACTCAGCAAATAATATGTTTACTGAATTTCATGTTGTATTAAAAAGCTATTATTCAAAGGAATGTTCTCAATGGTTCATTCAGCTCTGAGCAAGGCTCTGCCATATGGGCTGTTGTTGACTGAATTTGCAAATCCTCCTACACATGCAGCAAAATACCAAGGCATCACAAGAACAAATTAACTTTCTAAATCTCAGTCACCTTTTCCCTTTGCTTGAAACAATGCTGCTATTTGGTTATTTGTAAAATTCCACTGGGGGGTATAATGATATTTAGTCCCAACATATGACTGCACTGCCACAGAGATACTAACTTTCACTTAAGCAATTAATCTTGCAAACTCAAAACATTTTTTCTTTTTGTCTAAGAAATCTCATATCTGGGGGCTACTTTAAAAATATAAGGAGCAAATCTGTCAGTAGCTGTCTCAAAACTGAGTACAGAGCAAAAGATGGATAACCGTATCTTAGAGATTTAGCTGAACACTTATCATAAACTGTGGGAATATTCTAGCAAGTTATAATTAGCATTCATTAATCACAAAAATTGATTTATATTTTCACTTTCCATGCAGGTTTTAATGCAGATTATGGACTGGATTCCACCCACCTTGTGAGTCTTTTCTATTTTAACTCAGTTTTCAAACTGGCTTTTTTGTTTTGACTGGCCTCTGCTTGATACCATCTCATCTGTAGAGTTAGAGTTAGGAAAAAAACCAAACCAGAAGTTAGTAGTTGTACACTCCTTCATATCTTTTTAATCATACTAAAGAAATTACATATTACTCGAAAAGTTAACTTCCATTTCCACTGGTAATGGAAAAACATTTCTGAATCAGCCTTATAGCAAACTATTACTGTCATTCTGTTACATCCTGTGAAGAATTGGGCGTGCAACTCCTTCTGACCAGTAGGAACCCTGAATCCACTTATCCCACCTTCTTTTTTTGCAACACTGGGCCTTGTTCTTTCTGCACCTCCTGCTAAGTGCCAAATATATTTTCCTTTTTGAACAGTACAAAATTAGGGCTATCTATGGACCTGTAAAAGAGGCAATCTTCTGGGAAAACAATAGCACAGTGGTAGTGACACCATTTCTAATCTGGCACTGCACAGMTCAGGGCCTGTTGGTTTTGGCACCAACATACAAAGGATTTGTCATAGAGACATGCCGCAAAGTTCTTGAAAGGAAAGACAATGTTTGCATTTGGTGTGTTCAGGAATTGAAAGATACCAGAAAGAGAGCTGCTGTGGTCATAACCTTTGCTAGTTTCACAGAGTCATAGAATATCCTGAGTTAGAAGAAATCATCAAGTCCACCCCCTGCTCCTGCAGAGGACAGCCCCAAGAATCACACTGGGATGTGATTCCTGAGAGCATTGTCCAAATGCTTCTCGAACTCTGTCAGGCTGGTGCCGTGACCACTTCCCTGTGGAGCTGTTCTGGTGCCCAACCACCCTCTGGGTGAGGAACCTTGTTGTAAAATCTAACCTAAACCCCTCCTGACACAGCTTTGTCATTCCCTCAGGTCCCATGGTTGGTAACCACAGAGAAGAGATCAGTGCCTGCGCCTCCTCTTCCCCTCATGAGGAAGCTGCAGGCTGCACTGAGGTCTCTCCCGCAGTCTCATGCAGGCTGAACTGATCAAGTGACTTCAGCCGCTCCTCACAAGGCTTCCCCTCTTCCCTCATGTTCACACCTCTCTTTTGGACACTTCCTAGTACCTTTATATCTTTTTTCTATTGTGGCACCCAGACCTGCCCCCAGCACTCGAGGTGAGGCCGCCCCAGTGCAGAGCAGAGCGGGACAATCCCCTCCCTTGCCCGGCTGGCGATGCTGTGCCTGATACCCCCAGGACACGCTTGGCCCTCCTGGCTGCCAGGGCACTGCTGGCTCATGTTCAGCTTGCCATCAACCAGGGCCCCCAGCTCCCTTTCTGCAGTGTTGGTCTCCAGCCTCTCATTCCCCAGTCTGTCTGTACATCCAGGGTTGCCCTATCCCCACACTGATATTATGAATTGCCGCATGTAAGGCAACATTGCAATCAGCAAGCACGGCCCAGGTACAAGACATGACTCCAGGCATGACATGAGAGCTTGTACGAAACTCTCAGCTGTGGGTGGAAGACAGAAGGCTGTGTCCTGTAGAAACTGCTCAGAACTTCAAAACTGAATCTGACAGCCAAGTTGCAGGTCTGAGTGACAAGCTGGCTGTTGATGTTGTCCACAGTGACAGGGGAAATGTCTGCGAGGATTTGAGGAAAAAGATTAATATCTTCATTCAACTTTAGCATGGCAAGAATCCCATAAGATGATATCAGGCAGAGGCCAGTCAAAACAAACTGGAGATTTGATATTTCAAGCCAGTTTAAAAAATAGAGACAATGAGGAACTGTTTGAAACAATGGTGAACTTTCAAATTACTTTTATAGTTTGTCTTGAATTTTTCCCAAAAGAACACTATCTTGGTGTGGAAAATGGCATGCTAAAGGGAAAAAATTCCTCCATTTCTGCATTTTCAAAGAATGGAAAAGGATACAGGATTTATATATATATTTGGTGCAAATTCGCCTCCACTCCTCCTACGTGATCCTTAGCAGCTGTCCATTTCACTGCCATCTCCCAACAGAAACATTCATGTGTTCATGTTCTACCTTCCACTGGAGAAAATCTGACCTTGTCTGAGCTATACTGTATATTACATTTGCCACATTGCATACATGCTGTGCCTGGCCTCGCACCTGCTTGTGACTCCGTGGACTTGCCTGGTGGTCACCTTGCTGTTGGCTTGCTTTCACTGGACCCATTCTGTCCCTCTGGCTAGGGAGTGAGGACAGCACTTGTCCCTGCCAGCCTCAGCTGCCAGTCTGCCCCCACTCCCGTAGGTCCCTGAGATAAACGCATGGGGACAAGCTTGTCTTCCAGTGTTCTCCTCCTCACTCTCCCCACTCCTAGAAGCGCAATTCTTTCTCTGTGGCTGGTGCTGGGAACCTGCTTTTCAATGCAAGGCTTTCAGCTGAATTTGCTGAGGTACGCTTACTCTTGCTCTTGTCTTCTCTGCTTGGTTCCATTTTTCAGCTAACTGTATGACAAGCAGCCCAGCCTAGATAAACAATCCCATACCTCAACCTAAAAAAGACAATTGTTTCCCAGTTCCTGTGTGGCTGGAAGGTGTCAACATCCTTCTGCATTAAGATCTTGGCTCTGTCATTGTCTGTCTCACAACGGAACACTCCCTTGCCTCACAATGTCTCCTTCATTAACACTAAGTTGTTCAGAGGATTTACAAAGTCTTGCATTCACTTCCCAGAAGAGCAAGAGGCTCAGGAGAAACTTTACTGACCACTTCTACCAAAGCGAGCAAAAGTTTTCAAGGAGATGCTTTATGGTATTCATTTTCCAGTGGCTGACTTGGCTTGCCATGCTCCATTAAGACAGCCTTGTGTACTAAGCACGCCTCAGAAATGGAAAATTGTGTCTTACGGTAAATTAGACGCCATCCCCCCAAAAAACCAAGATTAATTCCTATAGGATATGTGCTGGCACAGTTCCAAGCAGCTGGGTTTGCACAAAGCAGCCTTTTCTTCTTTAATAGATTCTGGTGAAGTTTTGTCCCCGTCTGTTAAAATTGCCTGTATTATCCTGAAAATAGAAGCAATTGAGCTTTCCCTGACCTGATCTGGAGGAAACATAAAAAAGTTCATTTAGTTATGAAACCTATTTAATTCATGCTCTCAAAGTTCATCACAAAAACTTTGTTGAAAATAATTTGGGAAAGCAAAGAGTGCCTCAAACATGCTGTTAATTACCATCCATTTTGTGGCTGTCACCCATTCTGATTCCTGGGGAGTGCTCTAGAAGTTTTCTGTGTGCAACAATTGCACAATAGTATCCAAACCAGACACAGGATTTCCTAATATACTCCAGTTTCATGCTGGAGAACTATTAAAAACAACAATTTGTATGGCTTTCTGGGATGCAAGTTTAGGTTTCCAGCATCATCATACTGCTTTTGCAAATGCTACAACACAAGCAAGGCTGTGCTCTAAACAGAGATCCTCATCTTGCATGAATGTTTTATTCCACAACAAGGAATATCTTTCAAACAATCATCCTATGTTGACTAGTCAAAAGACATTTAAGGATTTATTCAATTTTTAATTAATGCTTTCATCCTGTTTTTTTGTTTTCACTCAGGTCAGCTTTAAAATGTTTATAAAGCAAGATTGAAAAGCTCAAACAGTGAGTTCTGCATGACTGAATTAAAATAAAAAAATAAACAAAACTATAAATCTAATACCATAATTATCTAGATGTCCCTTTGGATTTTTAATTTTCTATGGGGTTTTGTTGTCTGGGATTCTTTTTTCCTTTTTTAAAGCCTGTCTTCAAAGCATTGCTCTATTTTGGATCTTACCTCTTGCTTTTAAACAACTTAGGTTCAAATATGTCTATAAAACATGATTTTTAAGGGCATCACTATTTTATTCTCAAAATTACATGTATTTCAACCCCCCACCAGTTCTCTATATGTTGAAAGTCTGATCAAGCCTGGATTAAGGAATTGAGGCTAAAGAAACATTCAACAAGAATGTAGGAAGAAGTCTATGTATCTGATGTATGCCTCCCTTTATTGTACTAGGCATCTTCGTTTTGAGCAAAGCAATTTCAAGAAATAGGTGATAGTTTTTCAGACATTATTTGATACACTTGGAAAAAATAGGCAAATTTTCAGGTGCAGAACCCTAATCAATTGTAATTCCATGATACCTCTGTTTCCATTTCTAATGTAGTCATTATCACAGGTCAGTACACCAGGGAAGAGTCACCATTTTCCCAGGTGAATTGAAGTGCTATCCAAATTATATTCAATTAGAGACTTAACTACACTTACAAATCTGTGCTCTAGCTGTTTGCAGAGAGACATGCAGGGCACCCTGAAGTGCAAGAGACCCGACAACTTGTACCTGAACTGGACACCCATTCCCACACAAAATAATTTTTTCTTTCTGAGAATGCTTTGTATATGCTATTAGTTTTTTAATTACTTGCATCCTACCTTCAGGCAGAAAGAAAATGACACAGAACGGTATCTTTGTAAAACCTGAAGCTAGACCTCAGACAAATTCTGCATGCAAACTAAATCTGAATTTGAATCCTTCCAAGTTAACAAGTGCTTCCAAGACTTGAACAAAAACCATCTGAACGCATGTAATTTTTAGAGTGCTCTGCTTTTTTCAGTCCATAATATTCCCTAAATGCTTTTTTATATGTAACTGTCTTGGATGTGTGAGAAGTTTCATACATTTGAAGTTCTGAACTATATCCAAGCTCCATGAAACAGGCCCATTTAACAGGAGGTAGATCTGTGTAGGTGTAGATGAACTACCTGACAGACAAAATGCCTACAGCTCTGATGCTAGGCTCTAACACTGATATTGCTAACTACTGAAACACATTTTGTCTGCTCTCAGAGCTACAATAAAAAATTATCTCTACGAGAAAGCAGCTGCCTGTAGAGATACAGAAGAAACCCACAGAAAAGTAGGAGATGAAAGGGAAATATGTGTTAACAAGAGCCAGTGGAAGCACACAGGGCTTCATTAGGAGCCTTCTGGTCTCTCGGGGGCTTTGCTTCACAACCCAACACGCCCTGTCTGAGCCAACCAGCTGGCAAGTGCCACCCCTTCCAGGACTTGGCTCTGAATCAGAATGGCCTAATTAAAGATAAATGCTCTGACAAAAATTAGTAACTGCTTCTCATGCTACAGAGAATTCATAAAAATATTTTCATACTTTTACAAGAAAATTAAAACCATCTAATTGGATTGCAGCTGCAGGAACTGCAAGTATTCACTGGGACATCCTCTTATGATAGTTTCAAAGCTGATTTGAAGCTGTATTTTCAAGCATTGTCAATCACTCAATTGACTGTCTCCCAAAGCTGCTATCAGATTGTAAGTCAGCTGTAACTCACAGCATTTTAGGAAACATTTTTCAATAGTAACATCAGCTTCATGTGAAATTTTCTAACAAGAGTTTAAAAACACGCATCACATCATCAAAGTCAGAACTGAAAGGGAAGCCAACTGTCTCAGTGTGCCATACTTTTACTAGAGTATATCTAAAATGGTAAGTAATGAATGTTCATTTTAAGAACTGTTTGATTGCATAATTTTGTATCTAATTAATTAATTTGATGTGGCATCTAAGACTATGTCTTTAATGAATTAGAAATAAAACAAATTATATTAATGAGCCCAGAAAAAGGTATTATGAGCAGGCAGCATCAAAATCAATGCACAGTTCTATCCTTTGATAGTTTTTCCTCTGTGATGTCAGGAAGAAATGACTCCCATTTTGTGATTAAAAGAAGTTTTCCTCCCAGAATTCATTGTGATGCTCGCACACACACTGTCAGCGGACATTTTGTAACAAGCAGGAAGATAGTTTTTCAGATGGCTACTCTGAAAAATGTTAAATTTTCAAAGTTTTCCAGCATCTGCGTATTGTAAGAAAACTCACCCACACAAAACTGAGCTTTCTCCAAGAAAACTTCCTAGTATCTAAGCCTGTTTTGTTTATTCATCTTTTCCATTGTATTTAGACTTAAATTGCTGCTTTTTTTTACTTCTTTGGGTTTTGATTTTGATTGTCTCCTTGGAGCAAACTGCTTGATAACCTTCTATTTTGGAAATCATAGTTCTAACACACCATGCCAGGAAGAACAGATTAGCCTGACTCTCAACTGAGTGTGTACCATCATTATCAGAAGCCTGAGCCAATGGTTACCATATTCCCTGGGACTCCTGCTATTAGGTCTCCAGGGAATGTTCTACCAGATTTTCAATGAGGAATGACCTCTAGATAAAATGGCTGCATCTAAACTGTTTAGACATCCTGTTTTAGCTGGAAATGTATGTTGAGCTGAAATTAAAGAGTTTTTTTCTGATGTAAATATTCTGCTATATTTGATCCATATTACTTTGCAACTGGAAACTGCAGCATTATGTAAAATGTAGCACACAGGTTAGCAGCTTTTGAATGGATTATGAAACCTGAACAAGTAGAGAGCTTTAAACGGACAAAAATTCATGACGCTACATATTTGTATTAATTGAAAGGTGAAAGATGTGCCACACAGCACTAATGTCCTTCCTCAAGAACCACATTTGCAATTTCTAATTTATCATATCCTTCTACATAGGAGGCTGTTAAATTGGTTTAAATGAAAAACCACTCTGAACTGTATTTGCAAAATATGTAGAATAATACTTGGATTCACTGAATAATACATCCTTGAGTTGGAAAGGACCTTAAATATCATCTAGTTACAGCACTCCTGCCACAGGCAGGGACACTTTCTTCTAGACCAAGCTGATCAAAGCCCCATCCAACCTTGAATGCTTCCAGGGCTGGGGCATCCACAATTCCTCTGGACAACCTGTTCCAGTGTCTCACCACACTGACAGTGAAGAATTTCTTAATAGTATCTAATCTAAATCTACTCTTTCTCAGTTTAAAGCCATTTTCCATTGTTTTATCACTACATGTTTTTTGTAAGAAATCCTTCACAGGTGAAAACTTCATGTGTGGATAACAATATATTCATTTTTCATGTGTTCTTGTAAAGACCCTTGGGGAGCATTCACAGGATATCTCTGTGACACATCTTTCCATTAACTCCAGATATCTGGAGTTAATGGAAAGATGTGTCATACCACACCTAATCTAGCAATTCAGTGTTATCTACTGTGCTTCTGAGAAGCTAGTACTTATTTTAGCAAGTATAGAATATATTTTGGGATCATTTAACATGCTGAAGCACCTTACACTAAAGTTACTGTAAAGAATTCTCTTTTAAAGAACCACCAGCATAAATGAGAATCAGAAACCCATTAGGAACACATAAAGAACTAATGTGGATAATTTAGTTTCCATTTTTGTGAAATCATGCCCAGGGGTGTATTTAAACATTGCTAATGTTTAGGGAGGAGCTGGGTAAATTGAGACAGAACCTAGATACAACCTACCATTACCTAATCTTCCATTAGCTATCTACTTTCCAAATTATCTTGCTAGCCCCTTTATTGCCTGTGACTCATGATGTGAGAGGCATATCACAAAACACAGCACTCCAACTGGGCAAACTCCTAATCTAGCCAGAAGAATATGGTGAAAGCTGGATGTCTATAGGTAGGCTGGAGGAGATCACCCACCTATTTTCATTGGGAATTAACAGCTGCAAACTTGGCCAAAACGGTCCTTTTCTGGAAGATCCTAGTGCTTTTTCTCCACTGAAAAATACAAAAATTGCATAATCCATATTCATTTCATTCCAGAACGCTTGAACAGATCTTGGTGACATCTGTTTGCCAAGTGAGAAATGGGAAAAAATTGCAGAAGTTTCCCTGGAACAACTGGAGGTTCAGATTTGACCCTAAAAGAATGCGGCCTTTGCTTTCACTAATGCAAGTAAGGACTTAATTATGGACTTGAAACATATGCATGAGAAGGAAGGAATCTAGCAAAGCTGACCATACATTAGGTTGCAACACAAGCCTATTGTGGCTCCAAGAGGTTGTAAGAGTGGCCCCCAGGGATAGGGGCTGGAGGAAAGCAGATTAAAGACAGCTACGTGAGAAATTGTGGCCTCCCTTTATCTGGATCCCACAGCAAAAGTCATCCAAAGTGCAGGACTTTTCCAGGCTTTAGGCAACATATAGTGACAGGGAGGGTGGCAGTTTATACAGAAATTTGGTCAAGGAAATTCACTTAATTTTCTTAAATAGTCATCATCCAGTCCTTAAAAAGTAGAATAGCCACAATATTGAGCTCCACAAGTCGTTTTTAAAAACTATATGAGTATCCGATCACATTTTCAGATCTACACTTCTGAAGTACGCTTTTCTCTGATGATCTGTAGTCCCTTCTTACAAGGCGTATTTACACAGTTTTTGGCAGGACTTATACCCAAACCAATCAAAAAATTACTTATTTTTCTTTGCTAATTATGCTATTACCTATGCTTAAAATCAGGGCAAGCAAATAGGTTGACAATTTGACCATAAACTATATGTGGGAGGCAGGCTGCCAAGAAGTACTGAAACACATGTAAGTTTTGTTTTCTTAGCAAGAAAGAGAGCAATTGTGAAAGCCCGGGGATATCTACACTGGGTGGTAAAGCTAACAGCAGAAAATCAAAGAAATCTTAGCACTAAGCCAACAGTGTAACAAAAAATAGGAGTCAGCTCTTCATGGCCATGCAGATTATCACTCTGATAAGACTGTGATAGAGGGTAAGAATTCTTTCCCAGTATGGTGTTGACACTGCATAAGCTTTAGTCTGTTGTTCTTTGGCTTTCAGATCTCTTGCTTCGCAACACAAACACTAACAAATTGACAAAAGCTGTGTTTGCACATTAGAGCTACTTGCAAACTAGCATTTCAAGTTCAAGTTTGGACATACGAGCACACAAAGCAAAATGAAGTGGAAAGCTGTGATTTTAATGGGGATTTAATCTCTTTTGTTCTTTGACCTTTTGCGGCTCTCAGAATACATCAACGCTTCTGTCGCATGAGTTGCCTTATTGGCTTAGCTCATGCTGATACAGCCAAGCAAGCATTCAAGTGCGAGTGCAAGTGTAGGGTTTGATGGTATATGGCACTGTTTCCAACAGCAAGTACAAGAGTGCTATCAGCATCACCCGATGGGGTACAAATCCTGTGAATCGGCCCAGGCCCAGCTGCAAGCCCAAGCACAGTGACTCCTGCAGCTGGACAGAAAGAGCCTCAGAGCTCAGTCAGAAAGTAACTTTAGAAGGAACGGCTCAGGCAGCTGGCAGTGCACTGAGTCTGGGGGAAGCGCCAAGCCAGCTGAGTATCTTTCCTGCAGAAGTCCAGAAAAAGGCAGAACAGTGCTGAAGGAGGACTATAACACAATTTTCTCTGACTATAACACAAAAGTCTGATTATTAAGAAAACAGCATACTGTATTTTAATGTATATAATAGGGGGTTTTATTTCCCCTTCCCTTTTAAGCCACAAAGCCTTCTCAACTAACAACCCTGTAATGGAAGTCTCCTAGTCAAAAGTGCAGCAGGAACTGAACAACTACAAAAGGAACCCACAGGAGAAAAAGAACCCACAGCAGGAGAAATGAGGGCCACAACAGTGATCAGTCAAGATGAAGCCAACAGTACTTTGTGGAGTACCTGTGTTATAACAGGTCTAACATTCTTTCACTGAACCGTTAAAGAAAAGAAAAAAAACCCCAACAACTAGGCCTCTGAGATTTCTCATAACAATCTATCTCGCACCTGAGCCCTCTTTGCAAAAATTCAGCTGGGTACACTCTAATAATGATACAAAAGAAATAAATTGGGAGATTCTTTCCAAGCATTTTTCCATCCAGGCTGCAATTGAAATTCTGGATAGTAGCAATGATACCTGCTATAACAGGAATATTATATGGAAGATAAAGATCTGAGTAAGCAAAAAAGATGTTATGTTTGTAGTTGAAATCTGAGAAATGACTGGTATCACAATGATGCTTCACATTGTTAGAGACCACCAAGAGAAAGATTCCTGTTATTGATCAGCTGCAAAAGAGATTCACATTTTGTAGGGATCAGATGCAACATAAAAACTGCAGGTATAGTGTTCAGAGTTTTTCATGTAAGTGATTCAGGCCCAGAGGGAGAAAAAGTTAAGCCTATTACAT
This sequence comes from Parotia lawesii, assembly GCA_003713295.1. NCBI lineage: Eukaryota > Metazoa > Chordata > Aves > Passeriformes > Paradisaeidae > Parotia > Parotia lawesii. The sequence goes on along the minus strand of RAHM01000191.1, from coordinate 71,301 downwards.
TGAAAGAGTCAGCAACATTTAGGAATATACTGGGTATTCAAATATACAGAGCTGTCTAAGTTCAAAAACCTTCACATTATAGGCCAGTGAGCTGTGATGGAAGAATTGTCCATGTGATCATGAAAAGTAGTAGAATGAGTGAATGGGAGTTTGGGGAGAGAGCTGTTACAGTCATGTGGGCCTGATCATATCTCAGATAAAATCCTCAGGTATTTTCCTCACATAATGAGGGTTTTTAAAGTTAGGTCTTGTCATATATAACAGGATGAATCCTTTCATCTTCCTTCAGGATGATGTTTTTATAAGGCAGGTCTAGCTTTTGTTTGGGTATCACCAGTTTACTGCAACTATGCCACAGCTGTATTCAGAGTATGCTTCAGCCAGTTCTCACTTTTATTTTTGACTGCATATTTCTATTTCAGGAGACCTGAGGCAGGAAAAAAAAAAACCCAGGTGACCAGAAAGGCCCTGTCTTAAGTATGGGATACATTCACATATTTCTGAAAATTAAGATGTGTGACCTGGAGTTGTTTCAGATTTCCCAGAGCACAGGAGCACGTTGAACTGCCAGCTTGCACCATCTGTCAGGCATAATTCTCACACTTCAGAAGGCTGGCTTTCACACAGTTAATAAATTCCATCCAAATCTCAAAGTTTTTCACACAGCCAGCTGAAGAATACCTCCGATAAGGCGTGCTTGTACAGCTTAACAGACCTCCATGGAATGCCATGCCAGCTTTTCCATTGAAGGAAATAGAGATAATGCTCCTGAACAGTGAATGCCAAAACCAAATGATTAAATAAGAAGTAAATGTACTGCACAAGACTAAAAAGGAAATAACTACTGAAACTGAACTAATTTTTAGAGAAAGCCACTTATTTCAGTCAAATAATGGCACTGGTATACCCAGTGCCAAATATAGATAGGATAATGCATCACAGCGGGAAAAAACTGTTTCTGCATTTTTGTTCATTTAGTCTTTTCCAAAAGAACAAAATCCATGGAACTGCTTCTGGAAAACTATCCTTAGGCATTAGAAGGTCGTCATCTGCTTTCTTTCTCTTCTTTCATCAAAGACTAAGCGGACTCACAACAAACCAAGCATCTCCAGACTTGCTGATAAAGAGAATTCTCTTATAAGTAAGGGGAAGCCTGAAGAGCTTACAACATTGCATCTGGCTGAATAGCCTTCAAATACAAAAATATGTGGAGTTCCCTGCTGGGTCCCACCCAGCCCAGCAGTACATCTCAGACTGTGACGCTGTGAGGTGAGCACATGAGCCTGCGGCATTATCTGTGGCCCCTTTCCCCTATATTCCCCAGCATCCAGAATTGTTGTATTAGGAATGTTAGAGGATAAAAGCTTGCCTAAATCTTACAAAGTTTATATATAAACTTGCTATCCTTGAATTTGTCTAATCCTCTTTGCGTGTCCTGACACACAGAAATACAGGTGCAACAGGCTGAAAGTCTTCAAAGAACACTTGTAGATCCTGCTGAAGAACACTTGTAGCTCCTTCTTGGATCYCATATATATTGTTTAGAGAACTTACATTCTAAGTTCTATATTCACACTAAATTTCAGGAAACTCTTCTTATTAATATATTGTCCCTCTCCTAAGGTCTCCCTTTGACCTGAGGGTTCAGTCCCCCAACCTCTGAGAATACAGATTAATCTAACTGACTTAAATTGTTTTATCCTGGAAATGGGATAATTCAGTGAAATTGTAATTAACTCCCACAAATGTATCTGATAGAATTTAGCCTGAAGCATGCAGTAACGTGAAAAAATAACTAATATTTTTAATAAAACAAAACAAACTACTTCATGTGGGAAAGAGAATGTTTAAAAATGTTTCAGCATCTTTGTGTTTCCCATTAGTCTCTCTTGGATGGTGGCAAAAACTGTAAACTTCAGAGGCCAAAAGTTTTTAGGCTACTTTAACTCTGTGTGAGTCTCTATTCCACGTGAAGTTCAGTGTCTCTCTGCTATTCCTGTGTTTGCTCATRGCATGCTACAAAGTTTGCAAGTCATTGACCAATACTTCTGTTCTGGCATTATAAATGGGCACGGCCTTTTCTGCTCAATGTTTGTGTAAGTAGTATTGCCAGAATGGCTAAAGAACGCAGTAAATACCAATGCTGCAGTAACCAGAAGATTCACAGCTACACTGAATCAGCTTAATGAGAAAGAGTTGCAAGTCTCATGAGTAAATAGCTAGAAAATATTTCTACAGAAAGATCCCTATGATCTGTTTTGGATTGTTTCTATGAAGAGGCAGTTTCAAGGCCACAGTTCTTTCTAAACAGTGACTAATGATCCACATATTACAACAATATGTTTTGTGGTTTTCTTATTACAACTCAGAGATCTGAACTGAAAATCTGATAAAGGTATTTCTTTATTTTGTATATTCCTACATATTACATGACAATAGCAGCAGAGATTCAAATGAGCCATTACTTGTGAAAACACTGTTACTGTTACTAATTAAAGGACAAATAGACCTTTAAAATTCACAAATTCCAAAATAAAATGGAAATTCAATATCTAATATAAAACTTTAAAAAAAATCTGAGTTGGTATCACTCTGGAAGTTTAGCACAGATATAAACATATTGTTGTTTTTCTCTACATTCGTAAGTAAAAAACTTTTAAGATTATATAAACGTGCTAGCAAAAGAAGAATTAATCCTTTGAGAACAAAAGATTCATCTATTATAATGTTTTGTTTAAACTTCAACTTGTGTATACCCRAAATTGGACTTATGCTCACAGATACAATTCTACATGTAAACAGTAAATTATATAAACAGTTCACTCTTTATTAGCCAAATTGACCATTTTATAGAAACAAGCCAAAGCATAAATACATATACATGTATTTTTTGTGTTTGCATACACACACACATGCATGAGAGCATTTCCAGAACTGCTATGGAAACCTTGTCTTTTCATGTACCCTAAATCTGCATTTGTAAGTTTGAAACCATGGAATTAATATTTTTTTTTAAATTTATTTTAATATAGTGTATTATAGAATACCCGCACAAGAAAAGAAGGAAACTGCTCTTACAGTGCTCCACAGTTTTCATGTCCTCAGCTTCTGAAACATTTAAGACTATTAACTTGTTGGCAGGCTCCCAGGGAATTTTAAGGCATCTGTGCCTGTGCTACTTATTTTAAGCTCTGTCTTCCAATGTTATGAAATCAGCAAACTCTTTTGACTTTCTTAGTAATTCCATTTCATGTGGTTCTGGCTTTCAGGCAGATTCAAGAATGACATAATCGTCTTTTCCCACCCACAGGTTTTGCACTGTTGCTGTTGGTTACACCCTTTAACGTAATGTGCAACACGAATCTTTGTCTGATCCCATATGCCCAGAAATGGAAGACAGCCCAGCAGAGAGGACTAAAGCACAGTTTCTTGGCTTTCTATCAATCACCATAGGTTGAGTAAGGCTTCTTCGGGATTTTTCCGCTCAGTTAATATTACTTTAGCTACAGTGTAGTTCCTGTCAGTCCGAAGTCATGCTACTTCCAAAGGATGTGAACCAATTTCCCAACAAACTTTACCCCTGTTACTGAAGCAGGTAGTTTAAATATAGTGGCAGAGAATAAACAAATTCAAAGTGTTCCTTTTGAATTTTTTACCATAGCATTTATGTAAATTTATGCACTCAAAAAACACAGAATTCTTCMTTTTCATTTTAAAAAATGCTAGAACTTGGCTGGTATGCATTCATAAGAGCTAGTGCAAGCGTATTTTGCATTTAACAGTATTTAACAGTACTGGATTAAGTACCAAGCTCCTCAGCGGCAGAATAAATATTACAGGGAAGAAGCCCTTTCTGGAGTTTGTTATCAACATTAGAGAATTAGAAGCAATTTGCAATCCTGTCTCATTGTCCAATATCACAAAGACTCTCCTGATTTACCTGAAGACTACRAGAGTGTTCATACACAAAAGAAATATGGCATGCCAACACAGCATAGGGAGTATTCCTTTGCCCTTTGAAAGTCTCCAGAAATTTTGCTTTTTACAGTTACGCTTTTCATACTTGGTCAAATTTTTAAGTACTGCACAGCATTGTGGCTACTCAGGTCTCTTAAACCCAGGACTACCGAGATGCATTGGTTCAGGTCAGCTTCAGGGCAATTTCATACTCGTAGGCAATGACATTGCTGCTTTAAGAGCTGGCACTGAACTGCCAGGCAAATAAAAAGCATACATCATGCTCAAGGAAACACTAGCCCATGTCCAGAAGAAATGGAGAAGAATGCATCAAGTTATCACCATAAAAATAAATGACCCAGCCTGAAAAGATAATGGATTTTCTTGTCTTCTTTGGCAATGAGCCAATTCTGGAAAAAAATTACAACTGAGCAAAGTGAGGCAGTGACTCGGCATCAGGATGTGCAGTCTAAAGATAGAAGATTTCTCATGGGACCTTGTATAATCAGCTACATTCATTACTCTGCTGGGCCCTCTGCTAAATTCAGTGCAGCTGAGAGTTGTGCCTTTCTCTCACTCCCAGCAGTGAGGGATAATCCATTTGAACAGGTATCTAGCAGGAAGAAACCCGTGAGATAGGCTAGAAAATTATGGCCATCATAGAGTGAAATCCACTGCAACAGGAATTGCATGTGAAATGGATCCTGAGGATTATTTCTTTCTCTAGATTCYGTTCACAGTGCAAGCCAAAGTAATATTTTTGTTTCTGTGATGAAAATTATCTGGCTAATAAGTTACAACATTTTTAAGAAAGGGATAAAATGAAAATCCTACTAAATTCTACCTTGGTRTTGTTAAAAAGTCCAAGGCACGCTAAGACATATCCTCTCAAGGCACTAGTTAAGTTCTAGGAAGTTTTAACAAATTTAACAAAAATTGATCTGTCCTTTGCTGACAAAATAAAATAAAAGATTATTTAGCTGGCTAAGGTATTAAAATTTTAATAAGTGTTTTTAAGTCTGCCTATAATGAGATCTATTTCTTCCAGTAATGCAATTATYGTTAATGGGTTTTCTGCTACTAAGAAAGAAAACTGATTTTAGCTGCAGTGGAATTGTAGTTATTTAAAACATTCAATTCACCCATTCACATCAACAGTGACATGAGACATTTTAGTTTGTCATTAATAACATTACGCAAGCACTTTCAAAAATCTTTCACGCCSTATATATTTTTACGACACATAAAGACAAGAGCAGCTATGAAAGTATCCAACTTCTACCATTACCTCATGGCAAAAAGATGGTATTTCTCTAGAAAGATGGTAAGAGTCTTTCTAAACAGACAGGTAGAAGGTGTATGTCATGATAAGCTATATCAATTGATATTTTATTTCTGGAGCATTTCAAGTGTAAAAATCTGAAGTGCTTATCCAACCTTCCCTAACAGCCTTACCTGTGGGAACACTTGGGGCAAGTCATCAGCTAGAATCACCACCCCACAGTGCTCAATCTTAACGGGAACCCAAGCCTGAATTGCTGGCTAGAGCTGAGCATACGGAATAAACATTTCCTCTGCTGAGTTTAACAACCCTCGTGTCATTAGGAGGCCTGCTTTCTGATAATATTCTCAAAAAATATCGTCAAGAATTTTGCAAAAACAAAACATGTACACTTACTTAGCAGCATATTCACACAAAGCTAAAGCCATTTTTTTAAAAAAATACCCAGTTAATCAAGAAAATCTCAGATCATCCACCCACACATCAGAACAACTTATGTTGAAAACAGTACATTGTAATGAGTGACTCATGATTAACTGTACTCCATACTGGACACATAAAAACTGTATTTGTCAAAATAATTATTATTGTTAAAGCCATGTTCCCCTCGCTCTGCTTTTAAAATTCTCTCATGTGCAGCATGAACACTCCTGCATTTAAAACAGCTGAATTTAGTTCTCAGATTTCAAAAGATGAAAATAAAATAAAGTATAACAAGCCTTTGGAAATGTTTGCATTTTAGTATATCTAATAAAAAGACAAATTCCTGTACTATATATGTTTCAGCAAGTGTCATCAATGTATCAAGTGCTTACACATCTCTTTTCCCATTTAAATTTGCAACAAAAACTTCTACTGACTTCAATTAGGGAAGCAAGAGCAATCCAGCCTAATGTACTGAAAATCCTGTTGCTAATTTCCAMACAGTTTAACAGAAAGAGTGTTCATGGTACCTACATATTACTGCATATTATTTATTGTACCATTTGGTTATTTTTCATTTCACTGGTGACATAGAAGAGACTACACTGTGTTGAGTTGCAGCTGACATTTAAATGTTGATTTTAAACCATGTAAGATTTCTTATTTAAAAGTAAACCTGAAAGTTTGGAGAAAAAAATAATGCTATGAATTAAATCAATTTTACTGTCAGTTTTTGCCCCATAAAACATTTTTTAAAGACTTTCTTTCAGATGGAAACAAGACTGTTTCATTCATTCATGGGCAATACTTTGGCTCCATGTGCATTTATATAAGTAAGAAGAATTTTGGACCTTCTTTCTATTACATCAATAAGCTTTTCAATTCCTTTTCTGCCTCCTTGGCTCTCCCAGTATATTTTGTCAAGGAACAAAGACTGGAGCAACTTCTCACGTAAACGCTGGCTCCTCAGCACTGAAACTGCAGATGCAGGGAATCTGGAAAAGCACAAATAAATTAATCAGTTTTTGCCATTACTCTGAATTGCAGTATTTATGTTGTGGTTTAGCAATCAATTRTACAAATATAGGCTGCAAGTCAGCAAAGGAAGTCTATGCATGTCTAGTCATATGTATGTTAATTGTATCTTTTACAGCTGTGGGATTACTCATACATTTTTAGAAACATCCTGTCAATGTCTAGGGCCAATGATATCTATTCCAGTATCTTAGTGTCTCAAACTGGGAAGAAACTACCAATCTTTTTACAAAATTAATAATTTAAAACTTACTCATCGATTCCTTGTAGGATTTTGAAGTCAAGATTGTCCTCGTTTCTGTCAAAGAAACCCTTATTGTCTATAAAGGCCAAGTGCCTTTGGTCATGCCTTCTCTGAACGACGTGTGTCARGTCAACAGCATCCTGATCATCACACTTCAGCTTCAGTCCTTGCTGCATGCAGGAATCCTCCTTGAGAGGTTTGAATCCACAACAGTTTCTGTCTAGTCGATTATAGATCTAAAACAAAGTACAGCAGAATGCCAAGTGGAAACAATACTGAAGCACTTGGGGCAAAGTGTCACTGTAAGACATTGCTCTTTAACACAGCTGACAGGAAAGCAAGCTCAAGACAAGTATAATTAAAGACAGCAGTGAAATGGTACTGAAGACCTGGTCCCCATACCTCAGGTACTGCTAGAAGCAATTTCTTAGACTGTGTATTTTATCTGTTTTATAGCCATGATTTGTTATGTCAGTAGAAATTCTTTAAAAATAATGGAACAATACCACTGTGTAACTGGAATAATGGGATGGTGAAAACAATTCTATTTTCTTTTTCAGAAGTTTCTTTTTTTACATTTTCTCTGCTGGAGAACAATAGAAATAGCACAGTCTGACACACAGACAGTCTTCATTTTGTGGGATCTTTTAGACTAACAGTATGCAAAATAACTGAAAAGACCAATAAAGTAGACCATCAAAAGCTATAAAATGTAAGAACAGTGTATTTATAATCACAGAGCAGCCTCCCTGTGGTATATACTTTTATGACATGATGGTCTAGACTATTCTTTCCCATGCAAGACCTCGATTATTCATCACACAGAACTTAGCTGGAAGGAATACATACATCTGGCCTAACTTCAGTGGACTAAATGTTAGGCAATCTTTTGACTTGGTCATTTCTGTTCCCTTTCATAAACAGARACAAGAACAAAGCACATCCAGAGCAATGGATGCCATTTTAGGATAACCATCTAATACGGGAAGGATAAATCACTCCTTGAAAGTGTTTCTACTCCTGTTGACTAGATGAGAGTAAATATTCAACCTTGCTACAGCCCTGAGCACACAAATAGGCCTGGATTGCCCTTAGAAGTCTCACCTGGGACATCCACATGCCCCACCTTTGCCCCTGGGCACAGGAACCCCCCTTAAGGTCAGGCAGCTCAGTCCTCCTCTGAGCCCTTCACAGGAGGGGGTGTGTGGGGCTGGTTTTCTGCTTCTTGTTCTGCTACATGGATGTTCCTGGGTTGTTGCTTGAGGTTCCTGCCTGGCGCCCTTGGAGCTGCTTTGTCTATGCCTGATGCCCACTGGGCAACCAATGGGGCCTGTGGCTTTCACCGTCCTTCCTGCTGGGCTGCCTCTCCTGCTGCTGGCTCTGTCTGTCCTAGAGCTGCCTTTGGCTCCAGCTCATCTTCCCAAAGAGCAGATCTGCTCCTGCTAACAGATGTTTAGAGAATCGAAGTCTGCTCTGGTGCATATAAGACTTAATGAGTAGCTGATCAAAGGTCAATCATTTTTTCTGTCCTTTGTTGTTTACTGATAACTCTTCAAACTGCTCTAAGCACAAAACCATTACTGTTCACATAAACCTACTAAAATTACAAATTTTTTGGTAACATCCCAGCAAAATGAACCGTTAGGACTCCACCTGATGTAGAACTTTGTTGCATGTTGAAATGAAAAGGCCACCTCTTTCATCAAATGAAAGTCTGAGAATTGGGTTTGTTTTGATTTTGTTTGTGGTTTTTTTATATGTAGTTCTATTACTAGTAGTATTGCAGACAGTGTTCATTTCCAAATATCAAAATCCCGAGGAAAGGAACAGATTTCTCTTTCTCCTTTCATGAGCAGCATTCATTATCTGAAGGCTGTAGAGACCCTCTTGCTTCCAGCACTCTAGCTCCTGGGATCTTTTATTCAACCCATCCAAAGGTAAAAAAGTAAAGTAGTAAAGCAGAGTCCTTCTAGAAAGACTCCTTTAATGTATAGACCCAATTCCTTTGCACCACACTTACTACATGCATTAAATAGACAAGATCATGTTCTTACAGACAGCCTCTTCACAACATCTTGCAACATTTCAGTGCTAAGACACAATGATGGACCACCCTGGAACTGATGCATATAGTTTAGCATAATTTTCTGTCATGTACTTATGTACAAGACAAGACATGACAAGAGGTCCAAACCCCCAAAATTAAAGAGTCCATTTTGCTTGAGTTCTTGCGGAAGGCAAGTAAAGGTTAACTATAAGCATTTTATATCCTGCTCCTATGTTTTGCAGCATTTGCAACCAGAGATTAGGAAGAACTATCAGAGGTACCAAACCTGTTCTTCTGAGGGAATTATGTTTAATAGAGAATACTTTTCACCATTATTCTTTATTTCTGAATGACTCATGAAGCGCAGATTTTATTTGTCTAAATAAAGAACCCCTTCTTGGCATTTTTATTGTGTTCAAGTTTTTATATTCTACTGCTGATAAACTTTGAGAGCACCCAGATAAAACTGTAGTCTTTAAGGACTATGAGACCCACTTTCACTCACTTTCTGGTATGCGTGTTCTTGTCTGGTAGGCAACTGGAGATATAAATCACTCTGATACCAGCTACTAGTATAAGAGTAATTTGTTTCTTGTCATGCGAAGTTCAATCCTGTTGTGTCTTATCTTAACCAACCACTCCTTCTAGATAATAGTTCTATTATGAATATTAAAAACTTGCTTTAGAAGACCTTAAAATTAGGTATCAACATAGAACTCATGAGAACTTTTGAACTGTTAATGAGAAGACAACAATGGCATAAAAACATTAACTCTGACACAATCTTTACTGTTCCTATAGGGGTGCTACTATGTTTAGCAACAGATTAATCCACGTATGACTTCATACCCATTTCTAAGCATTACTTGCTCATAATGGGACTAAAGATGGAGTTATTAGACAAGTGACAATCTATTTTTAGAGAAGAATTGAATACTCTGTTTAACATAAAAAATGTGCAAAAATCTATGTAAAAGCAAAATTTAAGACATTCATTCACTCTAGAACAGGACTGAGAAGAGCAGGGATAGGCTAAGCATAAGCCRAGACATGATTTTTACAAGAAATGTGACTCTATTAGAAACTGAATTATATGGACAACCAAACATGATGCATAAAATTAATGCTTGCTGCAGTTTCAAATAAACCTGTAATTGCTGCAGGAAGCTCAGTCACCTGGACCTGTCTGGCAGGTAAGGACAGCTTAAAGTACTGCCATATCTCAGGAAGCCATAAAATTATCTTCCAGATGGGTGGTTCAGTTCAGGCCTTGCTAATGCAGGGAATGTATTAATACCCTACCACACAATTGCTGTAACTGTGGCCACACACAATAGCACTGGGCAGCACCCCAGGCTGGTGTTATTTGGAGAGCTAACGATGATGCGCAGTACTTACTCAAACAACAACAGATTTATCATCCATCAGTTGCTGCTCTACTTTCTTTACTAAGTCATTGCCTAGGTTTTTGGGTTTTTTGGTTTTTTTTAAGAAAAAAAAAAGGAGAATTAGTCACTACAACTGTTACCTTGCTCCAGACTGCAGCTCACCAAAACCACTTCAGTCACCTCCTGGGGCTGGGGAGGTGCAGGAAGGACCACACAGTAAACAGAGATTTACAGTTGTGAACACATTCAAGATCTCTGTTTGGAGAAACAAGGAGTGAAGGAGAAACAGTAGCCTGCCTTAAGGTGAAATAAATCAAGGCAAAAGCCTTTGCTTCCTCTTTAAAAAGAAATGAGTCTGTTAGATTCCTGCCTGATTATAAACTGCATTTTGGATATTTTAATCATAAGAAATAACCAGAAATAATTTCAAACCATGCAAATACCTCTCTTCCCCATTAAAAAAAAAATTAAATACACTAAAATTACTTTTTCTAGAAATCCTGTTTGCTCACATGACTTTTGAGGCAAATAGTTGTGTTCAGTAAACATTTTACCTGCAATAGAAAATCAAAGAGTGCCATCTTGGACCACTCATGATGATGGATTTCAGTACAGCCCCACTCAGCTTTGGGAACTTTACCATTCTGCCAGCATTTCTTCTTCAATAACTGCTGATATTGTCCCCATGTTAACCTCACTGAAGAATGGGTACTATTATCTGTTGGACTCAGTGAGGAATCCCAGAGAATAACAGGACAGGCTTGACCGCCTGAAAAAAAAGAAAAAAAATATCATTAGTATAGTGCAATACTGCCAGTTGTATTTGTTCTTTAGACATTGCCTAAGCATTAGTAATTATACCATTTTACAGATCTGGCAGGAGTACCAGCCAGGGACTAGTATCTTGACAGCCTTTGGTTAATGTGGTCTTATCCTACATCCATAACCAGCCACCACAGGAATGGAAGCATAGGCATAAATGCCTTTGATGTACAGAAGACTTTCTGTGTTTGAAGCAAGAGATTAATGTACAAAATCATACAGTAAACCAAACTATTAAAAGGTTTCTAGGCAGGCTAAAAGCCTACAATGCCACTGTGAATCAATGATGTAATTTCCCTCTGATTTCAGTGAACTGCTGGTTTTCAGGAGCTGGAAACATGTCAAAGGGGTTTTCTTTGCATAATGGACATAGAGACACCACAAATCCTATGCTCAAAGCGGATTTATTTTGTTATTTTTTTAAACCTATAACGAATGACTCCACAGCTCTGAAAGGATATATGAGAATACTAGAGAGCGTGAGCTTAGCATGAATAAACAACTCGACAAGTTTGGGGGTTTTTACCTAGATATGAGATCTGTTTTGTATAGCAGATATTTTAGCCAAATGCTTTAGTTCTTCTGTGTAAAAAATATTCTTCTCTTCCCTGAAACTAAGACAGAGGACTTCTCTTTGGTGAATCCTAGTATTCAGCTTCATTGTGAGAATAAACCTCGTCAAAGAATTTAAAATAAGATTTTCCAGTATAAGAACCGATAAATATATTTCACACAACATCAAGTAACAGACATATCTATCTTATTAGGAAACTCCCTTTTATTCCTGATGCAATGCTACTGCTGCTTAAACTGCCAAGGACCCATGACTGACCGTGGCTTCTACACATTAAAACAAAGAAATCCTTTATATTTTAGGGTGTGTAGACAGAAGATCACAATATGTCTTGGTACAGAGAGGAAGAACCATTTAACTGCAAAGTTTAACTGCTGTTTACTAAAAAGTGTTGGAACACATATAAAGCTTTAAAAAATTACTCATATTCATCTGGAAGTTCAAAGAACTGAGTCTACATTATTGCACAATTTATTGCATAGTTAAGTGCAGCCTAAATTGCCTCTTTGTCTTCCACATGCCCATGGAGACAGAGACAGATCTGAAAAAAAGCTTTTAAAAACACATGAAGACAAGAGGTCCAGGCCACCTTCTTCAGAAGCAAACCAGACAGAAAATAGCACATGGAAAACAGGTATCAGTGCCAACAGAGAGGTGAAAGCTGCCAATGTCAATGCTCCATTTGTAAGCCGCCAGGACTGTGAAAAACAATCTCCATACAGCTGAATCAAAAAGCAACTCCTTCAAAGGATGCTGATCATTGTAAAACAACAGGTAAGAAATTATCTTTGCCTGTACCCAGCACTGAAACATGCAAAGTTCCGTCTCCCACTCGCCAAAGCGTGACAGGCCCTGCATGCAATCCAGCCCAACAGAAAAGCCWACTCCTTTCCAAACCAGAACGTACCTGATCTTCTCTCTGCCGTGGCTTGAACATACAAGGTAGTCCTTCCAGAGCCAAGCCAACCCAACAACCCACAACCTCCTTAACCTCCCTCCCAGTTGTCCAGTGTTTCCTTAGAAACACAGAATGTCCTTCCATTAGGAGCATCAACCTCTCTTTCTTTATGGTCAGTATTACCTTTATCAGCACGATGCTCCACACTCTCCTCCACTGAAAAAATGTGCTGAGCACTCCTGAAAATCAGGCTTCTCCTCTGCTGAGGTGCCTGACTAAGTATTTAGGTAACTTATTTGGGAAATCCTACCCATTTCTCCAGCTCTCCCACTCTGGCTTTATCACCTACCTTTGCAGCTGACTTTAGCCAAGTTAGGTCAGCTATGGGCTRGGCTTCTTTTTCAAGACAGTTGGAGAAAGTCTATAAAAGCATTGGAAATTGTCACCAAAAAAAAGGACAGCTTTCTTCAGGACCAAATCTGGTCTATTATTTTTGTATCTCCAGTAAGAACTTATGTAACTATTCATTAATTCTTCCACAAATTAAATACATAAACAGTTTTCTAAGAAAACAAACCTCTCCTGTTTACCCAAAAAGGACATGATAAACAATAGTAATATAAATACTTGAAAACTATGAATAATATCATGCCAGTTTCCATTAAGATACAAAAACATTTTTTAAAGACTAGTTAAATACCGGAAATGTTTGCATTTCARAGGAAATGGGAGCAGAAAAGACGAGCCAAAAAAAAAATCTTTCAACTCTGTAATATAAATTGGATTACAGGAATATGAAACAGCATCTTCAGTAAAGAGCTATGCCTCAAATTTTTGACACTTGCAGGAAAAACATGAAGATGCTGAATTAAAGCAGATAAGGGGTCTGATTCATAGCTGCATGACCCCAATGAAATTAGTGGAGCTTTTCTGATTCAAACCTCATGAGGATGGGGCTGAAGGTACCTCAACAGTGAAGATACCTACAGCCACAACTGGGAAGGTTGAGTACATTTCAGAAAAAGTCCAGTGTATTCTGTGTTTCTTTCCTAGTCAGCTTTATATATTAACACAGAGGGCTACTGCTTTTCTCTTGCTGCACCTGCACTGCACTGAATCTCACCCAGAGCTGACTGGCTTCATTTTATTTTTATACGCCATTTTAGATCTATATATCTACTTAACTATCCAAAGGCAATCTTCAAAACTGTATGGTAAGGATTTTTCAAAACTCATGTTGAAACCATCTTCCTAGTAATTCATACACATTTTTGAATATCAAAATATTTCTAAAAATGTCTTAGCTAAGTTGAATAAGCTAACACAGATGAAACCTCAGGCTGCTGAGGCTAGACCACCTCAAGGTACGCAAACTGCTTCACGTGCCGCTATGTGATGTATCACTGCATGGCTTCTTCAACACAGGCATCATCTTAGATTTCCACACCCCACACCACTGAGAAAATAAACTGCATGCTTCTAAACTACATGTGGTTAAGAACCACATTTTGCTCTTGCAAACACTCTCTCATCTTGTGCTCTGACTTATAGCTACAGCATTTTGTCTAACTTCCTCGAAAGAAAATATTTTCAAACATGCCCAGAAGATCAATGCGAAAGCCAGAAAATCTTTCATGAGGTAGTTAAACCCTTTCTCCAACTCACCACTGTTCACTGTAAGGCAGTACATATCGCCACTGTCACACTTGCAAGAAGCAGTTTAGTTGTCCACGTATTAGCAGGAAAGGATAATTTAGTGTGGAAAATGGCATATAGAGCATGATTGTTAGAGTTTAAGTTTTTAGGGAAAATATATGGAACAGAAGCAGAAAGCAGAGAGAAGTTAGGCCATTTATTTTCTTTCTTCCCTGTGCACCTCACGGCAATGTTCTGTCCTGTGCTCATATGGATGTCAGAATTAAAGAATGCATGAAATGTGCATCAGTTGCTCTCTAGACTATGGACTGCATTACTGCTTATACATGAACTTCTCTACCCAACAGAATATTGGAAATATGTCTCTCGTACCCCTTTGAGAGGTACAGCACTACATGGAAGCATTTTAGAGCACTCTGAATGCATGAAGGAGTGATAAATTTTTACTCTTTGCCCTGACATTAGTGATTCATATTGCATAACTTTTGATGGGATGGCAAGAGCAGGCTGATAGCACAGGGTATAACACATTAAAAAACAGGACACCATTTTGATCATGCAAAGGACAGTAAAGAGAAACAACAAGTGCAACCAGTGGAGCTATCATGTCATTCATCTATTTGCACTAAACCAACCATGAAAGGTGTTGCTCAAAGGAAGAGTTTCTTGCACGTTTGAGGAAAAATAGGAGGTTCTGGACAAATAGTGGGCTCAATCTTGAGCTAAAACAAAAAAAAAAAAACAAACCAACCAACCAACCAACCAACCAACCAACCAAAAAAAGCTGAATGGAGTACACCAGTGCTTATTATTCTCAATTCTCAGCACAGGATGAAACATATTTAGTCAGACTCAGGATATCAGAAAACCAGAGGGGAAGAGAGGTAGCCACTAGCACGCAGTAGTTCAGTCCCTCAGCAAGTGGTGCAACAAAACTGCATAGCAACAGCTATTGTACCAAAAGCTGAACAAAGAGCCCAGCCTGGCTGCTACTATCSAAGGAGCCAGGGTGCTATCCTTACAGCTGCCAGCTGAGACAGAGAAGCCAGCCTGCCACAGCCCACAGAACTCCAGCTGCAGCTCAAGCCTAACAAACGCTGCCATGATCCCACCCAGCAAATGCAGCTGCTGAGCTGGAGGCCACACGTGCAGTCACTTGACTTAGCTCCTGTGCAAAGGTCATTAAGGAAGGGCTGTGACACCAAGCAAGGTCACTTACGTCTCTTCTGTTCCTCAGGTTAGGGTTATGAAATAATGAAGTTTCTTAGTGCTGTGGTGTTAATATGACCATCCCAAAACTCAGACACATAAGGGTCATGCTCTATTTACTCCAAAAGACAATATTTTATGATTATTTCTTGGTGTTTTGTAGGTGTTTGGAGACATTTTTCACATCTCATAGGTAGCAATGGAAGTAACAAATAACTGCTTKTGTATGCACAAAATCATGCTCTTTTACACTGTTCTGCTCAGCTCAAAAGGGCTTTTCCTACCTACACTACCCAGGTTTTTTACATTCAGTCAATTCATTGTAAAAGTATGAGAGAAAGAGTTTTCCATCATCCATCATCTGTGATGGATGATGGAAAAATTAGACAAACCACAAAAAAATTCAGTTAACACTTAGAGGGGTTTACAATTAACTAGGAAAGGTGAGGGCAGCAGACAGGGAACTTGAATACAGTATTTTGCTAGACTTTAAATAAGTCAGTGTCAGATCTGTGGGAATAAGGGAAATAGAACCTGTACAGGGATTTACTAAGCAGTTCTTTGAAACTGCTTTTGACAAAATGAATGACAGTTTTGAAAAGCCCATTTTTTAAGATTTTAATGCTACATCAAACATGTCTTGTTGGATCACATCACAACTGAGGCAAGCTAAAGGGATGTGTCGGGGAGAGAGATATGTCAGCCCAGAAATAGYGTACATTCATACACACATGCACAGTCTCTAATCCTGCATTGCTTGCTTTCCCATGTGAATAACTGATTCACACAAGCCACTCTGTAAAAACCTTTACAGTGCCCACCCATCTTAACTTAAACACATATAGGTCATTGAAATGAGCTAATTGCTCATTTTATTTTTAAGAATATATTTTTGTTCATTTTCTAAACACAGATATTTTCACATTATGCCAAACACAAGCATGTAAATAATAAAGAGTTTAAGTAGTTATTAGGCATCTGAGTTCCAGCATATTTCCAGGCTAAAGAAATCATGAGGGACAAGGTACAGTCACTGTTCCAAACGCTCTGTTCAACCTTTAGCTGGAAAAAATGAAGTGAGACCAAAATAGTGTTATTTCTCTTCTCATCACCTAGCAACACTCCTCTTGCAATAGGAACTTAGCCAGTTACGAGGAAAAGAAAATTAGAGGGCAGAATGACACACTCTGTCCCAGACAGTCCAAAGCATACTGTAAGGTGACAGACACTGAGCAACACAATGCACAATTAGCCTAATAGCAGTTTTCCGAGGTTTGCAGTCTGTCATCTCTGCAGCCACACTGTGCAGAGTTCYCCCAACCAAACTGCCTTAATGCCTCATGACAGCTCTATAGCAATAGATCTTGTTCCTAAAAATAAAATAGGCATAATGTATCTTCCATGCTCTGCAAGTATGAATAATATTCAGAAGCCTCCAAACYGTTGTTCCTAGAGATACATTCCCACTGTTGTACAGGCTGCCAAAGGGAAGCTTTACAAAGTAGGAAGACACTGGAGATCACGAGGTTGTCTTCCTGCTGTCAAACTTTACAAAATCATTCTAGCATTACTTTTCTTTTTAAGAAATGCAGACTGATATTAAAGTATTTGGTATAAGCTGATTTCAAAGCAAGAAATTAATAGCAAAAACATAGCTAGCTACTTTTGCAATGATTCATTAAAATGCTACATAGTCCTTTTGGATTGTGATTTGTGACTGTACAAAAATAGGAGTTATGCTGAAGACATATTCAAGAAGGTAGCAATGTTGAAAGCAGACTTCTAATTCAAATCACATGTCTGAATTCTACCTTTAATTTCACTAAAGGGTAAAAATCAAATTTTGAATTGAAAACTCTAYACCAATCATGTAACAGGCATATTGAGGTATTTACTCTGTGTGTTTCTTTGGATAATATATAGATGTGTATAGTGAACCTCAAAACGTACAGCAGGATTCACTGAAATGTAGTTTGTTTGGGTTTTAACTACCAGAGGAAAGGGAAGGATTTTTTAAAAAATTTTCAGTTCCCAACGGGATTAGTGCCATAAAAGAAGRCTCAAGCTTCTGCAGGAAGGTTCCCTACCTCTCCAAGTAGATTATCTGACCCCTTTCCTATTACCTGAGAGATTAATTTTTATGCCAAGTTTCAACAGTATTTTACTAAAGTTGATTCTAAAAGATGAGAACTTTATTTAAAAAATCAGAAATGCTCATTGAATCACAGAGATTCTGGAATCTCTTTCACCAGTTTCATTTCAGGCAGTCTGTACAATGTCATGCAATCTACAGATTGCTCTTTCTCTTTTTCCTTGTTCCAGACTAGTGTGAGGAAACTGTTACTGCCCTCAGCAACTCTACGATATTTGATGCAAACTTTGGGGTATTCATCCTTTGGACAGGGTAACGCCACTGCAGAAGTTACACACAGACACTGGTTTTATTTCCCTGTAACAACGGGGTTAGTTCTCGGGCTCACAGGAGTTAAAGGGGGTGGCTGCTGCTGCCCCACGGCTAATGCGGAGYGGGAAGGAAACCTCTGCACCCCACCTGCAAGCTGAAAACCATAGGAATGTGTTACCTTGGAAGAACTCTGATCTCCTGCTTACAGAAGGTAAGCTCCTGTTTAGCCCCAAGATCCTGTCCAAATGAAAGGCAAACACCTCACTCATGTCGAGAGGTCTTTTGACAATTCCACAGCGTCCTTGATTACAAGCAGTTCCCGTAGTGCTGGGACCTCTTGCAAACACTACCAGGACTGCTTTGTGCGAAGGTACTTCTTGAATGCTCTCTATGGGAGAATCTGCCAGCATGCGCATGTTTAGGATGTCATCTTTGCTCATCCATGAGGGAGAGCTCTCACTGTAAATCCTGATATTACTTTCCTCAGGCTGGCGCTGTGCCTTTACAGCTCCAGAAATCCTCCCAGGTCTCTGGTGACCTCTCTCCTTGAGAGCCATTYCTTTATGTCTGTGTTCATCCAGTTGGTGCTTTCTTGCCTCCAGAGCGATGGCTGCTCCCATTGTGCCTGCAGCATGTGTGGCCCTCCCTGGCTGTCGGGCAAAGGCCTCTTCCCAGCCCATAAAAGTGGCTTTTGGAAAGTGTTGCCCGTAGGACAAAGGGGTTGCATTTTTCTTCCTGCGCTTTGGCTTCACTGTGCCTCTGATGTTGGCAGGCTTGCTGCGCTTGGACCGCAGGGTGATATAAACTACATTGGGTGGCAGCAAGGTCCCATTGCTACCAAGCTGGGGTTCCTGGAAATTGGGTGGTGACAGGGTGCCATCCAGTGGGATGCCCAGAAAAGGAGTTTGAGCTGCATCTTGGAGACTCCTGGAATTGATCTTTCGATGTCCTCCTTTGTGCTGTGGTAAAACATGACCCACTTGGCTGACAAGGAATCCCAAGTAGATCACACAGGCAGTGCCCACTAGCAGATTCCTCCTTGTCCTTGGGCGCCTGCAAGTCCAGAGCCTCAGTATGCGTGAGGGCCACAGGCAGCAAATAAACAAGTTTTTGATTTTACTTGGCTGATCAAAAGGGGTCATTTCTCTAGTGAATCCACATGATGAAAACAGCATAAAGTCTTCTGTACATTCCAGCCAGGATGATGATGCATGATTTCCCTTCCCCAATTTCTATTTCTCCTTTTCCAAGCAGCTTCCAGCATGRGTGATGGACAGAGGCTACTGATATGCCTGGGAAAGTGGTCAGCACTGAGGATGCTGACACTCCACCTTCTCAAACTGTTAAACTCTTATCAGCCACCACAGGGGAAGTGATTGGCTTCAGAGAATGAATGGAGCCAGCTGCGTAAGCAAAGTTTACTGACTTGTAGTCTAAAAGATCTATGTATCTTCTTTGCAAACTGCAAAAAGAAAATAGTAGCATTTCCTTTCGTTACTCACAAATAGCATCTATGCCTCTGTATTTTTCAGAGAAAAGACGTTCTAGATGAGACAGTATGCACGTAGAAATTTTTCAGGATACATCTTTTACTTTCTCATTACAGTATAAATCAAACACCAAAACAATTAAATACAGGCTCAATTTGCAATCTCAGCTGGATATATTCCAGCATTAGAAAAAAAAGCCTGTCAAACCCAGATCATTATCTTTTTCTTACGAGACAAAGTCTTAACTAAACCTCATGTTATGGAAATGCTGTAAATGATCCAAACACTAACCAGTGACTGTAGTAGTCAAATATGCACATATTCACTAATACAAAATATACTAGAGTGCCAAATTTCCCTGGTTGACTATGAATATAGTTCCCATAATTCATAAACACACACTAAAGTTGAAAGATGGTTAATTCTCTTCACTCTTGTGAAGCCATAAAAAGAATCTAGCTATAGTTTTTAAAATAAAATGACAGTGGCTTATATATCCTTTCCAAGAAACAAAGAATAAGTGCACATTGTATATATACTGCTATAAAAATAAAATTTCTTACCTATTCAGCTTGACACATCCTTTGTTCTGGTAAACTCCTTAGGTTAATAAAAGTAACTGAGTAAAAGCTGGCATCTAGAATATATTTCACTCTTAAGTATGGTTCACATTTAGGTATTTCATTGCAAGCTAAGAACTGTTGGGAAGCTAACTTTACTGAGAGATGGTTGCATATGAACTGCTATAAACTTACATGAACCTCACGTTATAAAAAAAAACCCAAACCAAACAATCCCACACACAAAACCACAGCAACTTCTATTTTAAATTCTGTAATGAAAAGTCTTGTGAAGTATGTGCCTTTCAAAAGTGCATTCCATCTATTTCTAACTCCTGAGGGCCCCCTAGTGCACTGCATGCAAATGTACTGAAGAAATTCCCTTTTCTGCATTTAGTTTTTTGGGGTTTTTTTATTTTAAAATACTGCCCACCCCCTGGATTTAAGAACTTTTGAGAATCATATATTGTTGTGATGAGAAGTGGAAAAACAGATAGCRACTTTTTAAATGCCATTAATCTGCTACTAAACAGCTCAGGAGCTCATGAGTGTCTCCTATTTGTGCTTTCTGAAGCGAGGCATAGTATACTCCCTGTACAGCTGGAAAAGTTGAGGATGACAAAAGTTAAGGGGAAAGCTCTGACATYTGACTCCTTTCCTAGTCTAAGTACAAAATAATAAAATGTATACGTTCACTGTAATTCAAAGTAATGGAAATATTCTCTTCTTCATAGTTAACACTAAATGAGAAGAGACAGTTAAGAAGTTAGTTTATGTTTCATATTGGTCCAATCTGAATTTATAAAACTTTATAAGTGGATTTTTTTTAAACAAGCCATCACTTACCTTTACTTTTTGTCTAAATATGTACTGTCAAGTTAAAATTTCAGTATCCACACCCATTATCAGTAAAAGAGCCTTCCTATCATCTGTTTTTTTCCAAATCTGAGTTTTTTGGAGGAATTGGGATTGTATGAAATATCTCCATCCACTTCAGTTCTTCTCTCTTTTTTTTTAGTTCAAWTCTAACTGATGGGACATATCCCAAACAAAGAGATTTTTTTCAAAAAGCTACAGACAAGTTGCTTGAGCTGGAAATGTATCACACTGTTTTCAAATACCCAGTTCCTGCATATACACAGCACTCGTCTATTACAACCAAGCAGCACCAAAGCACAGTACATTCCAGTTACTAACAGCTCTCCTCTGCTATAACAGTTCACTGAAATTCTCTGTAATCTATGTAATCTTTCTACTGCTACTCTTTAAAGATTATCTGGAGGAAATTATAAAAGGATATGGAGAATCATTCTTCACTCCTCATTTCATTTGTAACCTTGCAATCATAACGTGGTGTACACACTGATGTACTGTGTTGACTGCTGGGGTTTTTTGAGGCTTTCTAAATGTGATAATAGCAATAGTATTTCCTTTATCTCTCATGTTCAGAAGAGAGAACTCAGGTACTGGTATGTTGTTTGGAATGGATGGTGGTAGAAAATCAACTAAATAGAATACAGTATCTTATTAGTTTAACAGATGTTTGCCTATAATTTTGGATTTTTAAAAGGCAGACTATCAAGTGACTTTTTTTATTTCAGCCCTTGGGTACAGCTCCAGTGCCCTAGCAGATACCACAAAATAATGAAGGCTGAAACGACTATGGAGTTGTCTGGAAAAAAACCCATTTCATCCTGTTTCACAAGAAACAAACAAAATGCATTTTGTTCAGGTGGGTACTACTCTTCTTTCCAGAATCATTCTAACCCAAAGCTGCTGCAAAGCACTAAAGGRCACTACCGAGCTGAAACAGTACTTCCTCTGTGGTCATAAAATATTTAAGACAAACTTTCAGAACAACCAGACTGAACAGCAGTTGTTGTCTGACCAAATTCTGGCCTACATTACTTCACTTTGCTACCTACAGCTAGCCTGTAATGTCTGTCAGATTTTGTATTTGTTCCTTGCTCTAAACTGCACCTGTATCCATCTGCATCCATTAAACTCAGTTTTTCATGTAATTTCTTCATATACCCATATTTCATGGTCAGTGTTGTACCTTCCTAAGGTTAGGAACACAGGAATATAAAAACTAATATAGGTAAATAGCAATGAATGGAAGAGGGGAATTTAAGAAGTATTTTCCAGTCCTTCACAGTCATAGGTATAATGTATAAATGAGAATGAATAGCTGGACTAACTATTTGTAATTTTTTTGTTTGGTTTTTTTGTGTGGTTTTTTTGTTTAACTTTGAAAATCACCTCCACCTATACCTGCATTTGTAGAGGTTTTCTGCTGGTGCTGGGCAAGCCGCAGACTCTGAAGCAGCTGGTGGCCTGCACTGCTGCCAGTCTTCCCAGCAGGCAGTCTCTGGCCAATTTGCAGAGACAGGTGGAGTGTGCCAATGCCCAGCGGTCACAAGGTCCCGTGTCTTGACTTGTCTTTATCCCGAGACACATGAAAGGGTGTGGTTACAGGCTATGCTCATTAATGTGTGTGCTCTTGCTTTCTATGTGCAGGCAGTTCAGTGTAAAAGATTAACATTTTTCCTAAGACTTTTTTGCCTGAATAAAATTACGCAACACATATACTTGCACTTTAGAATTCTTTTTTTTGTGGGCTACATTTGTGATTAGCATACAGAACATTATTCCTCTTGGATGCATTATAGCCGTACTGTCTCCATAGAGACGTTCTGCTGTTCATTTCTAAATGACACATGAACAGACATTTATGTTAAAATGATTGATAAATAGCGCATTCCTAGCTTTACCAAATCCATACTACTGACAACTTATTCTTCAGAGAAACAAAGTAAGCCCTTATTACGGATGATGTAGATTTGATTTGCAAAATATGAAGCATTACTTCAGAAGGCTCGTGCTGTGTTTGTAAGGAAATCAATTTGGGCTGCCATCTGGAAACTGTACTTCAAGAGTACAGAGAGAAATGTTTGCTTCATGACTAAACATGCTGACTAATAGTCTGTGCTTTAACTGGTCTGGATCAAATCCTTACAGGGAAATCTGCAAAGATCTCTTCTCGACATCATGTGAAAGATTTTTTTCCTACTTGATTTTGGTTGCCAAACAACACAGGGGTTTCCAGACTAACAGGTGGTACTTTTTGTGCTTAAGAAAAAAACCTGGATGCCCTGACTGGGCTCGGAGGTTTTCCTTACCTTGCTGCGCACCACAGGGCCAGCAGCTGTTGCATGGCCTCAAAATGTCCCTGCCTTCCCTGAGATGCCCACACTCCCTGCAGGTGCCTGCAGCCCCCAGCCCTGTGACAGCCTCCAGCAGCCAGGGAGACCTCAGGAGCGAGAGGAGCTGCAAGGAGGCCATGCTATCCCCTCTGAGAGCAGCCCCATCTTTGAACCATGTGTTCCTGGGCAAGTGTTGCCAAAACCTGGGTGCCTTTTCGGGAACACAAGTCCTATGAGGAGCAGCGGAGAGAGCTGGGGGTGTTTAGCCTGGAGGAGGCTCAGAGGAGACCTTATCACTCTCTACACCTGCCTGAAAGGAGGTTGGAGCCAGGTAGGGGTCGGCCTCTTCTCCCAGGCAACCAGGGTCAGGATGAGAGGACATATCCTCAAGCTCAGCCTGGGGAGGTTTAGGTTGGACATTAAGAATTTCTTCACAGAAAATATTGCAATATACTGCCCAGGGAGGTGGTGGAGCTGCCATCCCTGGAGGTGTCTAAGACTGGATGTGTCACACACCAGGTGATTAAACACTGGAAGGGACTGTCTGGGAGGTGGTGGAGTCACTGTTCCTGGGGGTGCTTAGAACGGGAATGTGGCACTTAGTGCCCTCCATGGTCTAGCTGACATGGTGGTGTTGGGTCACAGGTTGGACTCGAAGATCTCAAAGGTCTTTTCCAACCATTCTGTGATTCTTCAGTTACGGTCACAGCAACGGCCTGTTGAGTCCACAGCCGCAATTCCACTCGGGARGGAACTGTCTCATCCGCGCGCTTACGGCCGGGAGGGGCAAAGGTGCTTTTATCATGACATGAGTGCATTAATGTAAGGTTTCTCTTAGTGATTCCTCTCCGCCAGACGGGAAGCCAGCGCCCCCGGACATCCCCTCCGCCACGACAGCGAGACAAAGGCAATCGAACACCACCCCCTGCTCGCCACCGCCCCCGGACAGGGCGGAGGGAGGAGGCCAGTGGGCMGAGGCGGATGAGGGCAGGCAGCTGGAGGCGGGCCGAGGCGCGGGGCGGCGCAGGCGCGGGCGGGAGGCCGCGGTGAGCGGCGGAGGGGCCTGTGCACGGGCCCGGCAGGAGCGCGGCGGGAGCGGGCGCGGAGAGGCGCGGGCGGCRGGGCCGAGGCCGCGGCCGCACGGAGGGACGGGACCGGGGATCTGTCGGTACGGGCCTGTCCCGGCCGCCTTCCGCCCCGGAGCGGAGCGCCCTAAAACTCGCCGCGGCGGTGAGCCGGGCACAGGGCGCTGTGGGAAGGAAGGCGTCC
Organism: Parotia lawesii; assembly: GCA_003713295.1. Classification (NCBI taxonomy): domain Eukaryota; kingdom Metazoa; phylum Chordata; class Aves; order Passeriformes; family Paradisaeidae; genus Parotia; species Parotia lawesii. The sequence continues at coordinate 46,837 of RAHM01000191.1, read as the reverse complement.
GGCTGGAGCGGGGTCTCGCGTATCCCCTCGGGGTGCGGTGCCGAGCAGCTGGGCTGCCCTGCCGCGGCGCCCTGCACCGAGGGCTGGGCCGTGTCCCGCCCGTGGCCCGGCGGAGCCACAGCGGCTCGTGTGGAGCTCTCAGCTGAGCTTTTCCATGTTGCATGATAGCACTTAGTGAAAGCAGCGCCCGAAGAACGTCTTTTCTAAGAGTTCGCCTTAGGGAAGCAAAGATACATTTCTTGAGCAAGGGCCCCGTCAGGGGTTATGGTGTCACTTTGGGGTCGTTTCTCTGAGGCACCTCGGGACTGATAGGAGTGTCCTAACTTAAAAGTGAAAGTATCCACCCTTAATGGTAAATGGATGATAGGAGAAACGTGCAAATAAACAGTCAGTGTGACACGCAACATTTGAAAATACCCACTCAATTAGCAAAGAGGTTCTTTGGAATCTTGGCAACAATTTGGATCACCATTGAGGTGAAAGCTCTCAAAGACAGGCCTCTTGATTTCGATTTCGTCCCTGTCTGCAGAGACCGCAGCAATATGTTGCTGTTGCAATAAGTGAGCATCGTGATTTGTTGTGGGTAGAAAATGGTGTCATATTTCTGAGGGAAGCGTGAAAATGCAGCCCACAACACTCCAGTGGGGGGAACCAGTGAACTTAGGGTAAGAGCAGTGTGTGCCAACAAAATTCCAACATCCAACAACAAAATTGTATTTCTTCTGCTGCATGGGAACCCTGAAGTGCYGTTCCCAGTAACGGCAACTTAGCAGAAAAAAAGCCTTCAATAACAATATCAATTCCAATTGCCTCTGCTTGAGTTTCAGATACAACCACAATGCTTTAAGATCATAGCAGCTTCAGCATATGTTTTGGTTTGGCATTTGTTACCTCTAAGTCTTTGGAGGCACATATGCAAGTACATCTGGCAATAACGTAGAATTGAAGAGAAGAGGCTTTTAGTGAAATTTCAGGAGCTCTCTGATGTGGAAAGTATGTAGAAAAAGTATAGTCAACTTAAAGCTGTGTGCCAATTTATTATTTGTTCTTAACATTTGATCATACAATAGCAGAATTATTTAGCTTGGAAGGGACCTCTGGAGGTCATTGGCTCAACTCCATGCTTAAAGCAGTGCTGTCATCAAAGTTAGAGCAGGTTACTTCAAGCCTTGTCTGATTAAGCTTTCTCTTGAAGGATTTGAAATGGAGTTGAAAGCTGGGTCTGAAATTTAGTCAAATTTGGAACAAAGTGTCACARGCTTTGAAAAGTTACAGAGTTCTAACCGGTGTGAATGAAGCATACTCTTGCTTAGTTAAGTGGCAGCTGTGTTTCCTCTCCATTTTTGGGGTGAGGGTTCTGGTTCTCCGATTGTGCAAAAGTCTTCACTGCGCACAATACAGAGATTTTGGGAGATATGTTGCCCCACAGCACAATTCTCTTAGTAGATACAAAACTGAAATATTTTTAAAGTAACATTTCTCTGTGCAAAACTAAAACGACTGGCAAACCACTTTAAATAGATAAGTCATTATGCAGGTAAGATACTAACAACCTTTTAAATTTGAAGGCAAAAGTGRTGATTCTGGCATTCACAGAGCTGCAGTGTAATCRGCTTTATTTCTACACCTTTAACAGCAGGAAGGTCTGGGCRAAACCCAACTCTTGTGCCTTACTTGTCCACTAGATGAGTTAAGTGTTTTCACTCAGRCAGTCAAGTTTGATGGAATGAAGAAAGCTGATGTCAGTTTTTATGTGTCTTAATCTGTTCACAGCGTGTCTCGGTGTATCCTGTGAAGTCAAGTCTTTGAAGAAATTGTAGCATTATTATTTGCACTGCTCAGTGTCTACAGGTCCTGGGTAAAACACTCTTTGTAGAAGAGTCTTAAATACAGTGAAAAGTTCTTGGAGAAGCTTATCTTCTAAGTAGGAAAGAAGGATGAAGAGTGAGGGAGAGAAAGATAATATAAATGGAAACAGCTGTGCCGTTGTAATGATGTGTCTTTTAAATGTCATCACTGTTTCTCTTAAATGCTCAAGTTAGAAATACATTGATGTCTTTCAAGGGGAAAATTATAGAAATTAAATTGCTATATTAGTTGTGGAATCAGACTTTTCATCTGCTAATGCAAATAATTTCAGCAATCACTGGTGGCCCTGCTGAAGCTGTGGATGAAMGCATAAACTCAGCAGATACAGTTCTCAGTGTCCTAAGGACTGTGGAGAGGGTAACACTAGGTAAAATAAGCTGGAAGAATGTTCAGCAGCTCAGTTCTTGTGCAGAGARTGTGGTCACAACACCTCTTACAAGACTTGGCAAAATTTCCACCACCCTATTTCAGCTTTTTTCCTCCAGGCAGTACCTAGTCCACCTACGATGGGAAAGGGAAAATTGCACTGGGGTGCTTTTGGATTCAGTGTAAATAGCATTACTTTGACAAGAGGACTGCATGTATATTGCTATAACTGTACTAAGTATCCTGTTGCCATTTGCAGTTTCTAAATGCTTTTCTTATATATAGTCTTTCAAGTGTGGTATGAAGATTATATACACAAAGTTCATGTTRTTGTGCTTGTCCTCAGAGACACCTTTTCTGTCAAAGTTATAACTCATATCAAAAGTATATGTGTGGCACATCTGTTGAGTGTAACCTCAACATGACTCTCCCACTTTAAGAAAAGTCAGAGGTATTCTGGGATTAAAACTATCTTTGCCTTTCTTATTATACTCATGTGGAATGAACAAAGCAATTTTAGAGGCAGCTTTTCCCTTTGCTCCTCACAGAAAAATGAACCTTTCTTCATATTTTGTGTTAGCTAGAGCAATCCCTGTGGTCACCTTATGATTCTGTATTGATCCCACTGTGGCACCTATAGAATCTCTGCACCTGTTCCTGACTGCTCAACGATGGGTCTGCTGTACCCACTTCTGCCAGTCGASATTTTGTCTAACCCCATTTTTTTTTTACACACCCCATTGTGATCCCCCGCTTTGGCTACAGGAATAAGGAATATTCTGATAGAGCATCTCACTAAAGCATCAGTGCTTCCCATAGCCCTTGCAGGTTCGAGTCCTCATAACCTTTGAGTGCACCTCTATGTTCACTTTTTGTGTCTTCAGACAAAACATACAATATTGGGGATTGTTGTGCATCTGTTCTTAAGTCATGTTATTCATGTTTTATGGCAGGTTTTCATGCAATTCTACAGTACACTTTTGCAGTTCATTTCAGCTTTTAAGAGAGTGATAAGTAGGGTCCTTTAAGTTTCAGGGTTTTGAACTAGGTTGGTRTTACTTAATAGTCCACATACTTAATTCCACTCTGATTTCAGATTCTGTCAGGACCTGCAGCAAAACAACCCCACAAAAAGAAGCACCTTCAGAACAAAGATGAATATCGGGAAAGYTTACAGTGCTGTTAACAATAGCAATGGAACAGATCTAGCTATTGGCTTTACCTCTTCCACAGTAGCTGTCCTTCTGTTTGGGACAAACTTTGTGCCTGTCAAGAAATTTGATACTGGTGATGGTAAGCTTAATTATATTCTTTTATTTGGTTTGCTATTTTTGCTAATAGGAATAATATTTTACCAGCTCCATTACTAGAGTTTCAAGGCTGTCATCACAGCCTTAATCCAGAGAGTATGTTTAATTTTGTCTGCTGTTGTTAGGGTATAAAGCAATAATAGTGCTTCAGGATGTGTCATATCTTTGAAGAGCCTTTTTATATGTTGTGCACTTTGACAGTGATGATGTACATTTCATGAGAATTTCACAATGGAAAGTGAAATGTCCTTTGTTCTACCCTTGTGGGGATTCTCGGATACATACCGTGTTTTTATAAATAAGGTAAAAGTTGTTGGACTTTGGAGCATTGCCTTTCAATTGTGGCCCTAACATAAGAACAAAAACTGAAATTCTAATAATTTTATATGGTGACTTGGTTAGAGGAAACCATTATTCCTATTTCCTACTTGGAATATTATCACTTTACTAGGTTTGTGTTAGGTTTCCATGTTTACGTGAAGCATAACCAACTACCAAATCCCTAGATGAACAAATCTGCCATTATGTTATTGCAATATAGTACCTGCATTGCAGTCTGGATATAACCTCTGCTCTTTGTGCCAAATATGACCCTAACAAGATAAGCTTAGACTTTCAAGGGAAAGTCTAGCACAGCTGGCATAAAGTTAACTAATCTGCCTAACTGACCCTTCAAGAATCTACAGAGGTAGAAGAGATCTGTCACTGACCATCCTCAGTGTCCAGGATTAGTGGAAAAGCTTCAGCTTTGAAGAAGTTTCATCCTACGCATGCATCTGTGTTAGCAGCTGCTGGGGTGGTGAGAGAAGTTTGCAGCAACTGAATATTGTCTTTGTCAGAAGTCCATCAAAATTTTCATGTGTTTAAGAATCAGAGGTTGTGTAAACTTTGTCCAGCAAAGTGTCTTTTGCAGCTCTGTAGGAAGAATGCATGGTAAGAAAAAGACTGACCGAATTATAACCCACCCTAAAAATACATCCTTTGATTAAATTATAACATGGTTCCCTGAAATTCACAAAGGAGGTGTGAATCACCTTTTTGATTTTTTTCTGTACTACTGTATCTAACATATTCTGGTAAGAGATTCACACATGCAGTATTCTACAAATTCTCTGTTGTGTGCATTTGGTTTTTCCACAGGCATGTTCTTCCAGTGGGTTCTCTGTGCCTCCATATGGATAGTTTCTTTAGTGGTCAATTTGATCCAGAATTGCCCCCGTTTTTGGCCTCTGGCTATGGTTGGAGGTTTTGTGTGGGCTACAGGTGAGGATAAAGAGATTCCAATTCTTGAAACTTTTCCATATATAAGATAGTAGTTATTTAGTAGTTATGCAGTTCTTTAAAGCCTCRCTGTTAATGGAACTGTACCCTTATAGTAAATACTGTTTTATTATGCTTATTTTATAAGAGGCGAATTCACACCAAAAATAATGTTTAAAATTTTGTGGAGGAAAAGTCTATGCTCAGTGTATTTATTTTTTTAAAAGCACTATTTCTTATCACCTTGTAGCTTCCTAAATTTCTTTGCCTTCTGACCAGGCACAGAATCTAAATCAAATATATACAAGATCCCATTCTATTTTTTAACTGATTTCGGTTTTGGTTTTTGTATTTCAGGCAATGTTACAGTAGTCACTATTGTTAAAACTATTGGCTTAGCTCTTGGTCTTCTGATATGGGCTTCTTTTAATTTGCTGACAGGTTGGGCAAGTTCAAGGTAAGTAGGTTTTAAATCTTAAGGCATTACATAATTAATGTTGCCAATTCTTCATGAATAACTGCAGTGAAAACTCACCTGTAGAATCATAGAGTCATTCAGGTTGGAAAAGACCTTTAAGATCATCAACTCCAGCCATTAATGTAACACTGCCAAGTCTACCACTAAAGAGGATTTATCCTATGTATAAAAACTTTTTCCTTGTCAGTGGAAAGTACTGAAGTTAACTATTTTAGCTTTTTGTATTTCCTCTGTTTTAATAGAAAGAAGAATGCCCAGTGATGTTATTGAGTCAATAAATAATATATTTCTTAATGTAAAACTAGTACATAATTGTATTTTTTTCTTCTGCAATGTGATCTGATAAAATAATTTAACTTCAGTTTTTAAATATACATATAAAAAAAAYGCATGTTAAATTAAAGGTTGTTTTTGTAAAGTAGACATAGCTTTTTGCAAGCCAACTGAAGCACCGATCTAATACTGAAAATATATACTTAAGCAGAATTATTTACATGAGTCAAGACTTCAAAGGCTAGGTTATAATTTAACTATTTGTATAAAGTCAGTGCAACTAAATGAAACTGGTTAAATGTTCCAGGTTTGGTTGGTTTGGAATTGACCCAGAAGAGGTATCAAGACCAATCTTAAATTATATTGGAGCTGGACTTTCACTTATAAGGTAGAAATTGATTCTTATAATGCATTTCTGTTATGCAAAATATATATTTAATAACCAACCACCAGGATGATTTAACAAGAGAATGAATATATTGAAGAATTTTTGGCAAATCATTTTACTACCAAATTCATGAGCTGTCCATAGCTAGCTGGTCAGTGTTCACGTAGAAACAGACATGTTATCCAGTACAGGAGTGAAATGGTTATCATAAACACAGAAATATATTTTTATGCTGGTACGCATGTTCAAGGCAAAGCAGAGATGCATGGATTACCTCCCTAGCTAGGTTATTCAAATGGTTCACTTTCCCCAAATGCCGTGAGAGGACAGACTGACTGGAAGAATCTTGTTGAGAAAACCTCAGATTTCTGATCTCACTTCACTCAGTCAGAGGTACAAATCTTGATCTCATAACTCTAGAAGATGCCACAGAACCCCTTCCCTGATACTTTGGGGTCCATGAAAGGCCAGAGGCTTTGCATGTTTTTCTGTCTGTAATAGCTCCACGTCTTGTAAGTCTTAAGTCACACTTCAAATTCCCACACAGTGTCTTCCTTCACAATCTTTGGAAGGACTTTATTCTTTCTTTTTGCTTGTTTTTTATTTGTATGAGTGCATATATTTTGGTCCAAACACAGAGGAAAGAGGATCTTTGTTATGTAGCAGCGTTCTTGCTACTGGATGGCTGGGAAGATGGCTCTGAATCCTAGGGGCTTTACCGTAAGCGTGCTGACAGAAGATGCACAAAATGCCTTTCAGAAAAGGAGGTTATTAAGAACATGGAGATAATGAAGCTGTTTCTGATTGGTAGGAGAGAGCTGAGATTCGTGATTTTTGGTTCTGYTTTCCTTCTTTCCTAAGAGTCTGCAGCTTTGTACCTATTCCTGTTACATGTGGCACATGAGTTTGGGAGGTACTGAGAAAATAGTAGCAGTACTCCTATTCCTGCCTSATGAATTCATGCAGCTCACCACCTGCTTCCTGTTTCTGAGATATCATGGAGGAGTGACCAACAGGGAAATAGACTGTGACCAAACATGTTTTTCTGGCAAACTGCACAAAGGCTGTGCATGTTGCTCTGTGGAGCTCAGAAGCAGGCTTTTCACTTTCACCTCCTGTGTGGAATCTGTAGGTTTCCTCTGGAGGAAACTGACGTCCTTTTATACCTATGCTTACTCCGTCAGTAAGAGATGAATCCCTCTTCAAATGGAAATGTTCTGTTTACAGTTAGGAKAAGAAATTCCTAGATCATTAAAATGTTTTTCATAAAAGTAAAAAACAGATCCTCCTAGTTGTGGTTGCAGGTATTTACCTGATCTCCTGTAGGCATGGTTAAGAGTAGTAATATTACCCTTTCTTCTCCATTTTATTCACTTAATGCACTGAGCAGCACTGAGCAATGTCCGTTCTCCTTCCACATGCTCACAAGGCCCTGTAGCAGCAGTATTCCATCCCTCACATATGATAGAAGGCTAAAAATTAACACTTTTCCATGAGCATAGAGGCAATCCTGTGCAGGTTTAAGTTGTTCTATATAGAATTTTCAACCATGTATTCCATTTATGTGTGGTTTGATACAAAAGGGCACTGTTAGCTAAAGCATCTGTTGTTAATGTGGTTGTAACTACACACTTAAAAGATGTTTCAATCACGTTACATGAAAAGAGAGATCTATAAAGTGATACAAAAACTGATTTATTTCCTTACTTTCACTTAGGTTGTCTGTTAGCTAAGTTAATTTAACAACTTAAAATTATTATATCTTTTATATATATATGTAATTGTAATAAGTTATGACTTTAAAGCAATTGCATTTTTTAAATATACTGAAGTGACTCTTCGGTGGTAATGAAAACAAAGAAATATGCCTCCAGATAAAACTTTTGTCTCTGGACAAAATGTTATGACCTTATGAACTGACATGGTATTTATTTGATGTATTTTTCTCTTCTAAGTGCTGTCATATTTCTTTTTATAAAAACTGAAGTCCAGAKTTCTTCAGCTTCATTAGAAAGCACACCTTTACTGAGAGGAAGTGTAAGTACTCTATAGTTGTTACTTTACAGCAGTGAAAGTACATATCCATTTTAAAACAAAAAATGTGTTTGTTAGTCAGGTTTGCTAGGATTTATGGTAGTCTACGTAAAACAACATCAATATGTATTGATTGKATCTTAATCTGTGGATCTTGGATATAATTTTGAATATTAGCAACAGAAGAGATATTCCCAGGTGTTCTTTCTTGTTTGTCAGCTTTAGATGGCTTAGAAAGTCCATTTTCATTATGATGGAGATTATATAAAAGACAGAGAGTATTACTTTCAGAGAGTATGTGAGGAGAGGAAGCAATTTCAATTAAACATTAGTTATAAAGCTGTGAGGGTGCTTAGGTGAAAGGCTGCATTTTTGCCAGGTTGCCAGGCCAGGAGACTGTCAAGAGTTGCTGACTGTCATCATCAGCTGTGGCACAGGTTGGAGGCCAGTGAGGGGTACCAGATTGGCTGTYGCTCCTTAGGGAGCCAATAGCAGAGTATGCAACGACAGCTGGAGAACCACAGGCTCCTCCTACCCTTGTACCTCACTGTTAGAGGTCAGTGCTCAGTGGCTACCTGAACAGAGAGCCCTGAGAGTTTTCTAGCTGTGCTCGATACTCACTAGAGGTACCAGTCTACCAGACTGAAGCGCAGAAGACAATTTGATTGCACATTTTGAGAAATCAAACTAAATGTAAACTTGCGTGAAAACTCTTGGTTTTTTACAGTCTATTAATGATTCTGAAGATACCACTGAGGACTCATGGGTGAACAAACTTTCTCCATCAAAAAGGAGACTCATGTAAGTTGCTAACAGTTCTTTTACTGGTACAGAGCAAGTAGCCAGAGAAAGTGGTTAAACAGCGTTAGAGCAGAATTTGTGTCCTGTGGTTTCCTAGCAAAGTCACACACTAATCAATAACAGGTTTTTACATAGTAGTGTAGCATGCAAATCTGTATATGAATAGTTGCACAGCTGTTTAGATTATTGCATTGGCACTGTTGAGTGTGCCTAACCTTACCAATTAGGTATCAGGTACTCCTGTGAAGAACTATCATTTGGTAAAGTAAATAACAATATCAACTCAGTAATTACAGAGCTGGGTTTTATCAGCTGGTTGATCAGCACTCCAGCATAGAAGAAGCCTGTGCTAATGACATGCTTCCGGGTGTGATTTCCAAGTGAACACATATGGAGAAGGCCTGGCAGTATGGTAAGGAGACAGTGGAAGTGCTCCAAAGCTGAAGCAAGCTAGCAAGGAGCCAGTGTGGAGGCTACCAAGAGCACAGCAATGTGGAGATGGAGAAGGGGACTGATGAGGCAATGAACCTGGGAAGTTATAAAGATTAGATTGTAACAGCAAAGGTGAGGGCGGGAGTATTTTAAATTGAATTTTTATTTGTTATCCCCTAGCTCTGCTTTTAGGAAATCCTAGTCAGTTAATTTGCCGTGTCATTAATCTAGATTGTTGGCTTTTGGGGCAGGAATTGTCTGTGTTGCTTGGCCACAAAGTATAGTGAAACTAAGTGAACCATTTCTCTACTAGAAAATAAAAATGTGCTAAAATGTATTATTTTTATAGCTAGCAATTTTTTTATGATGTACAGTTTTTACCTGTAGTACTGGGCTTAAATGTGTTGTCTACTTCCTTAGTTCATGCTAGGCTGTTTTCTCCAATTTTTGTTCTTTTTAAAGAGGCTGTAGCCTGGCTGTAGTAGCTGGAATACTCTACGGTTCCAGTTTTATACCAGTACTTTACATCAAGGATCATGGAAGAAGAAATGAAACCGTATACACAGGAGCAAGTCAGTTTGGTAAAGGCTAATAGACCACTTCTACTTTATTTCATCATTGTGTTCTCCTGCTGTTTTAAAGGAATGGGGTGAAAACCTTGATATGCCTGAAAATATTCCGTGACAATTTATGAATTCTGTACTGCTTTAGATGTTGTCATAATCATAGCCCTAGCATTCCTTTTTTTCTTAGAGGTGAATTACACCATTAAAAAGACTTGAGAAACATCCCAAAGACTACCATACTTAACTCACAGGTATGTTTCTGAAGGCATTAAATATTAGCATTCTCAAAATACAGAGTTTGTATGAGTGGAGAAGGAGTTAAACAAGGGCACAAGCTTGCCAATTGCCAACAGCAATAAAGGAAGAGAATATTGGTCATAACTGATGAGGAGAACAGATTTTATGACAACATAAGTAAATAAAATTATGGTTTTTTTTAAATTGAAACTGTTTAACATAAGCCTAATTGCCAATTTCAAGCTACATTCCCCCAGAAATGTTTTCCTTAAGGTTTAGGTTATACCTTATCAGGTAATGCCTGCAGCTGCTTAAGAGCAAAGTACTGCTGAGAACACATAATGTTGCCATTGTCATATACAATTTCTCTTGAATAGTGCAATGTATATATTCCCTAGCCAGGCAAAACAGATGTTGTCATTACCATAGCTGCCTTTCCTGTTGAGAATTTACAGCTCCAAGGAGGCAAGGATCACCTTGCTACATGCTTCTGCTTTACCATGTTGGAAATACTGTCTTCAGCACATACAAAGTTCATAAAGGATTTGTTATTGTTCATAATTATAGTGATCAAAATTACGATACATACTTCAAGATTAAAAAAGGACAAAACTGAGCCATGTTTTGCTTACATAGTCTGTGCAGTTATCTTGCCTGTAAATGTACAGGACAAAACAAGGATACAGGAATACAGGAACATAATTGTTGAAGGTCAAGAGAGGTCATAATCATGTAAAATCCCCACCCCAGTTTTGTAGCCTCAGCTGAGGATTTTCTCAAGTTTTTATTAAATTAATTCAGTAATGTAGTAGAGTTCTAAAAATAACAACTCATAGAAATGCTTAGAAGCCTATAATAAATGGTGGAGTCAACACAGCATTTAATTCATGTTTAATAGGTGTTATTGATTGTATCCACCCACAGTTAAGCTGGCAGCTGAGTTCCTCACAATGAGATTTGAATTTGAATTCTTAGGAGTAGCACCTTTATGCATTTTTGTCCTTATGAATGCTGTCAGTGAAAATAATTTTGTTAAAATTAATAGCTGGTATTTTTACTAACATCATTTTGTAATTTTTCAGATTTAGATTATGTTTTTGCACACTTCAGTGGAATATTTCTTACAAGTACCATCTACTTTTTGATCTACTGTGCAGTCAGAAAAAATAAACCCTATGTTTATCCCCAAGCCATATTGCCAGGTGTGTTTTTAAATTAGTAGTTCATTTCAGTTACTTCTTCAGACCATTTTGCAGTGATTAGTTCAAGTTGTGTGTTGGAATTGTAGTTCACCTTTCAAGTATCTTCATTTGACTTTTTGTCTCTTTGGAAGGAGCACTTCTATTAGGTTAATTAATTAAGGTTAGGAGACAGTGATAATTTTTGTTCTATTGTGAAACTAGGACAAAATGACATTGCAGATTTTCAAAAACTGACTGGCCGGAGTGGAGAGCACATTGCCCAGAAAATTGTGAACTTTAATTAATTTGCTACTTCAATTGGAGTAGCCGATTTTCATCCATTGAGCATTGGTTTAGATTGCCAGAGCCAGCTTGTTAAAGCAGTTAACATACTAAAATACATATATACAATTTCTGTGTTATGCTAAGTGTAAAACTTCCACAAATTGCTGCCTGTACCTTGCTATGCATGTTTTTGATTGGGATTTATTTTTCTAGGGTTTGTTTCTGGTGTGCTTTGGGCAATAGCCAATTGCTGCTGGTTCCTGGCCAATCACTATCTCAGTGCTGTCGTCAGCTTTCCAATAATTACTGCAGTAAGTATATAAAAAGTAAAATCTCTAACTAGAATTAAAAGTGAATGGGTTTTTACCCTTCTGTTTTTGGAATTGAGTTGAAATTATGATGGGTCTAGAGCATTTTTAGTCAAGAGTATACAGTGCCTCCTCTGCTTGTCTGTGATAGTCTTTGGATTTTTAGGAGCATGAGTGACTGTGACAAGCACCATCTTGGTCAATGTCAAGCATAAGAAAAACCAGAAGAATTGAGAGTATGAGTCTTTAGGTTATGTAAAAGCCAAAGCTTTGTAAACAGAATTATATCAATATTAACTGTTTAATTGATGTGATTAAAAGAAGAATTATTTTATGCTTTCATCCCCGGAGGTATATTTTGGTCTGGATGTTTTCGAATTTGTGAATTTTATCCCCTAGTAGTCATTTTGCTTAATTAAGTCAGGCTTTTTTTCTTTTTACAGTTCTTGAACAAACAGAACAGATTATGTACTACTGAAAATAATGTTCTTATGCAAATGTGTGGAAAATAGGTTGGCCTGTTCCGTCTCTTTGTTATTCCTGTTCGTGATGTACGTTTAAAGCATAAAATCCAATCACTAGGTAAAAGTAAACTTTGCATTTACTCTCTTGACACTGTACTAGTTGGTGATGCAAAGGTGGCAAATGAGAGTTAATAAATATTAAAACCAAAGTTTTGCTTAACAGCTGTATTTTGGAAGCAAACTAATGAAACAACTTTAATAGGGATTAAGCTTCGCCTCAAGATGCAGTAAGTCAAAATAAACTCTGCAGTATGCCATGAAAAAAAAAAACCAACAAAAATTGGGATCATTCTAATTAGAAATGGAAGGATTAATGGAAAGCTTCTTTAGTAGCTTAGTTATTGGTATGCCTGAAGGGCAAGGATATAAAATCACAAAATGAAAAATGTAAGGACAGTAGTGATGAGAAACTGCCTGTCTGGACCACAGGTTCAGAACTGCTGCTTCATTTCACCATGGAGAAAATGTTCAGAGAGGTATTCATCACATCCCTTTAACACTTTGTTTCACTTTTAAAAGTGCATTCCTCTCTCGGCACACGTTATCTAGAAAGTGAAATAACCCTTCAAATAATAGTTGGCAGTGTTACTAGGAAACAGCACCCACACATATATTCAGCATGAGACACTGTTTCCTGTCTATATCTGTGTCCCATCAGCTGCATTGAGGATGAAGAGAGGAAGGTCACTGGCCAAACATCTGTCAAGTGTTTCTCAGAACAGCTGTAATGGGAAGCATTAACAGAGCCAGTTTTTGTTTCATATTCATATATTTTCTCATCAGAGATGAAAATTCAGATCATTAACTCCCTCAGGGGAAAAACTGTATTGTCAAGAGTGCCTGGAATTTGCTGTTGTGTATCACTGTTTGCTGTTAGCCAGGAAACATGTACAACAACATCACAGATAATCAGGAGTTTCCCTGACCTGTCTCTCTGGCTGGCTCTGTGCTTTGTCCAGATGCCAGCTATACAGGAAATACATCTATGTTCCAGTCTCTTGATATCATACTGAGCGATAAAACCAAACTGTGTCCTACTAGTTAGTCATGCTAATAAAGGAAATGTTAGGAAACATTGTGCACTCTAATTTGGACTAAAGTAAGGCATGTTATTTGGAGTCTACTCAAAGAACATGTAACAGCTGGATTAGACTCCGCAGTGTAATTTAGAAAGAAGTTGTGCCTACTGCAAAAAAAAGCAGTTTCTTGGCTCTTTAGCCTTTCCTGAAGATTTTATTGTATCTTACTTAGTAAATATTTCACTGATGTTTATGCTTTTGCCATGAGTGCTTTACTTATACAGAATGGGAAGACCTAAATGTGTTATCCAGACAAAATTCAACCACCCTGAGAGCAGTAATGAGAAGGAGTAAATTTTAATGAAATTATGTAATGTACAAATTAATCTTATTCTTTAGGGTCCTGGCCTTGTTGCTGCAATGTGGGGAGTCCTTGTATTTAAGGAAATCAAGGTAATGTTATTAGRTCTCTTACCTAATATCTCTTGCTTATCTCTAGCCCTAGAAACAGCTGTATCTCAGATTTATCCTCCTTGCAAGTATTGCGTTATGAAACTGAAAGTGATCCCATGCAATTTTAAGCTTTCCAAGTAACATGAAGAACTGTGAACAATTTTTACAGGGATGAAGATTTTAGTTCCATAACTGTATGAGGAGCAGTGGATGTAGATGAAGACTGTAGCACAGCCAGGAGGCAGGATGCCAGGCGCAGCCTGAAGACAGTTTTCATTTGAGCCAGTTCTTTCAGTGGGGGCAGGGGAATGAGCAGTTGTCCCAATAATCACATCAACAAGTAGATTACATTTTTAGGGTCATGTTCAACAAAGGATGCAAAAATGAAACACGTTAATTTGCCTTTGTAATTACAGTGTAATGTAAAGAACCTAAACTGATACAGCAGTGATTGTCTACAACAAGCTAATTTACTGGATTTTTACATATAGGGCAGAACTTAGTTTTCTAGTGGAATTTGAAGCACGGAATGCTAGCAGTGTAATACCAGATTCTCTTTGCCGATCTATCCAGGATCCATAGGTACCTATTTGCTATTTGAGATGATCTTTCCCAATATTTTTGGTGACTGTGTGTCAGGCATCCTTGGATCTAGAACTAGAAGTTCTGTGTCTCCTACTACAGATTGATGTTGCACCACCGTAGATCATCATGTTCGTTATCCAAATCTTTCTAACTCTCTAAGCCTTTCATTCTTTTCATACATTTTAGAATAATCTCTGCCTAAATGAAACCTAGTACTTTGTTTTACTTTTTTTTTTAAAGTGGTATCGATAATGACAAGATGATATTTTCCTTTTTCTCTTCTTTTGCCTATACAGGGACTGAAAAACTACGTGTTGCTGTCAGTATCATTTTGCATCATTTTGGCTGGATCACTTTCCACAGCTTTTTCTAAAGTTTGAGAGGACCTTCTGGACCACTAGATGGTGCTAATGTTTTACACAAATAGAAAGACAATGTTGGTAGATCACAATACATAGTAATTTTCAAAATGTATGTCCAACATTTACCCTAACTTGCTTCAGCCAAGTGGAAAATGAAAACATTTGGCATGAAAGAAAATCTGGAAATGTTTGTTTCTGAGTTTCTTGGGATAGTAAGAAAATCAAAGGACTTTATTAATCAAAGCTAAATGATTTTATGGTTACTAATTATTAGGTTTTTTCGTTCAGGTGCTAAACTTCATGTCATCATAAATTGCAGTTTACTGTTGTGATGGTGGATAGTAATTTTAGTTCTTAGTCTGTAATACTGTATGTGTTTGCAAGCTGATTTGTTTTATTAAAACATTTTGTCTTACTGACAAATATAAGCTACGTCTTGAAATATTGCTTATGAAACTGATACACATGAAGGTAACAGAGCTTTTATTTAGAAGCATTATTCTTTAAAATCATTAGCTTACATAAAAATGTTATCTTCCAGTCACTTCAGACTTGTGGAGGAAATAGAGTTAAAAGGGTGCTGGAAAATAAATTACTTTTGTTTCACAACTTTTTCCATGACCACCACCAACACTGTCTATTTTCCTACTTGTGGCAGCTAATCTTTATATATGCAGAGCGTGTTGTCTGAATCTCCCCTTAGCCTTTTCTTCAGTACGTTAGACAACTCCAGTTCCTGCAGTCTTCCCTTGCTTGTAACTTGCTTGTACTTTCTCTTTGTCTTTCCTGATAATAGAATGGTTTGGCTGGAAGGGACCTTAAAGACCATCTAGGTCCAACCCCTCTGCCAAGGACAGGGATGCAATTCATTAGACCGGGTTGCTCAGGGCCCCATCCAACCTGACCTTGAACACTTCCAGAGATGAGGCATCGGCAGCTTCTCTGGACAGGCTATTCCAATCTTTCACCATCATCTGAGTAAAGAATTTCATTCTAAAATCTAATCTAAACCCAACCTCTTTCAGTGTAAAACCATTGCCCCTTGCCTTGTCACTGTCTGCTTGTATAAAAAGTCCCTCTCCCTCCTTTTTATATACCACCTTAAGCTTCTGGAAGGCTGCAATGAGGTTTCCCCTAAGCATTCTCCCTGCTGATCTCTCACTAAGTGGACTACATCTGTGTAGAACACCAAGACATGGCAGTCAGGCTACAGTCTTTCAAAAACCAAGAAATGCAGCAGTAAGATTATTGGAAGGATCCCCTTCCAATTTGCAAGCTCTGTTCCCAGTTACACATCACAGCTTTTTGCCATCATGGCTTGATATTGTTAACATGTTCAAATTGCAACCATAATTTCTCCTTTCTCCCTTCCACTTTTCTTTGTCTTCACCAGATTTGATCTTAGAACTGTTACTCAACCTGCTTTTTCCCATCTTGTGGTGTTTATTCCTACCTGAGTGTCAGAACTTGGTGTCTGAGAGGTTTTTCCCCTCTGAGGCATTTCTCTGATTTTGGTCTCTTGTGTTAACCCTGTCCTCCAACAAGGTGGCAGCATTTTTCAGCCAGATGTCATCTGCAAATTTTATAAATGTACTCTCTAATTGCTGTAAATAATTAATGAAAATGCTGCATGATACTAGCCTTTACTTACATTTTTGTATCTAATACTCTTTACTTTTCAGGGAACAACTGATTAACCTTTGAATACAATTTTCCTGTCTCTTACAGTGCTTTTATTTAGACTGTGTTCTCAGAGCTTTTACGTAACATCTGATAGAACTGTTCAAATCAAGGTACATGATGTGCTCCACCCTAATACCTGATACTGGAGAGAAAACTGGTAATTTTTTCTGTCCAGTACCCAGGTCAGGCACAATTTCTCCTTGACAGATGCTTGACTGTTACTTACCTAGCCACTCTTCTATTGACTCAGACAAGAGAAAGTAATATATTCACTGTGCTGTTGAAATAACTTGAATTAATTTGGGCATTTATTAATTTCCTTGGTTCTGTTTAATTTCTTAAAGATCATAGTCTTCAGCGTTCTCGTCTTAAATATTCCAGGAATATACTCTGTGCCAGAAAGTTGCTGATGGACAAGGAATTGGCAAAACCAAAACACAATATCCTCAGGCTCCTCAGATTTACAGATATGCTTTAATATGGCAGTTCTTCTCAGTCAGTATTAGTTTTTATTCCAATGTCTGTGTTCACAGTTGTGTTAACAGTGGCCATGATCTGTTTATGGCTGAAAGAACAAGGGTTCTGTTTATTTCTGTTTACAGTGTCTTTGCTGAATAGGGGCGAATTATCTGTTATTTCCACACAGGTACTGACAAAAATACTAAACTTTTAACTCACTATTGTGCTAAAATATTGACAATGCAGTATGGTATTTCTAAAGATAGTGTGGTTGCAGCACCAGTGCACTTTGATACACCAATGCAGCTGCTCAGGCAGGATCATCTGTTTAGTTTACCACCACCTGTTAGATCACCTGTCACGTTTGGCTAAAGTCTGCAAGTACCCTCTAGTCAGCGAGGCGCATACTCCTCGCTAGTCTATGTATAGTAAATCATTGATGCCTCAGTCCTGCTCCCTAGGAGGTGCAAAGGCAGCAGCAGGACAACCAGCCTTGGGCAAGCAGGTGACAGGAGCAGGGGCAGAGGGGCAGGTCCCCTGCCCTGCACAACCTATTGCCCCCCCAGCCCCTCTCCTGGCCAGCATGAAGCTGCGCTCTCAGTGAGCAGTCAACTCTGCAAGAAACGTCCCTCCGGCTTCAGGAGGGCCCTCCGGGCCCGGCACAGGCTGTTCCAGTGCCCCTGCATGGAGGATGGCCAGAGGATGCTGATTTTCCAACCACACTTGCCTGTGCCTGGTCTGTCTCAGGAGCAACATGGATGCAGGCACGCTACCAGAGTTTTGAAACTCAAGGGCTTCATGGCATCTAGAATTATGATCACTTTAGGTAAAGAAATGCCACTTTAAGATAAAGAAAAGAAACTTGAATGCAATATTCCGTGCTGAACTGGCGTATGGGAGATGTCATAAACCTTACATTGTGTTCATCAYCTCTAGAACAGCCATGATTTTAAAGGCTCAGGATATTAGATTTACTATGGGAAAAAAATCTCAACCAAACCAGTAACCAGCTGGGTTTTCTTCTTCACAACTAGACATGGATCCAGCTCAGCTATGTAGAAGGTACGGGGTCCTGTGGCTGCCATTATTTCCATGGTCATGAGAGGCAGCACTACAGAAGAACTTCCTTCCCTTCTGCTTTCCCTTCCTGCCCACCTCCACCCATTCCCTGGGATAGATGATCTTAGACCCTCTACTGTCTCTCTTGAGGGATGCTCTTAAGTTAATTTCTAATATGGGCAGAGCATCCATCTACTGGATATGATTACAGGAACAGTTAAATCCTCCAGGGCAGGAGCACCTTTGCATTTCCTAGTTTTTGTACAAGATCACTGGCTTTCTGAAAAAAAAAAAAAAAAAAACAAAAAACCTGAGCTCCTGTCCATAGCAATTGCCATGTAAATAAATGTTTGTAGTTTGATGCAGTTCTCCAGTCTATGTTTAAAGCTATCAGATGTGCAGACTTAATTGCTGACTGCTAGGGTATTAATTAAAATTGTTACCTGTGACAGCTCAAGTGTGACCTTTATCAGAATGATTTTTAGCAGCTATCCTATTGGATTTGACTTGTTGACTGCAAGAGAAAAAATCCCACCTCTTCCAGCACTTTTCTGTGAAAAATCCCATGTGGTTTTCCAAAATACTTTTTGTGATGTTCGCTTGGAATATGTTGTATAAATATTCCACTCATTTCTGAGATTTTCTTGGTCCTGACGTTTCTAGCTAGAAATAACACTGTTACTTCTTTCATGTGAGGATGCTGGATTAACAGCATGTTTATAGAGCTATTTGTACAAAACAGTCTGGCAGTAACTGAGTTTAGTAAGAGAAAGTTCTACAGCTAATATAAATTATCATGGTTCTGTTTATATCAGCATATTTTTGTATAAATGGAAGAATAACATTTCTTGGAGAAAATTAAACTTTCAAATGTTTGCTTATGCCTGTTTAACAGATTTTAAGACTATGTTTGAGCTTCAAGCATTTTTCTCTGGTAATACTTAGAGGCAATGTAGCCTTTAAAATATAGGTAAACTGGGAGTTTCACAAGATTTTTGTGCAGACTTGTGAACCAGGGAAATCAGTGTCATCTTTTTGTAGAGTTACCTTACCTGCTTATTCCTTTGCCTGTGTTTATTATCCATGGATATTTTGAGGCTCACTGCCCTTCCACAGTTTAATTTCTTCATATTCTTCGTAAAAATGATTGTACCTGGAAAAATAATTTAAATACAGTTGTTCCTGTCTTCAAATATAAACAGTGAAAACTGGTGCTTTTTTATTCCTATATAAATTTTATATTTTATTTATATAATAATTTTCAACTGATATTCAAGGTAGATTAAATACTATTTCAGCTGTCTGACCTGATGGTTGAGCTGCATCTGGCCTGAAAATAAAATGTAAATTAAGATGATGTATGCTAACAATTACTGTCTGTTTTCTTTTCATTTTGACCTTGTTTTCAAATAGAAAACTGTTGTTTAATGCCCTATTCCATAATTACTGAATGACTAATGGATTCCACTTTCTTTTAGCTATATGTAATGCTGATAAATAGTGACAATGGAGCATCTAATTTTAATTGCTACTGCTGAAGTGGTGATTCTTACATTCTTTGTGCTTATCATAGAACATTTTTTAAAATCTATTTCGTTTTTAGTGTAAATACCAAATAGTTCTTGTGTCTCTTACTGCACCGAAGGGCCTGTTTGAGAGTCTAACCTGAGAGAGGAAATAAAGGAAACAGGACCTGCATTAGTCCTGCTGCTGTCAGTGGTTCGGGCAGTCATTGTGCCTGTAACTTGGAATGATCTCAGGTTTTGGTATTCATGTAGAAACCAGTTCACTGGTACTGACATAAATCACACCTAGAGGTACATTAGTTATTTCCCATCTCCTAGCATTTTTCATGCTGCAGATCTTCTAAAAACRTTTCTCGCAGAACTGGGAAACAAACCACACGTCTCGCAGGGCCAAAGCAGGCAAGAGGTGGGGAGGGAGAAGTTTTTCACATAACTGCTTAATAAAATGAGAGGACCGGTGGCAGCAATTTTGCTGTGCCCCTGGGTTTGCTGCAATGAGGGAAACTGTCACAGCACTCTGAGCTAGTCTCCCTGAGCCTGTAGGCAAACCTCAAAGGACATAGTTCATTGTTATCATTCAGGGACCAGAATAAAAACGTTATTTGTGGATAGAGGCTGGGGAGAGCAGCACTTGTTCAGGAGTTGCAGAATGGTAACTGCTCCCCACCTGTATTTGTACATCTGAGCTCTGATCCTAGCCAAGGAAGAGCCCCGGGARTACAAAGGCCACAGGCTCTTTGCAGATCCATCTTAGGAGAAAGGCTGATCTAGTCCTTAACTGGATAGCAATATTTCACATCAGGCGATGCCCTGACTCTGCAGTTGATTTTCCAGTTGATTTTGTGCGCAAYTGAAAGATCGGAACTTGTATAAAAGCATATCATGGCTTGTGTTCCTTGAAGCATGCTGCGCTCGTCAAGTTCAAAGGAACTGRTTCAGATTGTTGGCTTGTCTTGCTTCCAGATGTACTTGCAGTGAGCATGCATGACCTCATCATCAATTTCTGCTTCAGATGTTTGTATCTAGCATTTTTGAGTGAAGTAGTTGAAATTTAGTCCATAAATCCAAAAACTAGCATTTCTAGCCAACAGAAGTTTTATGTGATTAAAAAATGGC
Organism: Parotia lawesii; assembly: GCA_003713295.1. Lineage (NCBI taxonomy): Eukaryota > Metazoa > Chordata > Aves > Passeriformes > Paradisaeidae > Parotia > Parotia lawesii. The sequence continues at coordinate 26,263 of RAHM01000191.1, read as the reverse complement.
CTTGTTTGGATGTTTCTAGAAGTTGGCAGCTTATCACATTATGTGATGTTAGTAATGTGAACAACAAGATATTTATTACAAATAAATTAAGCACTTGTGACTTGCAACACACATTGTGTGTTCTTGACTTTCGAGAGGCTAGTCACCACCAAGTTTCTGCTTGTGCTCTTCTAACTTCGCAGACATGGGAGTAAAMTGTCTGTCTTTTTTTCTTCTTCATTGATTACACTGATTATAGTTTAGAGCCAGATAGATCCTTTTCTTAACTTAGTAGGCAACAGTTCATTCAATAAAGCAATAGAGAATTTTGCAAAAAAGGAGGATAAGCTGAACTCTGTAGATGTATTCCTATATGGGTTTGGTGATATGAAGCCATGCTATTCTTTAGAAAATCACACCTTTTCTTACTTTTATTTGGCAACTGCCACGTCCCCAGCATTTCCTTTTTTTACGGGAAATAGTGGTAATCCAGTCAGACTGATCCAATTAATCAACTTCTGCTTTTGAATCAGGATTTCACTCATGGTTCTCATTATGTGGGTCAAGTTGATTAAAGATTATGCCACTACCCAACTGTTTGCTAACAGGCACGTTGCAGAAACACCAATGGATAGGATTGTGAGGGCAGTGGTGAACTTACAGGCAAAAAATCAGCTATGTTAACTTTCTTCACTGTGAAGAGGTCACCTAAGGAAATTCTGGGGGTGGGGAATAGCCCTTGAACCTAACACATTAAGAGCATGTCCCTGCTACTTTTTGTCTGATTGTTGGGACAGAACTGCTCCTTCCCAAAACCTTTTTTTTTCCTCTTTGTTTTACTTTGATGAGAAGATTTAGGTTTGTTTTTTTTTTTTTTTACCTGAAGCTAAGCACTTTGCAAACATCTATAAATTTACTATGCCCTGCTAGGCTTGSAAATTTATTTGCTTCTTGTCCTATTTAGTATCATTTCCATGCCTTTACAGATAAAATCTTTTGAGTTTACTAGAAATTCAGAATCATGACTGCTCTAAACAGAGTTTTGCATATGATTTGTTCTTTATCAGCTATGCCTTACACATTGCATATTAAATATTGTCTGCTGTTCATGGCTGGGGCTGTTTAAGGATRAGATGTGTAAAATTTCATAGTTTCTTTCAGTTTTAAGTCTTCATAAAGTGTCACTATGATAACTGCAACTTAAAACACAAGAGAGTATCTTGTTTACTGGGCCTCCATAAAAACCCTGATCAGGACCTCTTGCATTTCTTTCATGAGGAAGATCCAAAATGGCATGGTTAGAGTCCAGCAAATGGATTTCTGAGGGGCTAGAAGACACAGAGCTGCTATGCCATGAAGTTGCTTCTGAAAATTTAAAAGAATAAAGCACTTCAGCAAAACTCTTCCCCTCTGTCTTACATTAGTTTATGTCTATGTATCTGTTGCTAGAAACATTAGCTTTCAGATTAATGGCAACTTGCTGATGGAAAATTAAAATATCAAATTTTAGGGCTAACATGAAAACATTGCAAGGAATATCACAGATTCAAGTGACCAAGTTATGTGCATCTGCAAATATCTAAAGGTGTAAATATCAATATGTGTGTGTAGATGTGTAGACATACACTCTAAATTAGGTCCTTTTAGTTAAAATAAGATCTGGACGGTTTTGCAAGTAGCTACCTGAAAGTGTTGATTCAGTGATTAACAGCAGTTGAAAAATGATAGCATGTTTGAAATTATTAAACAGTAAGTGGGCAAATATCACTATGCCAGTGTATTGTTTCAATTCACTGATCCCTGAAATACATATATAATTGATTTTTAAAAGTCAAAAAGAAACAATATAATCTTCCTTTGTACAGAATCATTCCAAATTTAAGTAGCACAGGACCCAGCCTGTGTTATAGAACCAAAATATGATAAGAACATGTCCATACATTAATGATAAGAAACATGTTAATAAGGATTGGTTAGTCACTATGGGTTATGCAAGAAAAACTGAACACACAACAAAATTATTAGAAATGASGTTTGAAAGACAAAAGAGAGTGACTTTTTCAAAGAAAGCATAATCAGTGTTTTGAAACTTATTCTCAGAAGATGTAATACCCATTAGTATTATAAATGGGTTCTGAGGCAGTTAGTGAAAGATAAGGCCATTTCTATCAGTCACTACAGCTGATCTGAATAGAACCTCTGGCTCAAGCCCTTAAGCCACCTGACTTCCAGAAAGAACTATTTCATGAGAGGAACTTTCTAGTTCCAGACACAATCATTCAAAGACCAATATTTGCAGACTTCAGCTATTCTACTATATAGAGAGAGCCTATGATACTCATTTCATTAAGATGGCCATATAAATTCCATGGCCAGGTTAAGCACATAAGCAACTTTTCAATGTAATTTTTCAACAATTCTCAGTATTGGGATGTTGCCAAACAGTGCAAATGTTGTGGGTAGTACTGACACCCAATGCTTAAACTAGAACCTAAACTTTATCATTTAAAGTCTGTTTAAACTGACCAAGAGCATTAAACTAAAAGTCAAAACTTTAGTAAAAACTCTGAAATATTCTTTCTAAGGCAGAACTTTGCACAAAGCCGAGGCTGTTTCTGATTAGAAACCTGTTTCTAGTTAGCAGCAGGTGAGTATCATTCAGACTGTACCGGGCCTATGAAAGGTTACCCTGTTTGTTTGCTTTGTGTCTGCTGTGGCTTCAGTCCTGCTGCTCACTGCACAGCAAAGAAATTTCTCCATGGAATCAACATGTGATCTCATAGTACAGGTGGGGACCACTTTTGATTAGGGGTGATTGTATTTTTTCTTCAACTTCTATCCAAATTTGTCACCATGGTTTGTGTTAATTGTGATGACAAGCACAAGGAAGAGGAAGTCAAAAGGCAAAACTCCAGCAAATAGTAAAACAGAAAATGTTGAAGAGAGGTGATTGGAAAAGCAAAAGGAACAAGCTAGTAGAAATTTGTGTGATGAGAAATATAAGCAGAACATTTATATAGGACTTCCACTATAAGGACAATGAGCTTTTAATTAAGATGTGGCAGACAAGCAGAAATTCAAGAAGTACAGATGAGAGATCAAGAGGAAGATGATTGTCTTTCCCTTGCAGTAATAAAATTAAGAAGCAATGAAGTTAGAATAACAGTTTCTGATTATCTGTGTTAAGGGGACTTTCAGCAACTCACTTTGGCATATTGAACTGATTCTGCTTCTAATTTAGGGACTGTGGCATGTTTTAGCATAACTTTGCTCAGATAACAGCTTGGAATCTGTGTCTTCCGGCCTTACACAGTGAAGTAGAGGAGGCTGAAAAGAGCAGTCTTTGTACAATTTTATCTGAGAGTTCTTTCAGTATTTCTCCTCAACAACTGCAATGTGTCAGCAGCATAACTTATTTTCCTAGTTACTCAAGTAGTAATTCCATTATTTCTCTGTGTGTTTGTTCTCAAAATAAACATGGCTTGGCAAAAGTTTCCATTGTGTTTTCATTTTGAAACCTGTAGGCACTAAAGCTGGCTAATAATGTTTGAGCCTATTAGAGAAATGACATAGTAGAAAAGAAAAATAGRGGTTTAGTCCTCTTATGACTACTTGAATGACTATTAGATGCAAATTTGTTTAGAAAGTGTCCTTGTATACAACTGAAAATATGAGTCCATAGTTAGGTCATATTTCTGCCAGTTTCATAAGGGACATAATTGCTGTACTACTTTACCAGGAAAATAATGTTCCAGTTTAAAATATAGTTCTTAACGAATAGTATTGAACTGAGCATCATGCTATCATTTTATTGATAAGGCAGTGTCTCATTTAGTTCTCCTAATATTATCATTTTTTTAAAATGATGGCTTCAGGGAAGAAAATACTGCTGCTGGTGTTGTGATGTAAACTCTGCTGTTTCTCATATTTTTAAATATTTAAGCCTAGGCCCAGAGCCAGTACATGGAAATGGGAAGTATGCATCTGGATACCRTATTGATGCCAGTTGGAAGGGATTATCTTGTTTTCCAGAATCTTGTCTTCCACTTTAAAATGAGATTTGAGAGCATGTCCTTCAGCTGGAGAAGTTTCACAAGAGGACCTGAATGAGCTGTGTGACAAACTCAGCAGTGGGTGGAATTGCTGCTGTCCAATGGTGTGCCCACAGAGCCAATAATAAGGGTGGCTACAATGTGCCAGTCTTGACAGGAGAGTGAGTCAGGTGGACAAAATGTGTGTGCCCAACCTGTTCCTGCATTGTGAATTGGAGTGTGAGAGAAAGAAAAGTAATCTCCTGGGAAAGGGTGTTCTCAAAAGCAACTTCACTGACAAGAAGCAAGGGCAGGGTAATGTTAAGGAGTAACAATGTGCTTTGGTCAGGAAATTATAAAAACTGTCTCTCGATTGCCAGGATGCTTTGAACTATTCAGTAAAATATTCTTATTTTGGCCATACTGGTGTCTGTAAACATGGGCAGCTGCAGAACAGAAGGGCTGGGTGATCTGTCTCTCCCTGTAACCACACCCTTATGTAACAGTGATTGTACAGAAGAGAGGAAAGAAAATCTTACTGCTAGAATCACTGCCTTTTTCTGAGATAAATATTAAAGAGATTTTTTTTATATCATATAGCAGCAGGTATCAGAAGAGACCAGTTTTTCCCTTTTAAACATGGATAAGAATAAAACCCACTGATTACACAGCAGTATCAGCAGCATTGCTTTTTTATACCTCCCCCCTTTATTTCTTCTATACTTCTACATTGTGCAAGAGCAAGTAAATGTGGTTAGCTGCTGCAACATTTATTCTGTATTTTTAATACACACATTTTCCAATCTATTGCAAATACTGAAGATTCAAAGAAATTGTCATCACCTGTACTGAGCTGTCAAATGGTTTAATATGAGTGATTCGAAACACTAGCATGTTTTTTGGGTTTTGGGGKTTTTTTTTGCATTTTTTACATTTCCCATTTCTTTTTATCTTCCTATGGAGTAAGATCTGAGAAAAAATATAGCTGTGTACATAGACTTGTACAGAAGCATAAATATACATATGTAAAGAAGATTAACTTATTTTGCTACAGTAAAATTCCCAGCAGTGAAAATCTGCATAGCAGCATTACAAATTCAGGAYTGTCAGTTGTCATGAGCAGAGATTTCTAATGCAATTTTCTCACTAAAAGTAAAATCAAAGATGTCTTATGTCAAATAACCATTGCAGATTTACATCCTGGGTTGCCTTATCATTCTGAGGAGGGAAAATTATTCTGGCTTTCCTAGTAAGATAGAAAACCAACCTAAGGAAGTTATGTTTGGACTGTTCAGTGCTAGGAAAAGGAAAACTTTGGGCACTGTCCAAAGCAATGTATGCAGGAATGCATTTTTAAAATGCTGCTGCAGAAGAGTTTTATATACTCCACCAGAAAACATGTTCAATCTGAAGTACTTTCTCCTCTTTAGCAGTGTGATCAATAAGCAAGTCAAACAAATAGAGAGAGAAGTGTTGTTCGGGGATGGTTTTGCTTTTCAGTCAGAGTGAATCGAGGTATCACTGCCTTGTAATGGGTTTGTGACATCTGCAAAATATTGGGAAAGAAAAACATGCTAGGAAACTTCATGTTAAACACAGTTAAAAGGGTTTGGGTTGGGAATTCTTTGCATTTGATATTGTTGGGAGGTGTGTATATATAAATAAAACCTCTTCTAGCCCATAAAGAAATCCCCAATTTAAATTACTTATGTATCATTTTCATATTTTATTTTTTCATAATAGAATATCTCCTTACAGCAAAGAATCAAAATAAAGGAAGAAGTAGAGAGAAAACTCATGTGCTACAAAGATTTGCTTAAACTACTAAAATGCCTGAACTTCAATACAGATATAGAGAGTTGTTTTCATTATATGTCAAAAAACCCCAGTTTATTGAGATACAAAAATTTTTGCGCTTAACTTATTCCAAAATACTGCTGCAACTTGGAAAGTGTCATGGTGATAGGGGAAAAAAATGTTACTGTGGCACAGAAGATTCAAATATTATTCTTACATCAAAGCATAACAGAGGCTGTAGATGAGTACAATATTTCCATATTATTGTAGTTTTATAAATAATRTATATTTATTATATTAGGGATGTAGGACTCCCAGCACTGACTGGTAATCCTGCTTCTTGGATGTTTTTCCTGGAGGAAAACTGGTTTACCATCAGTTAGCTGCACTCTTGTCTGTAACAGAGAAAATCCTGCAGATGCCAATGCTGATTCAGACTTGATAAGATAATCAAAATGCCTGTAATCAAAAAGCAGAATAAAATCTTTATCCAGAGAGAGCAGGCACTGTGGAATCTCTGCCTGTGATACAAATGAGCTATGCTCAAGCAGGACAGGAAGAGTTCTTTAGTTTCCTTAAATTCCCACAAAAATAGGGTTAGGGTGTTCTTAGCAGTGCAAAAGGGTCAATGTCAGAACACACAGAAATAGATCTGGCAGTATGAAAGCTGAGCCATCTACCATGATGTACTTTAGGGAAATCTTGACAAGCCTAAGTAGGGAAAAAAAAGTCTGTTGCTCTGAAGAACTGTTTGTTGCCATTGGCCTTGGAGTCTAGGAGAGTTCAGTCCACTCTGTTGGCTTGGTAAGATGTTTATCCATACTGTCTGGACAGAACTGAGAGTGTATCTGAAGATTTTGACCAATTTTTCTTCTAGAAAACACAGAGGAAAAAAAAAAAAAAGGAAAACCCCACCTTCCTAATTTGTTTAGACAGGACGTATTCAAAACYAATAGAAAAATTATTGCTGCTATTGGCTGTCTGAGAAACTGACACAAATGAAAGCTAACACATGAAAGAGAACACTGTTCACACATTTTCTTTCAAACAGAAGTGCACCTGCAAAAGAAAAGGCATTCCCTGGTAAAATATGAACTAAAACTCAAAAGTCTATCAGAAGAAGGATGTCTATTAAGCTTTAACGTGCCCTTTCTCACTCAAAAAACATCTCAGGAAATGTATATGTTAAGCTGCTGGCTCTTGCTTCTAAACTTTTTCAAGTCATAGATTCCCAGATGTATTCCTCTGCAGGATTTTCCAGTTAAATTGATTTCAAATTGTTTAGTTCCATATAAAACATGAATTTTAAATATGTGTAAATTAAAAGTGCTCTTGCAGTGCAAAACATTTACTTCAGCAGATTCTCATGAATGGAACATGAGCAATTATCATAACAACAGCATTCTTGCCGAGAGTCTGCTTTAAACAGCCGTATTTCTGATTTTCACCTGCATTCATCTTCACCCAAAATTTGGTTATATCATGAGCTAATCGTTTTGTTTGCTTGGTTTGGTTTCTAGGCATGGAGTTCAGATTAAGATCATTTAAGAAAATGTAGGAGTTTCGGAGGCCAAAAAAAATGCACAGGAAAAGTGTGTGGGGTTTATTTGACCTAGGTGCAAATAGGGCTTCTGAAGCGCAGTGTTGTTTGTTGAGCTTCTAACTAATTATTTGGTTGGAAAGCATTGCAAAATCATCTGTTGAAGAAACAGCATTTTAAAGATGAAAGCTCATAATGCAAGTCTTAACAAAGTGGAAAATGTGTGAACTACGCCTTCTTRTGTGATTCGGGAGTAAGGAAACATTTCCTGGGGAAATTTAAACTGTTGCAGGCTCAGAGGCCAAGGCAATTTGGGATGTAATCTTTGAGAGGAGGTGACTTTCCTCTCCTCTCATGGTTTAAATCAATTAATTGAAGGGATATAAAATGAATGGGCATAGGGCTATATTTCAGAAACTTCATTTCCTTACTCTCTTTCAAAGACTTCAAATAAATCTTCCCTTTTCGGTGACCCTCCCTTCAGTTTTTATTTTACTTCAGGCGATACCTCACATTCTCATTTACACAGTACATGAAGTTCCATTTTTAGAGTATCATAGAAGACATCCTTATATACACATTCAAAAGTTGCTTATTTTTCTGTAGTTTTGAGRTGTTTCTTACATGAAAAGTTCCTTTATAGCAAAATATGCAAATACTTGTGCCTTTAGGGTAAGAGAATAAAGATCATCCATTATATTACTTGTTTTGAATAATTTATCTAATGATTATTACAAAGAGAACTACAGTATGTGTCTCACTCATTTCTTTTTAAAGGAATGCTTGAATTTTTGGCTGTGGTATAGAAGAGCTATGCTATAAGGCTTGAAAAAAAGTCTAAAATTGCATATATAGATTCAAAATTATAAATTTTTGCAAGTCAGGGACAAGTCTGTCTAARAATCAAACTTCTTATCTAATCCCTCTTCTTCTTCTTTGATTTTAATTAATAAGATCAAAACAGTAAATCTGAACAACTACCTCAAAATTTAACTCTCTCTAGGTGTATAACACCTGGATCTATGTGTTAGCAAATAATGATAAAAGTGATAACATTTCAAGCAAAACAAATGGGAAAAAAACTTATGATGTTAAACACACTTTTCAAAGCGTCCTCTTTCTGTTGATGGCTGAGCACCATGTTCTTAAACATGAAAGTGAGGGCACACTGAGGAATATTTGGTGATTTTGTTGTCACTAAAACTACCAATAAGTAAATAAGACATAATCTGCAATATAAAACAACAAAAAAATAAAGGTATGCTCTTTGTGCACATTTTAGTCTTATTCAAGATCTAATATAATCTTTTTAATTTTACTGCCCACCACTCCTCTGAAGTAAATGATTACAGATCCTCTGAGGTAAATAGAACTCACAATAGAACTCTAATATTTTATATTAATGCAAATCTACCTTACCTGTGGGCTAGGAACGTAGAAGTGACACAGAAAGCCAGGTAGCCAGGTGKTTTATTGCTTTTATGCAATTTTGTACTTTGAAAGTGTTTATTTTGAAGGGATTAATAATTCCAAAATATTTTGTACAGGTTGTTTATGAAAGTGGAATGTTGGGGGAGGATTCCTTAAACCCAACACAAAGAAGAAAATCCTGGCGCGTCACATTCTTTTCTAATGTGCCATTTAACGATGTTTGATTGCTGTGCTTAAATTGCCAAAGTTATTTATATAGCTAGATATTATTATTGCCTTTGGCTTCAAATCTAAAAATGAATTCACAGACATCATTACTGCACAGTCCTTTGAATAGACTCTACGGTCTTGCAGCTGCACGAGCTTTAGCATTCTACCCTAGCACCTATCACAATGCATCAGTCTCTGAGCTGCACTTTATTTAGACGTTTATTTCAGAAACGGATTCCATGAATTTTCGCTTGTGGCTGTTTGAATTCAGCTCACTGACTGGGATTCTGTTACACCTTGTACTCAGGCAGATTAACGTCTGAACAATATTTGTTTGTTGATCTACAGAGTGATTCATTACAAGCCACAAATCGCAGTTACTTCTGGGAAAGCTCCATATTGTTAAAGTGTGCCTTGCAGTAAGTAGAACTGCTGAGATAATTATAATTTGAGACTCGAAACTTTAAGGTTACTCCAGTACAAACACAGGGAGATGAGGTTTTAGGCATTTATTTGAATCCATGCATAATTAGAAATGCTCRTATGCTTATGCAATTGAATTTATTAAAGAAAGTGTTAATATCGTCAGGAAGTTAACTGGAAAATAATTATGTCTCCATTATGCCAGGTCAGTAATGAACTAATAATCTTTTTCTCCTAGCCCATTATGTGTGTCTGTCTCACAACACGTTTGCACCTGTTGTACAAATAGTGTTCAAAATGTACCTTGGATCATCAGAAAATTGGAAAAAAAAAAAAGATAGAGACTTCCTAAGATGGAAGATGGTAWAACAATTATTAGACTAGATTTTCTATTTCAGTTAAAAAAAATTCTTTTTCCTGCTTTTAATATGTTTGTATCATAAATACAGTAGAATTTTCTTAATTGGATTTGAGAGTTTTAGAAAACTCCCTTTCTAATAGATGGAATTTCTTAGATTCTAGTCTTCTATATAAAAGGTATTCTGATAAAACTGTCAGATGCTAAAATGAAGTTATATTAAAAAATTCATAAACYAGAGTTACAGAAATGTCTTTCTGGTTTTTTTTCTCAGGTCTCTAAAATAATTTCTAATGAAAAAAACAGGGCAGCTTCCCCCCCATATTAAAGGAAAACRAATTCCTCACAAAACTAATGTGGAAAATAATTCAAGCCTAGACTTTTAATTGTAAATCTAAAGTCCAATTCCTATCTCTTTAAATTCCGTATTGTGTCACGCAAAATATTTTGCAGACAAGGTTATTTATGGTGCTGCATTAGGATGTACCAAGAACAGCGTGATGGGCTCTAAACTCTTCCCTCTCTGGAGCAGGGCTTGTAAGGGGGCCCTGTGGTTCATCATTCAGGAGCCAGCAATGGAGAAAACTTTCCCAGTTTGTTATTTGACCCTTTCTGGAGAACTTACTTTCTTCAGCATGTTACTGACTTGTTTATTTCTGCTGTCAAAACCTATGCCTGTAAGTGTTATTTCACTGGGTGAATATTCTAGATACAAAAAGTTGTTCTCTCTAAATAGCTACAGATTTTGTTCAGGGAGCGATAGTGAATCCTCTCAAAATAATTCTTCTTTTACTCTCTTTCATGTATCCTTCCACAAAGAATCTCATACTGAAATGATGTGGAATTGCGCCCAAATTGGCACAGTGGGTAATTCCTAAATTGCTGTCTTTGGGGATCTCTTCTTCCACTATGYAGACACGTGGTACATTTTCAGGAGACTAAATAGACTCATCCTACMCTTTCAAACACGAAAAAAAGAGAGATTTTCCGCTATTGTTATAGATATGTTGTAGTTAGGAAGTACGAATGATTTAGTTTCAAATGCTGCTGGTAGAACTGGCAGTTTAATGAAATGTTTGTGCAACTTACTAGACTAAAAAATTTAGTTGTATTTAATTTCACTCTGTGAGACAGAAAAATACTTTATTTAATCATTGCACCAGAAAGTGTAGCCTGCTGGGAAGGTAAACTTGTAAGAGATATTAGAGACTTTACTGCAGTTCTGTGAAAATATAATGCTTGAATCTACAGAAAGAGATTGTAGGTTTTTCAGAGAAAAYGTTGTATAAATTCTGTATGTCAACTATGAGTTTATTCACTGACAGATTACTAATTTATTTCTGTAAGTTAATGCACTATGAATAAGCAGAACGGGATCAGAAGCTATGCTTCTATCTAGCAGGTATGTTGGGACCATGCAGGAGAAGAGGAACAAAACTAAAGAGATAGTGAACAGAGACCTTTAATATGGACATAAAGTGCTAAGCAAGCTGAATAAATCTAAATATAACAGAGGACTGACAAGAAGACCCTAAACAAATGGGCGATTAAACTTGAATTTATACTCCAACGTTCTTCAAATATCAATTTATTGATCTTGAAAACTAAGGCCTTCTCAGAGAGAAAACGGAGTGTGACCAAATATCTTTGTAACAGCAGATTATTTTATTTGTGATAATCTCTTCAGTTGTTAAAAATGGAAATTAACCAAAGCATGTGTTAGCATTAAATTTGGAAATAATTAATAACATTAGCAGACTATTGCTGCATTTTGCCAGGTGTACAAAAATCTGCATGTTTATGGATATTCTTTTTCTTCTCAAATTAAAATGTTTTGGCAACTTGACCAACCTTGTTTCTAGTTCCTTTCTTGTCAGAAACAGTACATTCTTCTCAAAACATTCTCATGACTTTCCTCTTGTAAACTAAATTCCTTATGCAATTTTCTTTTATTACCATGTCTTTTTGACCCTCTAGATCCAACTGAGATTACCCTAAATCCTCCTCAGTGAGCTTTCTGCTGCAGTCACCAGGAAACTGAGAGTATGAAGCTGTCATGAATGGAGAATGGATTTGCTCGGTTTGGGCAAAATGCGATAGAGCACACATGCAGGAGTATTTGACAACAAGGATAAAATGAAGTAATTGACACACTTTGCTTGTAGAGTTGGTCTGCTTAAATATTTTAGAGGTTGTCAAAATGAGAGAAAAAAGGTTAAAGTACATGGGAAATCATATGCAGAGCTCTGGATGCAAGTGTTAGGTCTGGCCAGCCCTTGTACCACCCAGTGCTACTAGACATTCCCAGTGTGTGAGATCTGGGGCCTCCAAAACCTTTTCTGTTCACTCTCTGCAGCAGTCTATGCAAGGGAATAAAAAAAGTAGAAAAATGCARAAGAAACATATCGGAACCCTGTCTTTGCAGGTTTCACATTATTTAATTAGGACAAGATTATTTCTGTGGATGGGGACAGAAAGAGACATTGGCCTGGAATGGGCAGCTGTGAACACTTCTCAGAGCATCCATTGAGAAAAGCTCAAGCCTCAGTGGGCCCTGTGTTTCCTGGCGGTCGGTTTCAATGTTTCTCCGTGGTTRCCACAGTGACATCATTGTTTTGTTGTGGTTTACTAGGGAAAGAAGTGACTTGTTCTTGATCCCAATTATTCACCTTGTGTTAGTTTCTGTGTTGTCATCTCTTTCCYTTGTTTGTTTAAAATTAAATTGAAGAAGTAAATATTTCATGAACATTTTAATTTAATTGTGATAAGGAATACAGAAAGCAAGAACYCCAAAAAATGTATATCAAACAACGACTTTGGGTTACTTTTCCAGAATATGAGGGAAATTCAAAACTCAGAATTATAATGGGCTCATTTGCAGATTTTTATAATGCAAAATAGAGGCTTGTTCTCTTTCTCTTAGTGATATGTCTTGCAAATGAAAGTTGCAGTAATCACGCAAGGGCATGGACTTCACACACAAGATGGAAAGTGCAAAGCCTTTATTGTGCAGTGAATATTCCCTAGATACCAGCACCCAACAGGATATCACATCATATAAACAGGAAAGATGTTCACCACAGTGTCCCCCAATCACCTGGGGTAGTGCACAGACATTGCCTATTATGGTAACAGGTAAACAATACCCTATAAGGTCACAAACTACAATTATCAATTCTCATAGGTCCAGCACTGTCCARAAACCCACAATCCTCTCTCAGCCCATCCCCRGTGACCTGGATRYACTCCCAGGATCACCTCCGGGTCCAAGAAAGAGGCTCTCTCTCTGGTCCTCTGGGCCTMTCTCTCTTCCAGCACAAATTGCACCCCAACAAAATTCTATTCTACCACTGCACTTTTCCCACTGCACCTTTCCCATCTCTCCTTTTTAATAATTTTTTGAGGCCTCTGTTTTCTATTATATCTGCTCTTAATTCTTCGCCTTGCAAGTTCAGAACTGTCATAAAGCTCTAAATACCTCCACCCTTTCTTACCTGGAAGGGCAAGGCAGTGTGCCAACAGCATGCTGGTTGTCCACTCAGGCAAGAGGAGCTCAAATAATATTTTAAGAAATATTATAATTTATAATAATTGATTTACATTTGGCATTATATAGTTATATATTTATAACCAAAAAACTGATCTGATTTCAAATTGCCGTCATGAGGAAACAAAGGAGTGGTCATGTCTTTTACCAGCATACCATGGCTCTTCTGCTTTTTGCAGTTAATGTTGCTTAGTGTACAATAGTTAGGTAAAAAAATTCTGATATGAAAAGTAATAAGAAAGGGGGGAAAAGACTTCTGAATGATATCTTCATATTTATTTAGCAAAAATCTCTGAAACTAGTGATTTCTGTAGCATACAGAGTCTTTGGGATTGTTTCATGTCCTTTTTCATTCTTTCTTCTCCTTGTTTTTTTACAAGGAAAAAGCAAATGTTGGCAGAGGTACTTGTCCRAGTCACTGCAACCTGCATTAGTTTAATACTTCTCCTTTATTGACAGCTAAGTTAATACAGCAGCATTAGACTGCCGTGGGGTTCAAAATGTTGTGGTGCTTGTTCAATTGAATTACACCAGCAGAAGTCCTTAAAATTGAGAGGCTGTACCAGCAAAACTGTTTTCTTCTCAGCAGAGCTCACATAACTCATTTACCACATTGGTACAGTGTGATCTCTTTAATACACCCGCATTTATACCAAGAGTGTTTTGCTTCTTCCATATCTGACTATGCTGGCATGGTAAAGCACAACTAAACTGAAAACTTTTAAGAATACAAATGCATACTATTTCTCAACCTTAAAAACCCCTGTGCAGGCAGAACAATGCGTTCCATCATGAGCAAGTTAAGCAAGAGGCATGTTTCCCCATATAATTTTTCTATTTCTATTTGCTATCCTCAGCTTAACTTACAATTTTTTTTATTTGTGATAGTTCCCTGCCAACTTTATTATTATTGGGCTTGTTGATATTTATATTTTTTGAAGACAAATTTGTTTCTCTAAAGGAGATGTCTGTGAAAGAGATTTTATCAACAGAAGGATTAGCTTCTTTTTCTTCATCCTTTGAAAGAAAGTTGGCTTTGAAAGTCTTATCACTGCACTAAAGGTAATGTTGCAGACTGTTAAATCACAATTTGATTCCTCAAAGAAAATTAATTAACCTACAAATGCGTATTTAATCACACATCCTATGCATTTCAGCACAGCTCAAGCATTAAGTACATGAGACATTACTTCTCAGTAAAAAGATAAATGAACAACATATAACATTTGAGAGCTAGGAATTTTAATCAAAAATACGTTAAAGGTATATAATTTGGGATCCACAAGGCTGAACCTCCAGATGACTGGGTTTGTTTCAGATCTGTGTTGCTGAACATTATTGTTACTTGGCAGCTGCTCTGCATCAGCTGTAATGAGTTACCAGTTACAGCTCACACCCAGCTGACAAGGCCCTGCGGAGTAATTACCACCAAGTGCCACAAATCCCCAGTTTACCTGAGCAGTGGGGCCACAGGACAAGGATCAAACTAATAGCAGAGAGGCAAGACACGTCAGCAGGATAATGTGTGCTGCCTTTCCCTGCGATGCATTTTCTCTTTCAGAGCTAATAACTTGGGAATTTTTTGAAAATTTGTACAGAAACCTTTTCAAGGAACTTTGAAAACTCTCAAGTTAGATATCTCTCTTCAAATCCCTTTAGCAAAGTACATTCAATTTGATGGCCATTACCAATAGATCCATTAACTATATTAATTTGCTCTAAACAGAGACATTTCTACTAATGCTTGCTCTTTTGTTGCTTCTTATGATCTTTCAACTATTTCAAAGAGATGCTGTCAGTATATTATTTTTAAAAGAAGCAATTTCTGAACTCTGGATTTAGCTAGAACGACTGCTAAGACCATGTCTCTGTTTTAAAATGTCACTTACAAAGTACTTTCTTTCCCTTTGCCATCTTTTTTTTTTCCAGTGCAACAATTTTCTCTGACACTTTCAACTCAATAACAGGAATTTTCAAATTTGAGGTTGGTGACCTCCTCCTTTATAAAAAGTCGGCTTTCAGCTACTCTGCATTTTAGTGAAATAACCTCATAACATTTTCCATGGCAAGATGCTATGATGTAATTGCTGCTGAATTATGATCACTGCAAGATACTATGAACAAGAAAAGACTAACAAGCAAAGTGAAGTAATAGCTAAGCATATTTTCTTTATATAAATAGTCTGTTGCAAAATTTTTCTGTGTGCAAGTTTTCCTTTAATAGGCATTGTACTACAAATGTATGATGTTGGTGGAAGACATGTTCATTCTGCGGAGACATGGAATTATTTAAACTGATTATTTCTCAACACAGCTCTTCCTTTAACGTACGGAAGAAACTATTTCTTTCCATTGTCAGCTGGAAAACAGTTAATTAGATTCTCATCCACATGTAGGGACAATTAGGCTATTAGCTATAAATAAGGCACCTGACAGACACGAGGCTTCTTCTCCTCACCTGTGCCTTGCTAAGACATTATTTGTAGATTAATGCTGTATTTAAGAAGGTTGTTTTTCACAAATACCCCTTCAAAGAGGTTGTTTAGTTTCAGCTCTTGGAGGTTTCACGAGGCATCTGATGATCGGTAGGTATTGTTTAGAGTATCATATTGATGATTTGGGTTATACTGTACTGTTACTTTTGCTTAGTTGGAACGCTGAGGTATTTCAGTTGTAATACCATGCCTAAAATTCAGCTAGGAACCTTCTACATTTTACACACATAGTGCAAAGAATTTGAAAACTGTTTAATGTGCACCTTCAGTAAACAAAAAATGTATTGAATGCTATTATTGGCTTTCTACTGTTCCTTCAAGAAGAAATCAGATATTTCAGGGTACAAGCTGAGAATGCTTTTAGTATGAAAGCTGCTTAAGTTGAGAAACAAACTGCTATTGGATAGGTGTGATGTTTCCTTAGAAACAAACAAAAAAACCCCTTATATTTTAGTAAAAGAGAATTCAGCTAATAATTAATTATAAAGCCRCTCTAAATCTTGAATCTTATGAATCTGCTGAATTTAAATCCTGAGAACGATATAATGGAAAAAAAACTTGTCTCAAAGAGGACAGTCTTTGAGAAGAATTAATTAAACGGATGTTATAAAAGGCCCTTTCCTTTTGTGCTGCTTGCCATGCAACATGTTTTTTTGCAGATTGGTCTTTCATAATTTTAAAAAAGTGGGGAATACTAATCCTGTGTGACTGCTAACAGGGGTTACATCAGGCTAGAGAGTGATCACCAGTGAGGTTCCTCAGGACTCCATGGTGAAGGGCCTTGAGGGGAAGCCATGTGAGGAGCGGCTGAGGGCACTTGGTCTGTTCAGCCTGGAGGAGACTGAGGGGAGACCTCATTGCAGTTACAGCTTCCTCGTGAGGGGAAGAGGATGGGTGGGCACTGATCTCTCCTCTGTGGTGCCCAGTGACAGGACCTAAGGGAATGGCCTGATGCTGTGGCAGGGGAGGTTTAGGTTGGATATCAGGAAAAGGTTCCTCACCCAGAGGGTGTTTGRGCACTGGAACAGGCTCCTCAGGGAAGTGGTCGCAGCACCAGCCTGGCAGAGTTCCAGAAATGTTTGGACAATACTCTCAGCACATGGTCTGGTTTTTGGGACTGTCCTGTTCAGGGCCAAGATTTGGACTCAGTGGTCCTTGTGTGAGTCCCTCACAGCTCAAGATATTCTATGATTCTGTGATATCTTCATTATTTGCAGCAGTGCTGTACAGTCTATCTCACTCCATAGTATGAAATCTAAAATGTGGGTTGAGAGTGGCTTTGGCTCCTGTTGGGTCAAAGTTTTCCAGAATGTGCTTTCTAAGACTGCTTTCAACAGCTTTTGATATGCACCATTTAATGAAAGGAAAACACAGTGATTGTCTTAGACTGAGATTCCAAGGACATGTTATGCCTTAATAAGTAAAGGAGGAGAAGGCATCAAAATTACAGGAAATCCTACTGCAAGGGTTTTTTATTGCTTTTTAATCTGATGAAATGTGAAATAAACTGTGCTAGGCTTGATTCTCAAATTCTGTGAATGTCAACAAAAAATTATGCAGCATTATTGATTTCGGGGGCTTGGCTGCAGAGGACAAATTATTTTTTGCAAACACAACGGTAAAATGTGTATCTCCTGAAAGGAGCCTTGCAGTACATAAAAAATGTCGTGATGTTTGGGGTTTTTATGGGACTATATAATTTTGCTATTTGCAAGTGAATTTTCATTTTTGGTAGATAAATAACCACCAGTCAGATTCACACAGGAGAGAAATTAAAAATTTTATTTTCATTTATTTGATACGAGGGCTGGCTCAAGGCTGCTCTGATCCCATTCAATGACAAGCTTCAGAAAGGCTGCTCTAAAACTGAGGACAGCTACAATTCAGTGATACAGTCACATCAGAGGGTCTCCACAAGTCAGAACTGAAAGACCAAGGCATAGCACTGAGTGTGCTGATTGCCAGCTTCCTTAGTAGTCATCTGAATTGTGGAAAAACTCAGGAAACAGAATAAACAATCTTCTGTTTTCCACCTGTCAGTATTAATTATGGGATTAAAAAAAAAAAAGTAGTGTTTGTGATCTGAAATACATGATGTGGAGAAATGCTTTCAGTTTGCAGACCTCTTCAAAGACAAATGTGAAAGGTAACTGCTTGACAGTAGGCTTAAATTTGCTGTAAATTACTTACAACTTCATTAGTTAGTATTCCACAAATCAAAAACTGTCGAATGCTTCCATGGAAAGATTTTTTGATGCAGGGAAGAGGCAATCTATAGAAAATGTTTCTGTCCTCAATTAAAACATATATTGTTTTGCAGTGTGTGACTTGGGCATAGATATGCAAATAAATACACTATTTTGAACAACTATGCCAGAACAGTTTGTAAAAAAAAGTAGTCTAAAAGTTTGAAAATATTGCAGTTATTCATCTCTTGAGAAATAAGGCAAGAAAAGAAGGAATAAAGCAATGAGCAGTAGATTTCTCTTTAGGTTATTTTTTTCTTCGTTTATTCCCTTCCTTCTAAGCAGAAGCAAACAATTTATTCTCTAGAGCTCTGAAAGGTTAATCACTTGCAGGAAAACAAGGATGTGAAGAATATCTAAGTAATAAGAGCTAAAAATGTCAGACGCCTGGGGATAAAGCAAATATTTCTGTGTTTTTCAAATCACTGGCTATTGTGATTTTTTGAACACAGGGAAGGATATTATTTTAAATAAAACACTACCTTTTGCATAAGGAGAATTGTCAGTGGTTGCAAAGCAAAAAAAAACAGTTTGGAAGAGGTGAAACACTCTGACTAGTATTCACCTTTTTAGTGAACCAATAAAGTACAGGAGGCTGCTCTGCTGTTGGAAAGCACACTCCCCTGCATGCCCAGCAACAGTCAAGCACCAGCTGAATTCTTTTCAGAGCTGCCAAGCCATGAGACTGGGTTCTGTAAGAGAAGACACTCAGGAAGTTAATGGTAGAGTGTATTCAAAGGGTATTATATCACCCCTTTCCTAATCATCTCACCGAGCAAGGAAAAATAATTGGATCATTGCACATAGAAATCTGTTTTCAAAAAATTTTGCTTTTCTCCATAGAAGTTTTTTCTGGGTCTTTCTCAAGACATTAAAAGGAGTGGTTTTCAAAACGCGCTCAGAAATCCCTATTTCTGAGATGGGTTTGCATCTGAACACTGCAAGTGTATTAGGTAGAGACATTCAAGATGTAATATTTTATCTGTAACGTAGAGGCAAGGGGAAAATGAAGAATTTTTCAAGGTTTATAAAATTCCTGAGATAATAGTCTCTCATTACCCTTTTCAGTAGATTACTGTAGTTGCTTAATCTTGTCCWACTGCTGCAGAGAGAGAATCAGTATGTATTTTACTGATTTTACATTTTGGATTTAGGGTCTAAGAATGGAACCATRTTTTAAAGCTGAATGATTATCTCAGGAAGTTGATTCTCTAGTTCCTGTAGCCAAAAAAAAAAAAAAAGAAAAACGCTTAGTGTCGAGCCTCCTGATTTGCAATATGTACATGCTTTTGGTTTTGAAAAATCTGGAGATTATTATTAAAAAAGAAAATCTTGCTTCTTAACTATTTTGTTTCTGCTAATTTGTTTTGTGTTGCTCTCAGTCTTCATGATTCCCATGCCCAAAAATGCATGCAGATTTGTAGAAGCTGGTTTGCAGAAGTGTAAATTTGACCTCTGCATTCTCCTGCTAACTTTTATCACTTTATAATCTGCAATTAAGTGATTGGAAGAGATGGCCCTAGTGGTAAATACAATTTCAATKAAAGACCTTCTAAATCACGTTCTGATTGTACACTCCAACCTGTTTCGTAAGGCGTGCTCCTGCTGCAGGTTGTAGCCTGCTTTCATTCACTTGCTTCCTGCAGACAAGTTAATGATGTTCCTGCAATCCAAGGCAGTCCCAAAGCAGGCGGAAAGAGAATGGGGCTTTGGCTGCAGGCTTCTCTGTGGTTGACAGTGAAGGCATTTAAACAGAAAGTTTTTTCATATAGTACTCTTTGTGATTGAAACAGATTTACTGCTTAAATGACTCAACCTTTTTCACAGTTGGGCACAATTTGGTTAATTTTGTGAAGGATTGTATCTCCCAGGGCAGCATGTTCTGTGGATACACTAAATGATCTGTCCTACATTTTAGATGTATCAGAGCCAGAGTTAATTAAAATACATACATTCTGTATAATGTAACAACAGCACTGAGGCAAATCCTGGCTCCCAAGGAAATTATCTATGCTAACCAAAAGTTATTTTCTCTCTACACTGTGTAGCTGTTTCTTTTATTAAACTTTTTAAAACCATTTTAAGCTTTGATGTTCTGCAGCTTTTTGGCTGGTGTTTTTCATCAGACGTTATTCATCCTCCTAAGGCATATGTTCTGCTTTCAGAGCAGATATGGGCACTCCTCAGTAATTTATTCCTGTTTAAAATTAAAATTCATTTAAATTGTATTATATTGGCAGCCCTGGACATGATAGCCTTCTTTACTACCCACATTGCAAAAAATGCATAAACTATAATAGTGTCAGTTTTCCTTTATTAACCTAATCTAGCACCTGTAAGTGAGATAATGGTTTGTTCATTATGTTCTTAAAAATATATGTATTTCCTTCTTGTATCTTTCTTATCTAGAAAAATGTCCTCTCCTCTTCCCATCAGTTTTGATGGCTTCTTGCTTTGGATATCCTTATCCCTATTCTGGCTATGGAAGTTTATCAGACAAGTTAGTTTTTGTACAGATAAGAAACTAGTCATGGAGATGATTCCTTTCATTCTCCTATGGGCAAGTGCAATGGGTTCTAGGGAGCTGGCTTCAAACAAGTTGGTGAAGAAATTTGAGGCAAGGGTTCTACAAAGAGGACCRAGATATTTTTGAAGCAGTACAAATCCTATTTGTACTGCTTCAAAAATATCACGGATTACTTCAGTAAAAAGTGTCCATTTAGATCTCATTGAAAGATCCATGCCCTTGAATTTTAAGACCATCTTATGAAGAATCTCCAAATAGCTTTCATTTCAAACCAGCAAATGCTACTTCTTKCTTTGGAGATATGCATAACATTTCTAGATTTTATTGTGAGGATAATGTTACAAATCTCCACTTACACATACTAATAAATTATTCATTTCTTCAGACCAAAGGACACGATCTTTTTGGTGCAAGAGTTCAAATGTGCTGCAGAAGTTTATGATGGATAAAGTTAAACTGATTCAGTTTGTCAAARATGCATAGAGTATCCACATTTTTAGAGCACTGAATACTTTTTGGATCTGTTATGTGGGATACACTTCACAACAGAGKTCATTTCTCTTTCAAGCACTATTAGTAATAAAGCAGCTTTGTAGGTTTGGACAGGCATTTTCCACTGCTCTCTTGTCACACAAAATAACATCATATTAGCGCATCCAGAGAAGTTACAAGTACATCTTGTCCATAATTAGTTTTTTCACCTCTGCCATTTCTAACAGATAGAGGGTTCCACTCCTTTTACCCATCGTGGTTAAAAAATTTCTCCTTATACCTGTCCCAGTCTTGCACGTGACCACCATATGCTCATTTATTCTGAAGGCAATACTGTTTTATAGCCCTTTCCTTTCATTAGTGTTTAATCTAGCAGATATACCTAGAGGGATTAAGTTTATTCCCGTTGGCCTTCATTTTTTCTATGCTAAATTATGCCACTTTCTTCTCTGTCCTATCATAAGAAAAAAATGTGGATCCCTTCTAACAGGTGCCTTAGTAGCCCTTCCAAGTTTGCACTGATATTGCTTTAAAAATTATTGCACAGAAAGACAGATTCTGGTTAATATTCTAGTTTTGTGTTCAYGATGTAAGTGAATTTTTGGTAGAGTGTGTGAACTGAGAAGTGGACTACAAAGGAGGAGCAATCCTAAACTAGACTCATTACTCTGAACAAGGTGTCAGACCTGAGAGAGGCTGAGGGGACAGAGCAGCTCTCTAGAAGCTGAGTAAGGAAGAAACAGATATTGTTTCAAGGCACTTTGCTTTCGTAAGGCTGTAACTCAACAAAGGCAATAGAGTTTTCTGCTAAACTGTGATCCTGGAAAGAACCTGCCCTGAAGGGAAAGGGATGAGGACATCAGTCTGAGATGGAAGGCAGCTAAGTGACCTGAAGCAGAGCCAGAAAATTGAACCAGGGTCACTTTCTGGTTTGAAGTTTTTTCAGAGCTGAGCTATGATCCCAGAAAAGATGACCCTCTAAYAGTGTCTGAAGTGAAGGAATGAGTCTATAAAGATTTTTGAGGCACAGAACACATGATCAAAATAGCCAGGCTAAACAGCTTTTTGATGTTTAACATATTTTTAAAAATTTAAGTTCATTCAAAATTACGTATCTTGGAGGATGGTTGGTAGGGAAGAGAAACTGAATTTAAATATTTATTTGGTCATCTCTTTTAAGAGGCCAAAATATGTTGCAAATACTTTCCTTAAGAATAACTCTGAAAAGAATGCTACACACAGCATTTGTAGCAGAAGCAACTACTTGTCTTAATTGTCAGAGCTGCTGCTTGTAAACCGAATCTTTTGACTGCTTCAAATGGSATCTGGAGTTCCAACAGACACAAAATCCAGCTCTGTGTACTTGTGTTTTTATTCAGGATAGCCTAATAGGAGACAGCATTCTTGCAAGTCTTGAAATAAAAACAAGCAAAAACTGGGTGTACTGACCTGAATACATAATTAACAACTCCCCATTCATGGAAATTATACTGAACTTTCTTGGCCTTTTACAAGGCAAACTGACATAGCTGGGCCTTCATCTTAACTTAGCTCTCCTAAGTTAACTCTATGGGAGTTTTGTTATCTGGAGCAAAAAATAATTGTAACCTAAAAGGAATTCATGGAGGCAAATTTTTAGTCCTCACAAGAGAAAGTAAATGGATAGAAATTGGGTCAAGTATCAGGAAATAAGCTTATCAGGGGCTAATTCTTTGCCTCTTTCTCTCCTCCAGCCACTTCCCCCCTCCCCTGACAGATGTTCAGATTCAGAATTTCCTGGCACCTCAGCTGAAGGTGCAGCTTTGGAGGTCTGCAAAGGAATTCTAGATAGATATGGCATGAAATTAGTTACTTGCAGTCTGAGAGTTTAAGAGCAAATTACAGCAGGGCAATGTCTGTGTAAGCCGGGAAAGAAACAGAATGAAAGTGTAGCTCAGACCTTGTGTTGGCTGAATTCTGGCAGCTGCTGGACCTGCCCATGAGCTCTGCAGGCATCTGTGGAATGCCAGCTCCTCCTCTCTGACAGCATTGGACACAGCGTGTGCCTGACAGTCTCAGCTCCAGTTGCTATAAAAGTAGAAAAAAAGAAAAAAACAAACCATCAACCAAAAATCTGCTACAGCCTGTTCATACAGAGTGTCGCTGTGGAGTAGGCATCAGGCATTATTTTCTGATGCTTACCTTTGGGACAGTGTTGGCTGCTGATTCTTCTCTACCCACACTGCTGTTTGGGATCTGAGAACACTAATAGCTCTAATATTTTGACCTTTTCTGCTTTTCATTTCTGAAGAGCTAACAACAAATGCTTCTTCTCTCATCTGAATACTTCTTTTCCAAGAATCTGTCTTCTTTTTTTTCTAAAGAAAATAAGCTGTCTTCTTACTTTATAAACCTCTCATCATTCTCACTCTTTTTCTTCTGTACTCTCTATTGGCCGTTTTCTTTGAGAACAGGTGTCAAGCACACCCAGTCTTGGCCCAGTGAGATCCCACCAGTGGAATAAAAGAATAACCCCTTCCTCATATGCTTATTAATAAGCATCAGTGTCGCACTGAGATTTGGGGGGTTTTTGCAACAATCTATATGCTTTGAAGTTTTTGGTGCATTGTAAGACCAGAATTTGTCCTAGAGGTCAACACCATGTTGAACATCTTTAAAGCTACTACACGAACCTTGCCCATTTGCTCTCTAAATGTGCATCTCTTTCATTGTTTAAAATATTAAATAATGGTACACGTGTGAACCTGTCTTGCTCCCATGGAACATCTAAGGGATGTTTGTTTGTTTTCCTTTAGGATGAGAGACATACAGTGACTTTGTGCAAATCTTTCCATTTGCTTATACAGTTCTCCATGACATTGTTATAAGGCCTCTCCACACACGGAGTGTAGCTGAAGTTGCACTGATCATTGAGTTTGAGATAGATCCTTTTAAGGAGGAGGTATAAGTCTTTGTTAAGACATAAAAATTACAGAAATAGAAATAAACTCTGGTAGCAGTGTCGTGGTTTAACCCAAACTGACAGGCAGTTCCTTAAACCAATCACGCTTCTCTCAATTTCACATATTTAAACCCTGTGGAAGGCGAGTTTTGGGGAGGAAGAAAAGTTTCTCCCGTTCCGGCTTGGAGCAGGGACAGAGAGAGAGGAAGGGGTGGACCCCTGTGGCCCGGCCCGCGGGGCTGGGGACGGGCGCCCCTGCCCTCTGCCTCTCTGCCTCCTGCTCCTTTTCCTAATGCTGCAGCATGGACTCAAAATCGTGGGGAGGAAAAAATATTCTCTGAGCCGCGGGTGCGTATAGCTGGCTACAGAGCTAAAGTTGTCCGACGCGGTATCCTGAAGAAGAGGGAGCCGGTGGAGCTTTCAGCGCAGTCAGCATACTCCGCGACGAACAGAGGAAGACACTCCTTTTCCACACTGTGCACCCGGCAGCGCAGAGGGAGCGGGGGGTAACACCCCACAACATGGCGGCTTTCGGAACCAGAGAGAAAGAGAAAGCGAGGTCATGTGAGACGAAGCTACAAGGGCGGCGCTGCGTGAACCCGCGCGGAGCTTAAAAATCTCCTTTCCTCGCCGTGGTATTGAACTGTAATATTGCAAACTGTTTGTCTCTTTAATCCATGTTAAAGTACGTGGGGGGATGGACATTTTTTTTCGTGTAGCTTGTAAAAAAGTTGAAGAGTGCCGAGGCCAGCTTATATGTAAAGCAGGGAGAGGCTTTTAAAACCTGGTGGCAAAGAAAAGCCTTATGTTCAAGCTAAAAACAAAACAATGATTCATCCTTAAACGAGTAATAACCCCATGTGAAAGCCTGTGTTTTACAGTTAAAAGAGCTGTGAGAGGGCTAATAGAAAAGAGATGTGTTACACCTTAGCAGAGATTGTGTAATTTTAAGCAAACCTGCAAATGGTAGCAGTTTGTAAAACCATGTAAGGCAAAAGGGAGAACCCTTTTTTTTTCCTCCCTTTCCTAAATTGCGATACTAATTGGGAGAGGGAAAAGTCGGGGAGAGAAAGAGTTCTAAAAGTTTGTTATGTTGTTGCCTTCTTTACTTCTTTATCTAAGTCTGTTAATAAATCTCTCATATTCTGTCAAGTTTTGTGCCTGCTTTGCTTTTCTCTTAATGCTTATCTCACAAAAAAAAGACAAAAAAAGTAATGTATAATTTAGCTTCAAACCACTACAAGCAGTTAACCAGAGGCACAGTGTGGGAGTATCAATATTCAATCACACTTTGTCTTTATAGCTGCTTTTTTTTATTGTGGTTTTTTGTTGGTTGGTTTTTTTAAGAGTTAAGGTATGTGATGCTTCAAGTAATAAAGAAATCATGAWAGAAAATCAGATTATGGTGGATAACTTACTCTTTATAACTCTCTAGGCAAACCTGTTAGTATTTCAATATTAAATATCTCCTGGTTTTTCTAGATTTGCCAGTAAAGTCTGTGAATAATGATCGTACATAAGGGCATGTTTGTAGCAGAGAGGTTTAAACAAGCAATGCTTCTTGTTGTCCATATAGGAATCACTTCTCAAGGAATTTGTCCGGGACATTACACTTATTTTGTGGTTAGAGATATAAAAAGGAATTCTACAGTGCTTTGCTGCGACTTATCGGAACAGATTCCTACTACTCTGGGGAGGGGACCTTACTGAGCTTATAATGGAGTCCATCAGCTGGGCACCAAAGGCTGTTTTGTTCTGGTCCCTCAACCGCTGACATTAACAATATTCACTACAGTTGTGARTGGGGTTAAGGTGACCTTCTGTAAGTCTCCTATTTATGTAATTTTTTTATTATTTTCCTATAGGAGTTCGTACTAGATCAGCTACGATTTTTGAGATTCTAGTTAAGGAAAAAATGTAGTTTTGATTTTATCTTTTTGGAGTGATTGTGACTGAAATCAAAAGCTAAAACTTACATTTCACCAAAGTGTGAAGGATCATGTTGAATTATATTGGGATAAAAAGCTACAATTACTCAAGTAATTTCAAATACTCACTCTCAACTGCTCAAAGTCCTTCAAACAAAAGCTGGTGTATTTTTTACCTTATGCAGTTTTTATTTTAAACCAGCTCACAAGACCAGTAAGACAAGGAGAGAGGAAGGTTGGGGCAGTGCCGCACCCCTCTTGGCATGCCTTTCGCCTGGTCAGTGTCCCTGGAGCTCTGGGCTTTGTGGTTTTCTGAAC